>VYXH01007713.1:36802-61778 GCA_013397275.1 Burhinus bistriatus | reverse complement strand
TAAAAGGTTCCCGTTTCTTTTTTTTTTTTTTTTTTTTTGTTCCCCTTGCTTGCATGTATCTTTCCCTCTTCTCCAATTGCAATCATACTTTGGTGTTAAATTCCTTGCTTTTTAGGAAGTTGATAAAATCCGTGGAAATTTGACTGAACCATTGTTCTGCCAAACATCTGTCTATTCAAAGAGGGGGAGAGAGATATTCGACTTTGAAGAATGCAGTAACCTAGAAACTGTCCACTGCTAGCATTTATTTTCAAAAACTGATTGCTATCAGTTAGATGGTACCATAAAAATACAATTGTGACATTTAGCAAACTTGCTTTTACAATGGACAAAAAAATTGCTGGCAAGTCGGCTCTGGATGTCTCTACTTTGTGCGCTATAGATGCTTAGATAAGTTGGACACATTGTCTTGAACAATGGAAATTAAAAATCTGTCTTCTAGTATACTGAAAAGATATTAGGTCTCTAATTTGGAGCTCATTAACAGATGTCTTATTTTAGATCTGCAAGGCTCTGCAGCATTATACTAGGGTGTTTGCTCAATTTCCTTTTGTATTTGGTTGCTATAGAAACATAGGGTCTCACTATTGCACCGTGCCTAAAACAATAAAAGCTTAATGCATACTAAGTCTGCTGAAAGCAAAGTTATAATTTGAACCTGTGGAAACATAATTATGGGAATGACTTGTGCGATGGTGAGGTTATGAACTGGGGAGAGGATGATCTTACCAAATATTTCTCCCTTCAGGCACATAAGCAAGAGTGGAGAATGAGGAGGGGTTAATTGGGTTAAAAATTTTTTTGTCTCCTTTTTTCTGTAGAGATCCCAGTTATATAGATACGTCTTTAGGCTGCAGCTTAGCTCTTAATAAGGTGTGTTCTCTTCCGCTAAATGCAAATCCTTACTTTTCCCACACCTAGGAGCTTGATGGGGGACACTGGGTTTGCGTTTCTTCCTAAAGAATGTCTCGTAACATGATCTGCAAAAGTAATGCATATGCCTTGCACAGACACATAAGGGGACAGATGTTCAGCTTACCAAAAAAGGTTAATCCCTACTAATTTCAGGGCAATCATGTGGCAATACTGCTGATTCATTGTTAAAATGCATAGTACCTGCACTAAAAGAGATGGGATGACATGGATACTCTCCTGTTCAGACTAACTACTGCCTCAGCGATTTTAATTATACATGGTCAGCCCCGTTTCCTTAATTTTCTCTGCCCAAATGTCCCTTTTCTTTGGGAATCTTCAGCAATCTGACCTTTCCTGGCTATGCTTGCAAACTGCTGGGTACCAGGTTAGTATTTAGCACCAAGCTGCTGGTTCAAGTCCTTTGTAGTTCTCATAATTGACACACAAACTGAAATCTTTTTTCTAGCTACTTTATGCTTTTTAGAAAAGCCCAAATACCTCCAGTGCTAACAAAACCAGCACTTCCTCGCAGTAAGTGCGAATTTCATGCCAGCTTACTGGCAATTGCCATCACTTCAGTCTCCTTTTCAAACAAGGTTTGGGAGCCAGATGCTGCCAGGCTGTTCTGACCTCCCTTCGGTCTGTGACCGTGGAGGAGACCTCGCTGCCCAGTGCTCTTCGTGGGCCCATCCCTGGAACTTCTGCCTTCTTTAGAGGAACTCTGACTAAAGCTGTAAATGCATGCAGTCAGAATGCGGTTGGGATGGACCTGTAAGTCTCCATCTAGCCAAAGATTCTCAGATGTTGCCTCTCTTTTAATCCACATGCAACCAACTGAAGGTTTCGGTAGTTGCAGCTTCCGTTCCTTGATTTGCTGGTGACGCGTTGCATGGCTTCAGTTAATAACTCCCTTTGGCCTCTCTTCGTTACTTCTCCCTCGGGTCCCAAAAAGCAATAAGGCCATTGCTTGACTGCAGTTGAGCATGACTTGATGTTGCGCTGGAGAAGGGCTTTATGGCGTCAGGCATCGGGGAGCGGTGCGTACATAACGTTGTGCCTGTTCCTCTCTCCGCAGCCGAGGTGGTTCGCTGTCTCAACAGTGCCCTCCAGGTGGGCTGCGGGGCCTTCGCCTGCCTGGAAAACTCCACGTGCGACACGGATGGCATGTATGACATCTGCAAGTCCTTCCTGTACAGCGCTGCTAAATTTGACACTCAGGTACAGTACGAGTATAAAGGGGACAAGAATAATACCTCACCGTTAGAGGTCCCTTGTCATGCCCCGGTTCAATAAAGTGCTTTTACAAGTCCTGCGGCACTAAAGCACGTGCTTAAATGCTTTGCAGAATGGATGCCTTAATTTCTGTGTCCTCGTGGAGATGGGGTCTGTGCAGGCTTAACCCTTCCCTTCTTGCAGCCCTTCCTGCTGCTTAGCTACTCCTCTGAACCATGATTTTGGGTTTTGGCTACAAATGCATCCTTCAGGGCTATTTTCTACAGTACATTTTCCACATACTCTATGCTATGTGTGAGGACTTGGCAAGGAGTGTTTTGTGGGGCGGAGAGCTAAGTTTCCTCTTCAGGAGGAAATATAAACGTTCTTCTAACAAAGTCAGTCTTCTGACTGTGTGACCTGGCACAGGGCTGGGATTTGAATTGGAAGTCTTCGGGCCTGGGAATGCACGGCCAGATCAGCCTCTCCGGAGCTGCAGTCGCTCGCAGCAGAATAAATAGGATAATATCAGAGGACTGTGGCTCTGCCAAGGGCCCTTTTCCTTCGTACTTTCTTCCCAAAATGTGCACGCCCCCTCATTCCCTGCGCTCTCGCTCCCAAGGACAAACTCAAAAGCTCTTAAAGCATCTTGAGGTCTGGGGAACCACATGCGTTAAATCGCTGGTATGCGGCAAGCGGTCTGGCCCCCTCCCGGAGGGCAGAATTGGCCCATCTCTGGTGCTGGCACTCCTTGGCCTCTTCATGCAAAGACTTCCATTGCCTAAATCTTTTGGGAATGGTAGCTTGCTGTTCTCCCTGGACTCTGTGCATCCCAACTGAAACTGCTGTGACTGTAACCGTGCAATAATTACAAGCATTTAAGGTCCAATTCCCCGCTGTGCTTGGTAAGGGATCTCCAGCAGGTCTGTTAATTGCAGCAAGCGTAATTAATAGCAGCCAGCCACACTGGAGTATCTGTTCATACATCCCTTTCTATGAAATCTGTTGCAGTTTAAGGTTTTGCTTCTGTTTCCAGGGAAAAGCTTTTGTGAAAGAAAGCTTGAAATGCATTGCAAATGGGGTTACGTCCAAGGTGTTCCTTGCCATCCGGAGGTGCTCCACGTTCCAAAGAATGATCTCCGAAGTGCAAGAGGAGTGCTACAGCAAACTGGACATGTGCGGTATTGCGAAACGAAATCCTGAAGCCATCACGGAGGTCGTCCAGCTTCCAAATCAGTTCTCAAACCGGTACGTGAAGCTTTCCTCAGCTGAAATGCATCAAATGCAAAAATGTGAAGCATGGAGAAAGAAATGAGAGGAACCAAGCTGACTAACTTCTTACAGGTCCTAATATAGCTTAGCCTAAGTAACACTCTCTGCCTTTTCAAATCCTTGTTAAGTTTTACCAGCATTCTTCTGAATCTCTTTTTGGTATATACACTTATAAACATCTCCTAGGGAGAATCATAAAATTAACTAGGCATACGTTACTTCAAAGCCTGGAGTCTGGTTAAATGTTAGTTCTTTTAGTTCGAATGCAGTATAATGGTAAACAGAGCTTTTAAATACCAACTCAACCTATTGCAACTTCATTCACTTTTTCAGGCTGCAACCATCCCCTTTTTTGGTTTCAATGGCACCTAGCAAACGAGCCTTGCCCTCTGACTTACCACGGTAATACGAAGAACTAGGAAAGCTTAAAGGGAAGCAGCGAACAGGCTCCTCTATAACCTTATTCTGCCATGATCCGGTGGTTCATATTTCCAGGGATAGTCTGGTGTTCTTAATGGCCTCTTTTAGGGTTTTCACCCCTGTTCCTTCTTGATAGCAAAGGCTGCCTGCAGAAATGGGCACGTCACGCTGCTCTCTGGCGCCTTTATCTGAGCACAGAACTGCCCTGTCCCCATCCTCCAAGGACAAGGGACAGAGAGAAGCTTCAGGGAGCTACTGCAGTCTGCGCAGTCACGCTGCAAGGGCAGGGATTTCTTCCTCTAAATCCTGGAACAATCAGTGCTGAGTCTTGTGATTGGGATAAAAGGGATCTTTTTGAACAGTTTGAGTAAATATGCTCTAGAATTTGAGTGCAAACAGACCAAGCTGCAATTTAACATGTTGGCTGGCTGCAACGAATGCTACAGCTCCTTTGGGGTGGCTGTTTGACTTGATCTAGAGGCATCTTAAACCTCCAGACCTATCCTAGGACACATATGCAAGTGATAGATAGGTGTTGCATCTCTGACCAGCATAAATTTATTGTAGAAAACTCTATTGTAGATATTATATCCAGAAGATCATAGTTGTGGGAAGGACAAAATTATACTTGTGTGTATTTCCCCTCTTCCCCCAAGCAAATTTGGAAGAGGTTTGCTTGAGCGTGCTCCTGCTGGCTGGGACGAGGAGCAGGCACCACTGTGGCATCGGCGTTTCACAGGCGGAAAGAGCAGTTTAGGTTAATACGATGGATGGTAGAGTTAAACAGCCCTTGGTGGGGCTGTGGGGGCATTGGGGTGAAGGAAGGAGGTGTGGACACTTGAGCGAGGGAGGATGCGGTGATAGCAGCAGCGGTGTTATACGTGTTGGGGATGTTCCTTTCCAGAGGACTCAGCCTGAACCGGAGCCGCTGTCTCCTGAGGCGGAGGGAACTCCTCCCCCCCAGCCGTCAACCCTTGCCGAAGCCAAAGGATATTATGACATGTTGAGTAACAAAAGCAGCAGGATTTCCCAGCTAATAGTTTACATTGAGGTCTCCTAAAGCATCCTGCTTTCCCAGCCCCTGTCCCAACATAGCCACGGAATAAGAATGTGCCACTTGGCCGGGGACACTGAGAGGAAGTAGTTAAAGGTCATAGCATCTTCCTGTGATTTAATCTCATGGCAGGAGCAGGAGGAGAGGAAAGCCTTGTTGCCTCTGCTTGCAGTCTGGCTACTGAAAGGCACTAGCGAGCTGTTTGATTGCAGCTCCAGCTCTGGAAACCACCAAGCCGTGTCTGTATGAAGGAGATGTAGGCAGAGCAGCAGAGGAAGGTAGGTAGGATCTGTTCCTCCTGTCCTGATCGACGGGGACTGATTTAAGCTGGAGGCATGGCTTGCACAGATGTATTCATCATCGACTACTGTGCACGCTTCAGACCTTATTATTCGCACTGTGGAGTTGTGCTTGCACTGTGCTCCACCGTGCCAAAACCTGGTTCTTTTGTACTTCAGATGCAGCAGAAGCTTTAACCTCACCTGACCTCCACTGGCTGCTCTAAAGGCCAAAGCTGAGAGTTAGGAAAGGAGTTTGAATGTGAACTCTCATTTCCCTCTTCCTTCCCCTCCTCCACCTGCAGGTTATTCTCTTCTCTGCTCCTGTGGAAAAATGTCACGGTGACCTTAAAGGCTTAAAATAAGTTCCCCGACGTCCTTTCAGGCAGAAGTAGCCCAGCAAATATGGGATCACTCCTCTTTTCCCAACTTTCTCTCCCTAGGCAGATCAGTGAGGTCCCACTTGCCAGCTTTGCTCTCCCTGCCCAAGCCAGCCGTGCACGCAGGGCTGTGCTCATTCTGCCTTAGCCCCGCGGAGGATCGTTCCTTTGAGCACTGTTCCCCGCTCGGCTCAAGCAGCGCTGGGGAAACAGATCAGCACAATTTCCTGGCTCCCTCCTTGAGCAAAGAACGCGTACTCAAGGCTGCTGGGAGGTGAAAATGCAGCAGCAGGCTGTAGAGGAGGCAGGCACGCAACAGGGCAAAGCGTAAGGTCCTCGCTCGTGATTTCATGCGTGCTCAGCTTGTTGGAAGTGACAACTGATTACGTGTCCTAAAGATCCGTCCCCGGGGAATATACGCATCTGTCAGGCTCTGACTTGGACTGAACTTGCTTCTCCCTTGTCTGGTCCCTTGCTAAAGGCTGTGCAGAAGGGGGAGGGAGAGAGGTGAAAGGGAATGTTGCCACAGGCTGGGGGTATTCCTAGCAAGGGTCGTACTTGGCTCAGCCCAGTGGTCTGGTTACTCTGTAATCCCGTCTGGTGATGGGCAGTATCTGCCGTTAGAAAGATGCAATTATTTTTTTTCCTAAAGCTCCAGAAGCTCAGGTTCTTTAGTGGAGAGTAAGACACACACTTAAGCCAATTACTAGATAGTCTTAGCTCCTTGCTCTTACCTTCTTCCTGATCCACTGGGGTAACACCGAAGTCGCTCGTGCTTATAGCCTTACCTTTCAGAGCTGGAGCAGCCGCTCATTTAGGACTAAATTAGAGGTTTGACGGGTTGTGTTCCTTCTGTATGTCACAGGCACAGCATCTCCAGGGCCAGGGCATTTGTTAGATGCAGTGAGACTATGTACATCGTGCACTGCCAAAAATCAATTTCAAAGACTTAAAAATTCTGATGCTCATAGTTTTATCGCTTGGACTGGTCTCCTGACTTGAGATCAGCTCTTACCTTCTTTCTTTCGTCTTGCTGGGAGATGCCGTGGAATAACAGATGGTAACTTGTGCAGGTATTACAACAAGCTGGTGAGAAGCTTACTGGAGTGTGATGAAGAGACTGTCAGCACCATCAAGGACAGCTTGATGGAGAAGATTGGACCCAACATGGCAAGCCTCTTCCACCTGCTGCAGACAGATCACTGCGCCCAAGGCCACCCGCGTGCAGACTTCACCAGGAGACGTATCACCGAGCCGCAGAAGCTAAAACTCTACTTCAGGAACCTCCGAGGTGAGGGGTCCGTCCCAGCCCACGCAAAGCGCAGCTCTGCCGAAAGCGCGTAACGCCTCCGGGGAGCGACAATGGGTGTGTAAGGGATGTTAAGCACTACCAAAGCTGAAGTCTCTCTTCTAGAAGAGTAATGCACCCAAACCAAGTGTACTGTAGCTAGTTTTAATAACAACTAGGAACTGGTTTTAGATTTAGTCATTAATATTTTCTATTCCTCTCGAACAAAACTTTTGCATGGATCTGTGTTCAGTGTCTCAGCTTTCCCGCCGTCAAAATGTCTCCATCTCTTTTCTTCCCCACAAAAATATACCCCAAACAATCTTAGTCTTAAATATAACTGTACAGTGGTCAGGCCTTCAGACACCAAACTCTAAATGTACTGTAGCACTACCACCATTGAAGTCTGAAGATTTGGCACCAAGGAGAATAGCTTATTCTCTCTTGTATTAAGCTGGTAGGCGACGATAGATGCACTAATAACTATTGCACATCCTAAAGATGTCAATGGAATTCGTGTTATGAATCTGTGCTGGCCATGGACGAATATGAATGTCATATTCCTGGTCTCTTAGTGTCATACGGTCCTAATCCTTCCAATACAGCTCCGTTAACCCGTTGATTTACCAAACTCACTAGCTGTGGATGAGTCTAGTTACCATGACCTGGCACCACAGTGCAAAATGAGTTAAACCCACCCCCCCGCCACACACCAAATCAGGAAAGGAACATTTTGTACTGCGGAAATGATTAAAAGAGGTGCCAGTCTATGGTTGAGGCTCGTCAGAAGGTTACATAATCTTGCATTGTATTTAAAAGCTAACATCTATGTACTGTATTTAACTGTCTAAAGCTTTAAAAGAAATCTAACAAAAACAAACCCTGTCTTAAGACTAGAGTATTAAAGGTCTTGCTCTAACTGTGGTATAAATAGTTTTAAAATCTGTCATGTACTGTACATAAATTCCACGAGAGTCTGCTTAAAAGGAGCAGAATATAGTATCTTTATTGCATAAACTTAGTTTTGTAAGTTAGCTATTTCTTTTTTCCTGGAAACAGTATCTCTGTCATATTCGAGAGTTCACATTCTACTCTGTGGCCTTTTTATAACGAAAGAGAGAAAACGCTTAGGACAGAGATTACAGGGCCAGAAACAAGCCTCTCTTCTCATAGGTAAAATGGAGGGGGGGGAGAAGAAGAGTTCGGACTGGCCAGTCCTCTCCCCGCAGAGCCGCTGTGAGCCGCAGTCGAACCCCCAGCAGGAGCGCTGCTGGAGAGCTGTTTGGGGAATTATCGGATGGCCGGCAAAAAGCTGCTTTGGGTTCTTACAGCTGCCACAGGGTAAAACTTCCTTTAGAAAGCTGATTTCTGGGGAAAGGCAGGAAAAAATCCTTAAATTCTCTTAAGCTTCGGAAGTAAAGCAATGTGCCTGCCTTTAAGAGGCCACGTGCATGAACGCTCTCGGATCTGCCTTTCCCGCCATCCAGCTCTCCGGCAGCCTCCGCGGACGGGAGCGGAACAGCCGGTCCCGCCGCGGTAGCTGGGGGCCTCCCCCCATGGCCGCTCTCTGCACAGTAGTCTGGCCGGGCTTCGGGGAGCCAAAAAAAGCCACACTGGGGCACGCGATCAACAAGGCCAGTTCCACGCTCCAAATCTATCCCGTTAGAGTCCGTCTGCAGAGTGGATGACTCTTGCTCAACTAGTTAGAGAGCTAATGAAGGAGGGATCTAGTTTTCTTTTCAAAATCTAAAGCAATATAACTTTTTTTTTGTTTTTTTAAACCACAAAGCCTTTAAACAATAACTTGCTGCTAATATATTGAAACCAGATGCAGTGGCAGCATTTCTAATATTGCTGTCTTCATTAAATGTAGCCCAAAAGTGCTGTCATAAAATTGTAAGCAGCAAAAAATGTTGCTGACGGTAGAGGGTTGTTATTTTATTTTTTTTAATACTCTGAATCGTGCCGTCCAGGGCAAGCAAGATGCAATATTGCTCGTTCTTAAATCACAGTCAGGTATATAGAGTCCGACACAAGGAAGTTTTGCAAGGTGAAAACCAAAGGCCCCTTGAATATCCTGACCCTAAAAGTTTGACTTGTGCTTAGGAAGTGATCCCAGAACCGTGCACGTGCGACTCCGCACCCCACAGCGTCACACCTCACGCCGCACCGCTGGGAGACGGGGATTGCGGAATCTGCTGGGGTTCGCGCATCAAGCGCATATTGCTGGTTGGGGAAATAGTTACAAACAGGTCTGTCCCTGGCCCGAGACGGTGTCCCACCACCCGCCCTGCTGGCTGCGCTGGTGCTGCGGAGCCCAGCTCTGGGCTGTGGGGAGCAGCTCCCGCTTCGGGTACCCAAAGCCCCGGGGGCTCGCACCAGCAGAGCTCACTGAGGACATCTAGCAGCCACGCTTTTCCACCGAGATGCTCCTCACGGCGAGTGGCTTCTCTGTTGCTTTGCGCATCCATTTCTATGGAAACCCAAAGAAGGTTTATAAAGTTGATTTGGGGATGGGGAGGAGAGTTAGATTACCCCAAACCCTATCTCTTCGGGTTGTAATAATTAACTTTCTTTTTCCAGTAGGAACTTAAACTTGTTGTCCTCTTAATACGGGTGGGAAGACGACTGGGAAAATAATTCCCCCTGATTCGATTTGCTCTGGTATCGCAGGTAAACATCCCCTGTGCAAACCAAAGCTCGGCCTCTCCGCACTGGCACTGCTGTCGGATGCCCCGTGTCGGAGAGAGCCTCAACTACATAATGAGATTTTTGAGCTGCTTTAACATCACTTTTTTTCTCTCTGCTGAAGTAGTAAGGAAGCCGCAAGCACACATCCCGAAAATCAAAAGGCCTGGGGTTCACCTTGCCTAACTTTTGCCATCTAGCCTAAGCTGGTCATTTAAAGCTCTCTCTTTTCAGGGGAGGGGACGTGGAGACGGGAGAGGCGCTTCCCGTCGCCTGGGAAGGATGCCGGATTTTTTAGATGGTTTGACTTAGGTGAGAGAGATCCCCCTGGGGCTGGGGAATGATTCTCAATATTAAGTCCAGCTATTTCACGTTTTATTTAATCTCTAACGCTTTATTTTTTTAATCTTGCATTCATTGCAAAATGATTTCTCTTGGGGGCGGGGAGGGGCTTATCTAGAAATGTTTGCATGATTCTCATTGTGATTTGTTTGCACTTTAGATGTTTTGTGCCATTATAAATTTGCATTATGTATTTATAATTTAAAGATACTTAGAAGGGGGAGAGAGTTTGGGTTTTTTGTTTTTTTGCTGAGTACTGGAATAAACAGTGAGCATATCTGGTATATGTCATTATTTATTGTTTAAATTACATTTTTAAAGCTCAGTGTGTTCATATAAAGGTTATTTGAAACATATCATAGTAATGAGAAAGATGCAAGTTATTTTCTTTGCTTATTTTTATAATTAAAGATGCATAACATAATGAGGCCTATGTTGGATTTTCTTCTGCAATGAAATAAAATGTCAAATTTAAGGGTTTTTAGTGTCTGACTCTTTCATTGAACCTTACTGCGGCTGCTGATAACGATCTGACCAACAAGCAAGTTGTTGCACTTGCCGTCGACTGAGCATCGCAGCTTTTGCGTCTCGTCCGGATGCGGAATACCCCGGGCTGGGACCCTGCGGTGCAGGGGATGGGAAGGCAGAGGTTCAGCTCGCAGTGTCCAGCCCTGAGGCTGGGGAAAAATAGGGAGAAGGAGGCAAGTGCAGAGCAAATGATTCCCGAAGTAGCCTTTCGGCATCCGGACCACCATGCCGAGTACCACTGGAATAATGCCCTGGATAAATTTGGTCTGACCAAAACCTCCGATCCTGGGCCCGCAATGTCTGGGAGCAGCTGCAAGTCCCGGGGCTAATAAAGGTCCCGTCGTGGTTCTCTCTGACACTGGCCTGACCTTGTAAATTGTGCCTTGCTTAGCCTGATTACAGAATTAAGGCAGAACCATTTTTTAACGAATGTATCCATAACAGCATGGCAGGAAAAAGAAAATACCTTGATTTTGGCTTTGATGTACATGGAAATGTGCATTTACACTTCATTCAGGAAATCTCTGATTTCCAGTGGGAGATCAAATAGGTTTAATACTCATCAGAGGAAGACTGGCAGACGAATTCAGAGTTATTGCCGCAAAAGCTAGTGCAAAGCTTAAAAAACTATTTCCCCTGTCACTTAGGGTAAGACTTTTCCAAGAGAACCAAAGAATAAATATTAGCAGTACAGTGGATACAAAAAGAAAATCTCTTCTTCCTTCTTGTTTTGTCCAGCAACTTAGAAATTACTTTCAAAAGGGGCTATTCAAACTTTGCTTTTGCTGACATCCCTTTTTAGTCAAAAACTAAGTTCATAATGGGATACAGTAAGTTACCAAAATCAGAATTTATCATTCCTTGCGAACAAACGAGCTGCTGTTGGTCACAGCACCGAGAGCTGATGAGCCAGAGCGACACTTATTTACCATTGCTGCAAACGAGGGCCAAGGTGCCGAGGAAATTCGACCTTCCTGGAGCTCCTGTTTGTTGCCATTAATTTATCGGTGGTGACAAGCCACCCCCCACCTGCTCACCTTGATACCGCCGGGGAATTCTCCCTGTTCCTGGCTCCAGGTGAGCTTTGCCCTTCCAGCGGGAGTTGAGCTAGTATCTCAGAAACAGGCAGAAAGGGCGATGACGCATCACCCGAAGCGCTCGGCCGTACTGCCAATTTCATGAGGCTTCTCATAAAATCCTTTCCCCAAATGAAAAAGCTAAAAGTGAAAAGGATTACTACGAAATGTCGGCATCGCTTCCCTAACTGAGCACCAAATCCGTTAGGTTTACGAAAGGAACACGAACCCAGTTCCCGCCTCTGTGCAGGTGCCACTGAGTCGTCCCGCGCGCCAGAGGTCTTAGCAAAGGCTGTCACCTGCTGGCTTTTTCGTTTGCTTCTCCGTTAGTAGGAATCCCCAAATCACTCACTGAGCATCCACTCACCTACCTGTAAATCGCCGGCTGCTAAATACCACCCTCCCCTGCCCCCACTTTCTGGGAGCAGCAAAGGGAGCAGCATTGGATTAGAAATGACAAAAAGGTTTAGGGATGAACCGTGAATTATACATGGCTAGAAACAGCGCCAGTTAGCATTTCTGCTCTTCTAAAAAAGAGTGCCTTGGATGCCATGCTTCCAAAAGCTGGCTTTTACAGCTATTTTGTAATTAATAACCACTATAAAATAATTGCTGTCAATACAATGTACTATTCCTATAAAATCTTCATAAATCTCAGCCTGTATGGCTTCCTCGTCAGCAAACTGCAGCCCTAAAATGAAATTGCTTTTAGAGAGTTTGAGGATTTTGCTGGCCCAAAGCACCTCACCCCAGTGCACTTAGAAATCTGGACTGTTCTAGAATAATTCTACACAACAGATTAGGTTTGAAACTTTGCTAATTCTGGGTTGGGGTTTTTTTCTTTCTCCCCATAGCTCCACCGAGTGCTGAGACTCGACGCCCAAATGAAAGGAGTAAATGACACGAGAACTCTCCAGCATGGTTCGAAGCAAGACCAACTGCGCCCCACTGGAAAGTCCAGCATTATAATACAAGTTTTCCTTTCTCCTCCCAAATTCAAGACCGACCTCAGGGTGAGGTTTAGGTACCCTATAGATAACAATGTCAACAATTCATTTACATAGCAGATAAAGCACGCGGCATGAGTCAAGTGGAGTTCTTTAAAAAGAGCAAAGGTGTTAATCAGACTGTTTGGAGGATATATTATTGTTATTCTTATTCTTTTATTCTTATCCTTATTCTTAATTTCATGGAAAATTTTTACCTGGTGTCCCCAACTGTGACAATATTTCTGAAGCGCAACAACTCCTCAAGAGTTAGAAAACAATTGACATGTTTCGACCAGTGCCAATAAGCAGGGTTTTGGTTTCCAACCAGCAGCAGCAGGGTAGTCGAAACAGCCACCACGGTGGAAAGCCTGTGCAGAAACCAGCTCCTGGAAAAGGAAACCTCGGCTGGATGATGGCGCAGAGCTCGGAGCACATTAAAGTCCTGGTTATCATCTTCTCATGGAACAAACAGACCAGGAGTTGATTTGATTTGGCCGAGGCCCAAAGTACATGATTGACTGATGTTCTTGTCTTGTCCTTTTTTTTTTTTTTTTTTTTTTTTTTAACGTTTCATTACAAAACAAGGGGAAAATCATTTCAGATTTTCCTGGTCCTCACCCTTCCTGCTTGCTTTGCTGTTCTGAGCGAGGGCAGAGAGAGAGCGCGAGCGAGAGCAGGCGAGGAGGAGTGTGCACTTTGGCACTTCCAATGACACTGGGCAAAATGACGGGGAGTGAAATTTGGGAACAGGCTCTACTTCCTGCCTCCCGTGAACTTAGAAAAATAAAAAGCAGAAAAAAAAAAAAAAAATCCTTCCACAATATAATAAAGGACATTGTCTTTGCCACCATGATTCAGCCAGTACAACCGGGAATATGAAAGAAGTTTTTTTTTTTTTTTAAAAAAAAAAGTGAAGTAGGATGCTAAAAATATAATCAAAGAGCAAACAAATTGCCTCCGCCGTGGTGGTTCCCATCATGCGAGGTTTGATGGGCAAGAGGCAAAAGGAAAAGGCAGAAGGAATGCAAATGGGTGCAGACTTTACCGTATTATAGGCTTTCCCGTCTTATAAACTGGGGAACTTGCAGCTGCAGGACACTGAGCTATACAAATGCAGTCGAGATTTTCATAGACTTCACTGTAAAGCAACGGCCAAAAATTATGCTGATGGATTTTGCGGGGGGGTAACACTGCTTGAAAGCCCTCTCTTTCCAAGGTCTGATCGGAAGGAGGGATACTGAGCACATATGGAAGGTTTACGGAAAACAGTGTTCAACAGCATAATCCACTCACAAAAAATTACTTTCTTTCAATAAATCAGAATTTCCCAAGGAGACAACCCTTCCTCACCTCGTTCACAGTCTACAAACCTGTATTTTCAAAGGCTGGTTTCCTTCTGGAAAAGGTCAAGTTAGGCGTTAGAGATAACGTCAGACAATTTTAGCTGAAAACCCCCCTTATCTCTGCGATGGAGAAGGATCCAGGCTGCAAGCGGCTGGAGAACCTCAGGCAGAAAATACCTGCGAGAGACACGGGAGTTTTATTCCAGACAACAGCTGGAAAAACAAGTAAAACCTGTATGAGCTCATGGGGGGGGGGAATGTAGTTATTTTCACACAGGCAGGATTTTTTTCTCCCCCTTTGGTTTTTATTTTTAAGCAGACTGAAATGCCAGAATAGCCCAGATTGTGGCTACAAAGGACGATCCCTGTCACCTGCCCCTTCCCGCTTCCCCCTCCAGCCTTTCCCCCCGCCGGGACGGATGCTGCGGGTCCAGGCACACAAAACCAAGCCGCTCATAATGGTTATTTAAAGAGAAAAATCATTTTATGGGAACTCTGTTCCCTGTATTCTCAAACCGGGAGAAAATTCCAGTTGGTTCCTTTGAATTTCCTTCAGGGCTATTTTTCATCTGCAGGCTTGGAGCGTTTTGTGCTGCAAAAACAAATCCCTGCTCTTCTCTCGATGTGCTGTTTGGCTTGGAGTAATCAACCGGGCTCAATAAAATCATCAGCCATCTCCAGCCAGTTGTGCCGAAACCCTAGCACGATTTTCCTCTCAAGTGGGGAATTTAGACAGTCCGAACCAGCAGAAAGAGTCCAGCTATTTATTTTTATTACTGTGCTGATAATTAATCCTAGAAGTTTTTTCAGGACTTAAAAAAACTTTTTCTGAGCCGTTGTTTGCTTAACTGCTTCACATGTGTTTCTTAGAATCATTTTTATTCACTGGCCATGTTTTTCATGGGAATGAGGTGTCTGTCTTTGGGATTTGAGTTCACATTCATGGCTAATTATCTGAAAAAGGTCCCTTTGATCTTTTCCTAAATACTCCTTTATTCTTACGGCCACAGCAGAGAGCACGGCCCCCATAGGGTAGACTTGCAGAGAAGCTGCAAGCATGAAAATTTTAAAAATCAAATTAATCTGAACAATAAGAGAGCCATACAGATGTTTTCTTGGGTTTCTTATTCCTCCATCGGGTTTGCTCACTCCAGTGCTCCCATGCACAAGTGTCCACGAGCATCGCTCAACTCCCTGCCCCGAGAACCTTCCCCTTGGCTCGCCGGCTCCCGGCCGGGCAGGACATGCTTCTGCCATGTGGCCGCGAATCTTTCCTGCCCGAGGTAAATCTTTCCTTCCTTTGGGCAAAGACACTGTCCTCAGGAAGAAGGAAGGAGGAAGCTGAGAGTCCCGGTGGCTCAGGGAAAAGTGCGTGACTGGCTAGGTGGAGCTGCCATCGGTGAGTCAAGGGAGTCCCAACGACGCACGAGCATTTTCCTCCTCGTCACTGGCCCAGGTGCCGGCAGGGATGGACACCCAAGCCCCGCTGACACGGTTAAAGCTTTGATTGATGGAGCTGGAGAGGGCAGCTGTTTTATCG
Source organism: Burhinus bistriatus (assembly GCA_013397275.1). Taxonomy (NCBI): domain Eukaryota; kingdom Metazoa; phylum Chordata; class Aves; order Charadriiformes; family Burhinidae; genus Burhinus; species Burhinus bistriatus. The sequence continues at coordinate 46,453 of VYXH01007713.1, read as the reverse complement.
TTGCATCAGAGGAAAGGGCTCCGGGCAGATCCACCCACGGGGCCCCCGGGGAGATGCACCAGCCCCGGAGCTGGATTCCCAGGTCAGGGAGCAAACTTCCCTTAAGGATGGGGAGTGGTAGGTTCTGGCCGAAAAAATGAGATTACCAGAAGGACAATATTGGTTTTTCCTCTGGTGTGGAAAGGCGTTCTGCTCGGCTCCCAGCATTGTGCAGCTTTATTCTTCCTAGAAGTGGGTTTGGAGTTCACGGAGCCTGAGGTTCACCCCATCGTTAGTCACTAATCGGAGTCAAGTACGAGGGACCTTTTGCTTGAAGCCACAGGGCCCCTCGGTGCTCTGGGGAAGATCAGCGTCCAGAGCAATTTTCCACGAATACCAGGGATTTTCCCAGCATCCCCTTTCGGGGCTACACGGGACACTTTGACACAGCCCCGGGTTTCAGCTCACGGGTATTCAGCAAGGCTGAAAAAGCAGCTCAACACCAGCTGAGACAATCCCAGCCCAAACACCAGCCGCGGCCTCCACCCACGGCCCCTTTACGTGCAAGTGAGTTGCCAGGAGCATCTGGCTGTGACACCTCCCAAATTTCACATCCAAACACAAGCTAAAAAAAGTCCCGTTGATGCCATAGAAATCCCGCACGCATCGGTGCCCGGCTCAGCTCTACGATCTCCGACACAGTTTTGCAGCAACTGACAGCAGAAGAGCAAACGCCCCTCTGCTCTGACATTCAAACTGCTAGAAAAAGCTCATCGTTTGCCCTATAGAGAGCAAAATCTTCCCTCAGACTTGAATTTCCAGCAATTTGCTAAGCAAACGCCAACCGAAAGGCCGGCGGGAGCGGCACACGTCCCGCTGTGCGGCCGGGCTCTGGCACAACGAGCGGTAGGTTTTTTTTCAGCATCCCCTGATATTCAGCTGATGGGCACGATATGAAGGAATGAATAATACAAGTGCTTTTCTCTAAATTACATGTGCGGTTAGAGAGGTCTGATGTGCTCTGGCTGCTTGTCACGCAGGCGGCAGTTCCTTACCGAGGTTGTAAATGCTGTTTTAATGCAATAATAAGTTTCTTGCACGCTGAGTGAATGATTAGCCACGTTCATTGCCCTTAAGTGCCTTAAAAGAACGAGCCAACTGTCCCAGCTTACTGCCGCCTTTGACATCCCAACGCCCGGCTGAGATCTGAGCTCCCAAAAAGTCCTGTTTGCCCTGGGATAAGTCTAACCAAGCCAAACTAAGGATGGGTTCGGCTTAAGCAAAGAAAACATGGAGATGCTCTCTTCTGGCAAGGCATTTTGGGCTTCCAGCTCAGCTGCAATTTCATTTTAAGACAATTATTGATGAAATCTCAAGAAGTTTGGGATTCGGTCATCATGGCAAAGGGCAAAGCTGAAGCTCAGTGTTATTCCCTACAAACTGCACCCCCCCCAGGGCTGCTCTGCTGGGAACGGGGCGAAAGCTGCGTCAGCCCTTGCGCAGCATCACTCCGGAGGATTTCTCATGCAGCTCTGGGACTGTCAGGAAGCGATTAAGAAAGCAAAGGAAATAAAAGCAAGTCAAAGAGTTTTGATCCCGCTCACCCTCTTCCCCCCACGGCGCTGACGCCAGAGAGAGGGATTATTCAGGGTCCCCTTTGAAGCCGCGCTTGCGTCAAAGGACGGCACCTGAAAACAGGGAATCGTCTCGATTCCAGCCCGGATTCAAGGCAGAGAGGCTGAGTCGGGGCAGAGCCACATCTCTGCAAACTCTTGCGTGGTTTGTTCAGTCGCTGCCGCCCCAGCGCAGCTGCCTCTAACACAGCGCGTTTCCCAGTACTGCTGCGGGGATTGCACTGGGCAGTAAGAAAACCAACCCTCCTCTGCACTCTCTTCCCCAAGCTGGGCTTAAACCACCTCACAGCTGAGCCAGTAAAACACATCATGATCCCCATCCCCATCCCAGCCGGGGAGCGCAGCCCGGCCGTGTTCCCCAGCTCCCAAAAAACCGCACCCGAGTGTCACAAAAAGGACGCGTTTCTAAGCAAACGGGCAACAGAAAGGTTGATTTCTCCAAACCCACCCCAAAAAGCCAGGGATATTATTTGCTTTCCTCCCCGCTCCTCTCCTCCTCCCGGGAGGCTCCGATGTGTTTTCAGCTGGTTTGGCCGCCCCTGGAGCCGGAGCGCAGCCTGACGTCACCCCCGCGCTGCACCTCCAGCTCCCATTTATGCTGGCAGGGCTCTAAAGATAGATCCCAGCAAAGATTATCAGCCCGAGCGGTATTAATAGGAGGCAGCTGCTCTTTAAAGAGGCTTTTAAATAATGTAAAGAAACTTTGTCGTATTTTTAAAAGCCTTTTAAGTGAGCCAAGCCACCCCTCCTCTTCTCTCGCGCCCCCCGAGCCCATGATGCGGTGGCCCTGAAGGGTCCCGTCTTGTCACCCTGCTTGCTCAAAGGCAGCTCTTCCGTCACGTGGGCCGGGGGACACGGTTCCATCCCTGCCGCAGCCCAAAGGAAGGGTGGTGGCAGGTTCGCGGAGGTGGCCTGACCTGCCGGCTGCCACCCTGGGCCAGCTGAGAGTGGCCACCTCTCGAAAAGAGCCATCAGCAGAGCTGGTTTCGAGGAAAACCCAGCGAGACGCCTCAACTAGCACCGAGCAGAGCAAATACGTCCTCGTGGGGCAGCGGGGTTGTACCCGGGGTCTTCCCCACGCTGACACCCCCACGCACCCCCCGGCTCCGCAGTGGGAACATGCACATGGCACGGCCACGAGCCTTGGGACGGGCTCCTGAGAGGGGACAGCGTCCCGCTGCCGCGTCTGCCGGCTCTTTTAATGGCACGAAGGGAAATAACACAAGAGCTGGGTCTTTCCTCCAGCCAGCGCCGGTTCCTGGGCCACGTTTAAGCCAACTAAACGGCCCCTGAGCCCAACAACAGCCTGCGAAAACTGTGAAAGGCAAAAATAAATATTGTGAAACTGGTGGCGGTAGAAACCGGCTGCAGCTGCTGGTCGCCACATCTGGCCGCTGTGGCATGGCAGAGGCAGGGACAGCGTCTCCCCCGCGCCCCCCGGGTACCCCTCGGCAGCAGCCCTGCGGTCCCCGCAGCATCGCCGGCTCGGTAACCTCATCTCCCCGTTAACTGAATAATGGAGTGAAACCTTAGCTGTGCTGCTCTCCTGCCTGGAAATAAAACCCTCCAACACGGCGCAGGCTCCTGCTAAACACTGCTGGGGGCTGGCTGCACCGAAAGGGGAGTGGGTACCACGTAAACCCCATTTTTACACAAAAGACTGGGTTTATACGGAGTGTCCATACGATGCTCAGCGCCAAAGGGTCTGGGTTTGGGCTGGAGCAGGCGGCAAACACTGCAACGCGGGCACCGAACGTGCTGCCTCCTGGCCCTGAGCACAGCGGAGCTGCAGGAGCCACGCTCATGCCCGCGGGCAGCAGATGCCTGTGGTTGTTAGAAATGGATGCCTGCGGCATGCCGTTACTTTTAAAGGCCAAAGCGGGGCAAAATTTATTGCCATGACGTGAAAATAGATGAGAGCAAATCCTACTGGAGTGGAATAAATGCTGCTCCCCGTGCAAACAGAGGCAGCAAGGCTGGACGGGAGCAAACGCCGGGGATTTGTGCCCGCGCAAGAAGCGGAGCGTGGGCACGGCCGCGACCTGCCCGCATCTCGGCTGCCCCGGCTGAAACGGGGGGACACAGGGCAGGTTTGGGACTGGGCGATGCGGGGGCTCCGGCTCTCCCAGCCGTCAGGGATGTCACATCCCCTGGAGGAGTTTCTAACCCTCAACACGCACAATTCGCACACTTGGGTTTTTAAGGAGGCTCTTCCTTTTGGCAGGCTTTTAGTTGAAAGCGGAAAATTACACAGCTCACCCTCAGAACTGATGGCCACATCATTAATCATGGGTTTTTGGTGGTGTGGTTTGGTTTCGTTTTGGGGTTTTTTTTGTTTTTTTTTTTTGTTTTTAAAAAATTAAATTCCAAAGAGGCCGGCACAAACGCGAGCACCGAATGGGCTGCTCGAGTTGACCTCCAGTTGCTTCGGCACACATTTCTCTCAGGCTCAGGAAGTTGCTCACTGCCAGTTTATATATTTTAAGGGTGGGTAGATTGACAAATAGGAAATCTATGACATGTAATAGCTGATAACGCATGATGCATTTCCCCCCACCCTGTGAATTATTTGAGGCTTCATTTTATTTAAGTATTATCATGCCTAGGATTTCAGCGTGCGGCGTCCACAGATGACATCAGAGAGAAAAATTAAGCAATTCTCCTTATTTTAGGAGCTTATTTAATCCAGATATTTTAAGCTACGTTTTTGGCCCGGTATCCAAGTGATCTTTCTTCAATCTAAATAAATGTCTCTCCTTAAAAAAAAAAAAAAAAAGGCAAAACAAAACAAAACCCAAACCCAACAGATGTGGCGAGCCCCCGCGGTTGTTCCAAAGCAGAAAGCAAACCCCAGCACGTTTGCCAGGCCCCGGCCGCCCACTTAACCGAGCCTGTCAAAACCAATAATAAAGAACACTTGCGCAGTGCTTGGTGTTTGCAAACCGCGGGGCAGCTTGTGATGGGGACGTACAGAGAGCGTGGGGTGGAAGGAGTAACCCCCTTTTTTAAGTGAGGATTGTTGAGGTTTGGGGTTCGGGGAGGTGAAATCGGGAGGTCGGAGGAGAACCCAGCTCAGCCTTTCCCCGACCCCGCACACCGCAGCTCATCGGCATTTTTGAAACCCCTCTCCCGTGCGGCTTAAAGGGCGATGGAGGGTTTTACACCCCACTTGCCCCGCTGGAAGGCAGGGAGGGCACCCACCGCAAAGCATTTGGGGTGCTGCTTTGCACCCTGAGCATCGAAGAGGCACAGACCGAATTCAAATTCCCCCTTCCCCGAGGAGTGGTTGCATCCCAAACACCCCATACATTTCTCACCACATCTCGTCCCTATTTTCCTTGCCATAGCCAGGGTTTTTTTTGGTTTCCACTGTGCTCACAAGCCCCCTCAGCCCCCGGCTCCTGGAGGACTAAATAACCTCTCGGCTCCCTCCCGAATAACCCAGCCAGGAGCTCGGCAGTCTCGCTGCCCAGCAAAGCAGCAGGATGCAGCTGCGGGAAGCCCGAGGACGAGTTTGGGATGCTCCAGCTCTAAAGGAGCTGCTGGTGGGAGAGATGATAGACTGGGCTCCTGCTGGGACTCACTGGGAGCTGTGGAGGAGGCTGGAAGGGACCAGCACCGGTGGCCTGCGGTGCCTCCTGCTCTACCCTTACTGTTCAGCAAGCTGCAGGGTGATGCGCTTCTTTCCCGTCCCCCCAGTCATGTTTTCCCAGCAGCTTTGCTCCCTGCCCAAGGCGCTCAGCCACGGCTCTTGTGCCATCTGCCGACCGAAGGGTGCCCCTCCACCCCACGGCACCCACCACCCAGCACCCACTCGACCTGCCGGCATCCATCCTCTCCCCTCCAGCAGCCCCCAGGTGCCTCTTGCCCTCTCCTCGCTCCCGCCGCCACCTCCTGCCCAGGCCTGACCTGAAAGCATCCCCGAGAATTTGGCTAAATCCCAGAAACCCCAAAGATGAGAAAATTCTGCTCCTTGGTCATCATCCCTACGGCCACCCAGGCGACACCGAGGGCAGAGGAGGTCGGGGCAAGGCTGCACCCCGGCTGCTTCCAGACCTGTTTTTGCAGGGAAAGGAGGTAGACGCAGGAATGGTCTGGCCAAAATATCCAGGTAGAGAATCATAGAATCATCCAGGTTGGATAAGACCTTTGAGGTCATCGCATCCACCCGTAAACCTAACACTGCCAAGTGCGAATGCTGGGAAGGGGCAGCCCGGTGGCTGCGAAACCTCGGCGGGGGGACTCGGCTCTTGCTCAGCACCTTCGGCCCCGGCGATCGCCCCAGCACAGCCCCGCACACACACCCCTGTCTGCCCACTGCAAACCAGGGGGTTGCACTCTTCAGCATGGAAATACACGGGGGAAGGCGCAGGTAGCCCCGACGGTTTGACGGCGGACGCTCCCTCCAGCTGCCTCGTTAGAAAAAGTGACAGACAGGTACCCAGGATGTAATTTTGCGAGTTCACATTTCCTCCATCTGCCGGCACTGGGAGACACTGAATTATTCATTATGCTTCACCAAAATAGTCCCGTTTAAAAATAACTCTCCTTCTTAAGAGACGGTGAGAACACTTTTAACACCGACCACTATTTTTATCTCCCCAGCGTGACACAGCAAACCCCCAAAGCTCAGCAATTCCTGCCCCCTGCCCACCGCTGGCCCTCTCCTCTTTAACAGCGTGGGTGAAGGAGCACGGGGGGATCTTCCCCCCCTTTTCACTGCTGGGTTTTGGCGTTTAGAGGCGCAAAGCTGCACATCTCCGGTGTCCAAGCAGAGGGCACTGCTGCCTAATGATTTGGGCCAGGACTCTGCTTACTGGGCTTGGGTTTAAGTCAATCCCAAACTTCTTCTGGCACAGAACAAACCTCTCCCACTAGCAGATACCGCTGTAGCAGCAGCTGAGAAACCCTCTCTCCATTTAATTGCCCTGATTTCAACAGGTCCCCAAAAATCCAGAAATCAAAGATAAAAAAATGCTGATAAAACCCAGCCCAAGAGAGCAGCCGGGAGCGGCGCAGAGCAGTGCTGGCTTGTCTCAAAAGGGTAAGAGCTGGCTAAAATGGGGGCGGGGGGAAAGAGATAAATAGAGGGCAGGAGATGACAGCCTGCCCCAATTTTGGCAGCTCAGCCTCGCGCCCGTACTGCCTGTGCTTCGTCACATGGAGATGTCCCCTCACCCTGCCGGAGTTGCCTTCGCCCGCTGCCTGCCTCTGCCAGCGCGGCAGGGACGTGGCCTTCGTCCCGGAGCCAGGCAGAAAGCAAATTCTCCATGAAAACTTGCTAAAGTTCCAAAGTTATTTTTATCCCACGGATTCTGAAAAGAAACACATTTTTCTGCTTTTTTTCCCCCCCGATGTTTATTAGAAAGCTTTGGAGAGGGAATCTGCTTTCCTTCACTTGCCTGCCGCTCATTCTCTGCCATCTTCTCTGCTTCTTGTTTTATTTCACTGATGAAAAAGGACAGAAAGTAGCTGGGAAAAAGAAGAAGATGCAGAAAAACCTTTTAAATTTAGTTTCAGCTGCATCGAAGCATTTGCAAACTCCTTAGAGATGTCTATACACGTGCGCTGTGCTTGCAACCCCCCCCTCAATACATCCACCTCACTCATTATTCCCTTTATTCCCATTATTACCTCTTTCTGAGCATTTTAAAACCAAAACCTTCTGGCAGGGCAGGAGTGCCTTGGGAGGGCTGGCTGCCCCACCGCGCTCCCAGCAGGCAGACTCGGGTTTCTAGGGCCTCGGATGCTCATCCGACATCTCATCGGGATCCTGATGCGTCCCAGCGATAGCTGCCAGAAATCAGATACTTTGGAAGCTGCGGTTGTGCTGCTGCCATAGAAATCCTCCCGTTTAAATGCCCGACGGCGGCTAGAAGCCGCTTTCTCCTGATTTCACCTAACCTAGTTAAAAAGAGGAGTAATGTCCCTGGAGAGTTGTAATAAAATTAACTTGCCAGTCAAAAAGAAGCCGATGATTTATGATCACTTGTGATAGATCCTCTTAGTCTTCTTCCCAGAAATCCCCCAGCGGCCTCTCGCTGCCAAAATGCAGCGGCCAAGGGCTGCGGTCCATCCCCGGCACCGCGGGAAGGGCCCGAGCCCTCATGGGTGCCAATGTCCACGGCACTGGGAAAGCTCCCGGGCATGGGGCAGGGAGCAAGGCTGGGGCTGGGCAGGCTCGGCAGCGGGTTTTGGCAGGGGAGCGGCAGCGGAGATGATTTACAAGCCTCATACAAGCCTCCGGATATGTCAGCGGCCGTCGCTGCTCTGCGAGCGAGGGTGGGCTGGATGCGGCACATGGGGGCACACGGAACAGGATGGGGAGCAGCCAGTGCAGCCCCCCGGCCGGCGCAGGGCACTGATCCTGCCCTGCTGCCCCGTGCTAAGCTCCCTTTTCCTTCACTCTCCCCCAACTCAACCCATCCAGTGCCTCGTCTCCCCACAGGTCCTGGAGCCAAACTCCGGCCTCTCCATTAATCTCGGCCGCCCCGAGTCATTAGGGGCGGATAAAGCTACTTACCCCAATTCCTTCCTGCTCGTCTCAATCCCAGCCAAGCATTTTACCTTGGCGCCGGCTGCCTCCCGCCATCAACGAGCCAAGGTGTAATGCTACTGTCTGTTTGCTCTCGCCTTTTGGTGTTTCGAGTCCCAAACAAGCCATTTAGACGTGGCAATGAATCCAGCCAGGGACCGGGAACAACTGCACAACCCTGGACTCGGAGGACGGGATCACAGGAGCTAGCCTTGTCCGTGGGGACCACGGCGAAGGGCTGCAGGGAGCACACAGCCGCTGCGGTGGCCGGCACGGGCAGGAGGCTGCAGCCCAAGGAGCCTGGGCTGCTTTGAGTGAGTTGCAGTGTTGTTCCTACACAGGATTAGAAATTTTGGGGTCTGGGCAGCAAGTGCCATAGCCCAAAAAAAAAAATAAAAAACCCCGCAACAAACAACCTCCAGGTATCCTTTCAGCATGCAAAAGTCACGCTGAAAAGTTCACACTCCTACCAAGTGTAAAGAGAGCAGGATCAGGCCCGTAGCAAGGTCCAGCACAACTTGGAGCCATCTCAGAGGAGCGTGAGTGCTCTCTAGGAGGGCAGGCCAGAAGAAATGGCTTGAGCAGGGCCTGAGCTTTGCCCCCGCCAAAGGGATTTAGCAGACGCCGAAGGAGGGCTGCGCCGTGGGCCTGCAAAGGCATCGCCACACGCTGCGAAACCCTCCCGGGGAAGGTGGCCTCAGTGTTTCTCGCCATGTGTTTGGTCACAGTTCCTACTTTACCCTGGCAAATAAGGCACCGCGTGCAGGGATGTCCCACGGACGTGAACGTGCACGCAGCTAAAAGCCCAGGCTACAGGGGCCGGGAAGGAACCCATGCATTACGCAGAAATGCGGGCCGACCTATGGAGCTGTGAGCACTTTTCTCTCCAAGCCACTGTATTTATTTTCCCTCCTGTCCCAGCCCCTCACTTCCTTGCCTGCATTTGGGTAGTTTATTTATTCAGGCTCCCCCAACAGTCCAGTTTGGCTATTTCGGTGGTGCGAGAGATACCGACCCAACCCAGACAAAAACTAGCTCTGCTCTGTCAGGGCTATCAGCGAACACCAGCCCCTGAGGCCGGCCAGGAATTTTAATTGAAATAGCCGGTCACTGGGCTCAGATAAGGCCCAGCATCACCCCATGGCCGGTGGGGCTCCCCACTGCCCCACGGGGCTACCAGGACCCGGCCCCACTCCCCAAACTCACGTAGGGTGCCCTGGCCCTACTCCATGCCCCACCGGGGAGGGGGTCTGTCAGTTCAGTCCCCACCCACCAAGGCAGCACTGGGACAGACTGGGACGGAACTGGGGCTCACAGCTGCTGTTGGTGGGCAGCCCAGGTTGACAGGGGCTTTTGCAGCATCCCCCCCTCCTGGGCCGGCAGGAGCTAGGTGGTCTGCGCCCCTTATCAGCCCTTATCTCCCAAAGCCGCTCGCTAATGTGACCTTAATGGAGCTAAAATCGACTCGATTTGTTTTATTGCAGCTTAGCCCAAATCCCCCCC
>VYXH01007713.1:26068-36405 GCA_013397275.1 Burhinus bistriatus | reverse complement strand
ACAGGGACCGCCGCGCCAAGGCACGACCGGCCCCGGGGGCGCGGAGCCGGCTGCCGGGATGCTGCTCCGGAGGGGGGGCTCGGACGGGTCCCCCTTCTCCCCGAGGCTAAAATCCGACCAAGTCTCCTTTGCTCGTGTTTCCCTAAATGCCCGGCGGCTGCAGAGCGGAGAAACGGGGAAACCAGTAGGACCAGAGCCTGGGCACTGGGCGGCACTGGGATACAGAGCTAGAGAGCCGGAGAGGGCGAGAGGAGCCCGGGGAGGATTCTGTCTGCAGACGGAGCGCTCCAGCACCCCGTTTCCCCCCCCCTCAATTTCCCTGAGCCCCTGCCGTGGCTGCCAGGGTACCCGAAAGCATCCCACCAGCCGGGGAGCGATGGCCATGCAAGACCCCCAGCTAGCCCGCCTGCAGCACAAACCCCCAGCAAATTTAAAAAAAAACAAAACCAACCAACCAACCAGCAAACAACTACTTTACATCTCCTCTCAGATCTAACAATTTTTCCTCCTTCATTCCCAGCCCCTTCGTTTTTTTCTGGTTTTGCCTAAATTCAGAGAGCTGCGGGATTCCCTTTTCCTCAGGCGCTGGAGGCAAATCCTGCCAGAAGGCTGACTGCAATCGCTTCCATCCCTCTGGAGAGGGACGGTGGGGAAGGGGGGTTGTGTTTTGGGGTACTCGAACGTGCAGTGTACCCCACTTTCCCTGTGCTCCTCCAGGCTGCGGCTGCCACGGTGGGAGCACCCACAGCAGCACAGGCATCTTTAGGAGGGAACAAAAGGAAGCATTATCCAAAATTCACATAACAGTCAGGCTTCTAATTCCATCCAAAAAAAAGGGAATTTTCTTGAACTCCCATTAAACATCACAGGAAAGTTCATACTAAATTTATCGACTATCAACCTGACTTCATCTTTGCCCCATTCCCAATCCTCCTTTGGAAACACACCCTCCCTGGGAACAGAACCGGACTTGGGTCTCACTTTGCTTTGGGTTCTTCTCGCTGCAGGGAAATGTTTGCTCGCCCACCCTTTCGAGGCAGACGAGAAGAAAGCTGACCCCTACCACCACCCCAAGCAGCGACAGCGGAGAAAACCCCGAGTTTTATTCTCCCAAGCTCAGGTGTTTGAACTGGAACGGCGATTTAAGCAACAGAAATACCTCTCCGCTCCGGAAAGGGAGCACCTCGCCAGCGTGCTCAAGCTCACCTCCACGCAGGTGAAAATCTGGTTCCAAAACCGGAGGTACAAGTGCAAGAGGCAAAGGCAGGATAAATCCCTGGAGCTGGCTGCGCACCCGCTGCCCCCGCGGAGGGTGGCAGTGCCCGTGTTGGTCAGGGACGGCAAACCCTGTCTTGGGGGCTCCCAGCCTTACCCAGCCCCATGCTGCATCACCGCCAGCCCTTACTCCTATAGCTCCTACTACAGTGCCTATAGCAGCAGCCCGTATGGGGCTAGCTATGGGGGGGGTTACACCGGGGTGTCCCCCAGCGCTGCCCCCGGCAGCCCTGCCATGAACGTGAGCTTGGGCATGGCCAGCGCTGCTCAGCACCAGCCCGCGTGCTTGCAAGCCACCGTGCAAGCGGGGATCAGGGCTTGGTAGATGGTCGTGGAGGTCAGGACCGCCTGAGAAAGCGGTGAGAAAAGTCCCTCTCTGCTCCAGAGCCCAGCCTTCGTCGGGAAGGGAGCTGAATCCGGAGGGTTTCTGCCACCCTGGACAGTGGGACGTCTCCGGAGCATCCGTCCCCTCCAGACAGCTCGTGTGGTCACGTCTCCGCAAAGGCAGGTCAGGAGAGAGGGGCATGCTGCCGCTCCAGCGCTGCGACATTGGGGACCCAATGACTGAGGGCATTTATTTATTTAAACACAAATGTTTCAGAGTCTGGCCCTTCCTGCTCCCAGAGGGTTTGATCTTCCAGGATGCCAGTACACGGCCGTCAAAAGGGTGTGGACACTGGTTTTCTCCCTAAGGACAACTGGAAGACAGGGTCTGTGCACATCCCTGTGCATTCACTTTTTTATGAACACTATTTAATTCTTTGAGTTCCTGTAATCTTTTGAGATACATTTCTGATTTATATTTCTTAGTATCTCCCAGCACAGGTGTTCATTTCTGTCTTTATTACTATTTTTACTGTTATTTGCAAGTAAAAAACAAATTGAGGAAATTGTGTGTTTTCACTGTCTTGCCATTCCTCATTTAGTGTTTTGACTTTTCCTTCCACAACTTGCATTTGAGCATCAAAATCCGATCCAAAGAAAAAAGAAAAACAACCAAATCAACCTTAAAACTAATAATTAATGCAGAAAGATAATTGCCTTGTAGTCCAAGCTTGGGGAGCTCCCAAGGTTTAACCCCCTCCCTCACTCTTGGCAAGTGTTTCCAGCTCCCTGTTGCTATTTCCTTACTGGTAAAATGGGTTTGCAGGTACATTGTGGGGCAGCTGTGCGGGGCAGCTCGGTAGTGGTGGGATCACGTGGGATCACCTGAATCACACCAACGCCACCGGTGCTGAACCAAGAGGTGCAGGATCCCCAAATCAGGATCCATCGGCATCAAGTGCCTTGCTGGATCAAAGGACTGTGTGTATATTTTTTAATATATATATATTTAAAAAAATAATAATAATAAAAATATAAATATATATAAAAATACATGTATCTGTTTATGAAATGCAGGAGGGCTGAATGCCCTTGCAGTGTCCCAGGGTGGATCAAAGGGGAGCACAGCCACATCCCGAACAAGCGGCCGGAATCCACAGCCTCACGCTTACAGGATAAACCCAGTGAGACCTCGTTAGACCGACCCACTCATCGGGCTGCCCATGGTCCCCCCAGCGCGGGCTTTACTGCTATTGGGGAGGGGGGGAAAAACACACAAAGGTCAATGCCTGATGCAAAACGTTGGTTTGACGGAGATCTTTCCCCTACAATGCCAAGATATCCCCGTGCTGGAGCCAGACAGCAAACGGCACACAACTCCCACTGCATCTCCCTCGCAACCTCCGTCCCCACTCCGGGCTGCTGCCCCCTCCTCCCCCTCCTTTCCCGACAGCTTCTTATCCTCCCAGCGTTTGGTGAAAAGAGACTTGCAGGAGGCAATTAAGCTTTTATCTCTAATCCCACTCAGCCCCATCACTCCGGCGTCCGCTCGCTTCCCAAATGGGACATCCCTGCCATCCAAGTCAAACCAGAAAAACCCTCTCGGCGAGATAGCTCGCTCGCCGTCCTGCCGCTCCGAGGCTTTGCAGCCCCGCTGAGACCCTGGAAATGACCAGGTAAGGCGACAGCCGCGTTGGGTGCTGCCCCTTCTCCTCCCCTTCACCCATCCACGCTCACTTGGGGTTATCTCCCGAAATCAGCTGAGTGTCGGGTCTCCGTCCTGGCTTTGGAGCAGTCAGGGGACTCGACTGGGTCCTTGCACCGGGAAACGCTGCCGGCATCGGGGAGAGCCCCAGCAAACAGCAGCATTCCTGGTGCACGGGTTCCCCTGCAAGTCTTAACAACACTGAGAGTTTTTCCTTTGAGGCTCAGCAATAAAATGAGACAAATCACATGAAATTCCCCCCAAATAAAACACAGAAATCAAAGAAGGAAATTGCTACCCTGTCCGGCTCAGGGAAAAAGCCTGAAAATGGGAATCATGAGCGCTGAAGGCATCATTTATGTCCCTCCATATGTTTTGGAGGGGCTTCACAAAAGCTCAGTTCCCGTAGGACTGGGATACCCTTAAAACCCCGGGGTTTGCCAGATCCCCTCTGTCACCTGCCTCCCTGCAGCACATGCCAGGCCTGTTGCTTTAAACCTCCTGTTTCCAGCCCAAATCAGAAGTTACCCGCTGTGCCGAACACAGACACGGGCACACAAACCAGCCCACATTTCCCCAAAACCTTCTCCTGGGCCAAAACTCCCGTCCTGGCCCAAATGGTTCACTGCTCATCACCTACGAGTTATTTTCACCAAGTGAGCCACGGATGCGGGCACCGGCAGTGAAGGGACAAGAGACTTGACCACAAAAGAGCCGTGCGACGAGGCTGCCCAGGACAGACCTACAGACGGGGGCGTCGAGCAGACGGACAGAGCCAGGAGGTTTCACTAACGGTTACGGTAAAGCTGTGGCTGCAAAAGCAGAGGTGAACCAGCCCGGCCCTATTTGCAGGAAAATGCTTAATTGAAATGAAACGATCCCCTGGAAGGAAGGGAACTGCCCAGCTTCTGGGGACAGAAGCCCTTCTGCTGCGTCTCACGTTCGTGTATTTGTGCTGGAGCCCAAAGTGGCCGTGGGTGCAGGACCGGCTGAGTCCCTGGGTGCGCGGCGGGGGGACAGGCACGTGCTGAGCCCCGACAGCAGCAAGGGCAGGGCTACGGTCTCTGCAGCGGGGAGACGGGCTCCCAAATTGGGCAGAGAGTGGCCCCGGGGAGCGGTACGGCATCCTGACCCGAGTGAGCATCCCTGCTCGGCAAGCCCAGCGGTGGGGTGTGCCAAGCCCTGGTCCTGCCAGGGGACCCACCGGTGCCCCTCGGGGCTCCCCCTCCATCCCAGTTCCCCCCTGGGCAGCACAGGGGGACCCAGCTTAAGTGCTGGGGCGGGTGGGCAGGGAGCCGTTGTGCAGCCCACCCACCCCCCCACCCCCCCGCTGCGGCAGCACCTTAGAGCCCCTCGTCTGCTCTCCAGAAGCACGGCTGGGGGTTAGAGGGCCAGTGGCCAGGGCACGGCTGCAATAAAACTTTTGGGCTCCAATCGCTTCATAAATCCTTCCAAATTCCCTTTCTCAGACTAGACGAGGATAACGAGGCCGAACTATTGAAGCAACTGAAATTTTCCAAGCTTACAGGGAGTGTAGGGGGATGTTTTCTAAGCCGGGAGCATCAGCAGGTTAAAGGAGGAGAGAAAAGGGCAGGTGAAAAGCAGGGTTTGGGGCACGTCTGCACAACCTGCTCTGGGCTTTGGGCTGCCGTAACCAAACACCCTCCTATAAAATCAACAAAGTCCTCAGGGGATTTCAAGGAAATCTGTTGTTTCCCTTTTTAAAGTTAAAAAAAAAAAAAACCTGAGCTTTTCGGCTGCAGAAAAGGGGCTGGGTTTGAGTGAAGGTTTTAGGAATAGAAGAGCTGATTAGTGCTGCGTTATTCCAACAGCAAGAGGAGTTTGCAGACAACAGGACTCTAGGAGGTCACTCTGTGTGTGTCTATATATATATATATATATATATATATATGTATATATGTATATACGTACATCGCTTGGAGGGTGCCTGCAGTTCCCAGGGGTGCTGCTCATCTGCATCCACAGAGCCAAATCCTGCTCCCACGGGAGCTTCCCTGCCAGATTGCTTTGCCTTATGGTGGGGCAAGGTGATTTTTTTAATCACGTTGCCCACATCGGGGGGGTTTTGCGGCTGTTTGTGTGGCGAGTGGGGCGTTGTTTCCCAAACAGAAACTCTAGAAGAACCACTGCAAATAAAGTAGATACTCAGGAAAAAAATCTGTCATAACAGAGAGCTCGACTCCCGGTTTTTCTTGGAATCGGGAAGTTTTTGCTCCTTTTGGGTCCCTTTGAACACAGGGCCTCCCAGGATGGTGTATAATGGTGCTAAGGCTTCTTATATAAATGCTGTCCCATTTCACAGCTGGTCGAGGAATTAGTCTGAGGTTTAGGCTTAAATTTTCATGTGAACCCTCTGCCCCTTTCTGGGCAAGCATTTGCCTCTGGAGCCGCTCCCCCTGTCTGTTATATCTCAACTTTCATTTTAAAGCCCTCGTTAGAGCAGCTCTGCAAAGCTGATGAAAATATCTCCGACATTTTTCCCCGTTTTTCAACAAACTGAATGTGGAAGGTTTTGAAGAAAACACCCAAAACAAATAAAAAAACCCCAACAAACCAACCAACCAAAAAACCCCCAACCAAATCCCAAACCCAATCCTTTTATTTCCTTCACTTTTTTCCCCTGAGAACAGCATTTTCCCGAAGAGCTCTAGAGATTACCCTGGGACATAAATCATTTCCATAACCAGGAGCAAGCAGAGCACCGGCTGGCTGGGGCTGGGGCAGGGGGTGCAGAAGCTGCCCCCTTGCAGAGCATCCCTCCAGTGCCGCTGCCCCCTCCTCTCGCCAAAACCCCCACCCCGGGAGCATTTTGATCCCAAAAAAGAATGAACTCGCTTAAGCATCCTTGTCTTCATCGCAAAAGCTCGGGGGTCATTTGCCAGCAAGGGAGCAAGAGCGGGGCAAAGGAGGAGGCTGAGGTTTGGCTGTGACCCTACGTATCCGTGGGGAAGGGCGGCCGGAGCAAGAAGGAGAAGCAAGCAGCCAGAAAACCCTGCGGCAGCCAAGACACAACCGAAGGGCGTAGACTCCTGCCAGGGATCTCCAATCAGGCCCGGGAGGCTTGGCTGCCTGCCGTATAAATGCAGAGCCGGGAGGGTGGGAAGCCGGCGTGCCTCTGGGCAGGGAGAGGAAGAGGAGGATGAGCGCCAGGGTGCTTCCCGCAAGGAGGCAGAGAGCACCCAACAGCACCCCAGCAGGGATGAGCCGGACCCCGACAGTAGCTCAGCAGACCATGCCCATCTCCTCCAGGCCCCGGACATCCTTCCTCATCCAAGACATCCTCTGGGATGGGGCAGAGCGGGGAGCGCGGCTGGAGCGGGGCAAGAGAGGCGGGTTTGGCAGCCCAGAGGACAGGGAGCCGGGGGCGGCCGCGGCGGAGGGCAGAGAGGGCAGCTCGGCCCTGGGGGCTGCCCCAGGGCACCCCCCCGGGAGCCCTTATCCCCCAGGAGCATCCCCAGCCCCAGCCCACGGGACACCCCAGGAGACGGATGCAGGTAAGGGGGTGGAAGCTCCTGGCTGAGCCCGCTGGCCAGGGGACGGACCAGCAATGTCTATGCTTGGGTCAACCAAGGGGCAGGATCCAGCCCCGGCTGCCTCGAGCACCCCAGAGCCAAATAACCCGTGGTTTAAATACCAGGGAGTATTTGTGCTCTGGCAGAGGGAAAGTAAGAGAAATCGCAACTGCGTGCAAACCTTCTGCCAGGCGCTTCAAATAACTCGAAGGACTGAATCTGCCCAAAACGCCACTTTAAAAAAACCCCCAGTCGAGGCGTTTCTGCACTATCTTGGGAAATAAAGCTCCCTTTTAACACAGGAGGTCCCCAGCAAGGGCACCTTAGGGCTGCTAGCTCAGGGAGGCAGGTTGTGCCCGTCTTCCACGCAGCCGTCAGCGCGGCGGTGCCACGGCAGCCGAGCTCCTCGGTGCTGCGGGTCCGGGGATATTTTGAAAGTCCCCGTGTTGAAGTTGTGCTGTTTGCAGCAGGACTCAGCTTTCCCACCGGCTCGGCCCCGATTTCACGGTGTGCTCCTGCCTCTACCACGGCACATCCCGCGGTTTATTAATAACGGTCCTGCTCCTCTGGCCACAGCATCCCGTTCTAGTGTGCAACTGCTAAATTCATTGCAGGCAATAGCGTTTCACCACAGAGGGAACGTACCGAAAAATCACACTCAGAAGCAAATTTTTTTGAGCGATGCCTCTCGCCGTCGCAGCAGCACGAGCGTGGCTGGGGCTGCAGGAGGGGACTCAGCCTTTCCTTGCCCAAGCAGTCCTGGGCTGAGCTGCAACAGCCAAAAAAGCGATTCTGTACTCTCTAGCGACCGGCCCTTGCTTGCTAAGAGAGCCCTTGCCAGGGGAATTTTGGCTTTACGTTTCAATTCTATTAAAAGAAGTTTTTACGCAGAAGCAAGTTCAGAAACAGCCACCAGGCTGATTATTACAAAAATCATTAAAAGCCCTACCAAATCTCCCAGAAAGTGGCGAGTGTAAATCAGCGCAGCTCCAGGGATTTCACTGGGACAACCATGATTTACACAAGCTGGGAATTAAGCCCGTTGTTTCTATCTTGAGCATTATGTCCACATCTTAAGAAAATATACTAAGAAATGACTAAAGGAAAAAAAGAATTGGCTTATTTCCATCCCAAGCTGGGTAATACACAAAAAGGAACTAACTGCATAAATAAATTGACTTAAGAAGCTTTAATAGTTATAGTTGACACTTCCCAGGGAGCTCAGCACCTTTCTGGGTCACGGCTCAGGCGACCGATCGGTGCCACGGGAAATAAGTCGGAGGCAAACACGGAGATGCTGCTTTGGAGTCGTGATCTGAGGCCAGGTCTGCAGTTATATCTGTAAAGCCAGGCCTGAAGGTTTAAAAATCTGCCCCAAAATTTCTTGCCACTGCCTTGGAGTCGTGAAAGAAAAAAAAGGGAGGAACTTCTTTTCAGTGCTTTCCACCTGCAGCCTGCTTTAAGCTGCGCTGGTTTCCCACTGCTTGGCTGTCCTCGGCAGCTTGAGGATCAAAATTTGTTTTCATTGGGGATCAAGATTTTCCCACAGATGTTTCAAGGAAGTGCCTAATAGTATGAGTTCTGCACTAAAAATCTCAAGAGCTGTCGATGCTATAATACACATAACCACAGTACCTTGGGGTTTTAGGCAGACCTCCACCAGCATTGCAAAATATCCTTTTCTGTATTATTTTAATCTCTTGAATGTATGTTCCTATTGACTGAATCTTTATATGAATTAAGAAAGTGTGATTTAGGAAGAAAAAACTCCCTTGTATGACTTTAAGATGGTGTTCACTCCATTAAATGAAAATATTTCCATGGTAATACGAATATTTTGCTCTCTGGAAGGGAGAAAGCAAGTGATTCAGGCAATTTCCAAGTGGATAATTCTCAGCTTTTTCCTCCTGCAGATGCCGTGGCAGAGACCTACCTGTCAACGTGTGAGCCCCCCCTGCCCCCCCTGCCCATCGCCCAGCGTCCCCCCAAGCAGGCGAAGCGCTCGCGGGCAGCGTTTTCCCACACCCAAGTCCTCGAACTGGAGCGGAAATTCAGCCACCAAAAATACCTGTCGGCCCCGGAGCGAGCCCACCTGGCCAAAAACCTGCAGCTCACCGAGACCCAGGTGAAAATCTGGTTCCAGAACAGGAGGTATAAAACCAAGAGGAAACAGGTCGCCTCCGAAATGAGCAGACTGGACACGCAGCTGGCCGGGCAGAAGGCGGCCGAGCTCCCCGGAGCATCGCTGCTGGCGCTGCGGGGCGGCTGGCAGTACCTGCCGTGCCTCTACTACTTGAACGGCTGGAGTCCTTCGTGGTGGTAACCACTTTTTTAAGCAGAAAGCATCCTTTTTTCTTAATTTTTTTTTTTTTTTAGTACTGTGTCACTCTTTCTAGTGCTAGTTAGGCGAGGGACACTCCATTCGCAGTAATGATCAGCATCTTCTAGTTGCTGTGCAAGCCTCTCTTGTCACTAACAGTAAAAAAAAGCAAAAAAACAAACAAACAAAAAAACCAAACCAAAAAAAGACAAAAAAAGCCCAAGATTTTAAAAGCGTATAACTCAGCACACTTAATAGCACCGCTCTGGGGTCGATTTGCAGCTGTAGAATATTGCAGGCTCTTTTGGAGGCAGAAAGGGATGGTCCAGCCCCGGAGGCAGCGATCGCCCCTCTCTGCCCCTCCTAAATCGCCTGCGCCCCCCCCCGAAGCCTTTGGCTCTTGCTGAGATCAAGCAGGCAAAAAGCAAATTGCCGATCCTGGGCTGGCGCTGAAATGGCCCCAGCTCGGTCTCTTGGGCCACCAGCTGCTGTATGACGTAAAAATTAGGCTTTAAAAAAAAAAAAGGCAAAAAATTTTGCATTTCTGCCTTTGATACCATAATTGCTAATGGTCCCAGAGGGGACTTAAAGCCCCCCTGAATATTTCTGCGTGCTGTCAGGCAGCACCGCCGCCGCCACCCGGGGTAATGCATATGGCTTTTGGGGAGAATTAAACCCCTTTTCTGCCATGAGCGACAACAACCTGAAGCGCCTGACGGCCACGGAGCTGCAGCCGGGCACCCGGTTTGCCGGGACGTGAGGGAGATCGGCCGCCCCGGCCGGGACGGAGCCGTGCCAGCTTCCCCCCACCCAAAGCCATCCCTCTGCCTTCCACGGCCGGGATGCCAACTGCCGCTGCCTTAACAGCCTTGAGAAGCCAAACCAGAAAGCGCGGGGAACACGGACAATAGCGCAATGACAGATGAGTTTTGCATATCCGGGTGTTGACGCTGTTTGAACGTTCCCATATAAGCTGTTGAAAATAGCAACGGCTCGAGGAGTCCAACGCTCCTGTCAGCTTTCAAAGCAGCAAACTCCCCGTTTGCAGGTGGAATCAGCCCAGTTCCCAGCGCCGGGGCATCAGGGCAGCAAGAGGATGGCGTCTTTACAAGTGATATTTTAGTGAGGCGACAACTATTTGCACTAGCAGAGTAGCTTTTTTTTTTTTTTTTTTTTGTAA
>VYXH01007713.1:845-26026 GCA_013397275.1 Burhinus bistriatus | reverse complement strand
CGAACTATTTGCACTAGCAGATTAGCTTTTTTTTTTTTTTTTTTTGGTAACCGATTATACTTAAAACTTTAGATGTCACTGAGTCCATGGGAGAAAGTGTAGAAATAAATGAGATTTCCAAGAGACGAAACACATCAACTGCTGTTTCTCAGCTAGCGTAAAGCAGAGTGGCTCTGCTGGAACAAATTTAATCTTCTGAAACAGAAGCACATGGAGGTTTCTTCCCTGCGAACCTCCAGAAATGTTCCTACGGTGCCCGTTCTTTCCGAAAGAGAATTAAAAAAACCAGAGCGGTCCAATTCCCTCCTTGCAGCAGGCAAATACAGACAACTAAATCATGTTAAGAAACTGCTTAGATCTGTCCCTTTTAACAGGATTATTTGGGAAGGGATCTCCTGCCTTGCCAACAGATCCAGCTCTCGCACAGACGAGGCAAAGACGAAGCTGCTGGGGCTACGTGGCTGAGTTAAAACTGCGGGGAAGGGAGGGCAGGCGGAGGAGAACGTGCAAACTGAAACCCTTTGTGGCAGATACTCAGTTCCTAGCGCTATCAAAGCCGTTTGCCCAATTTGGAGGACAACCGGTTGCTTTCTAATTGGCTGAAAGTAACCCCTAATATCTGGAGATAAGGGGTTTTTTTTTTCTCTGCCAGCTCCTGCTCTCAGATGCTGCGTATCCCCCGGCCCGTCCTCTCGCAGCCGGTCCTCGGGCGAGAAGGCCATCGCGTCTGCACTGTTGCAATGTGTTTCCACCCCAGCCCTGCTGATTATCCACTTCACGCTGTGCTTATCCACTGTTTGGAACAACAGCAACAAAAAAAAAGCCCTTCTGGCCTCGAAGCCAAGCCCCCGCAGGGCACGCATCCCTCCTGGTGGCATCTCCAGGGGGAGAAGGTCCTGCCGAAACCCCGTGGGCTCACCCACACCCGGATCCTTGGGATGCTGCTGAAATCAATGCAGAGACACTTATATTTGCACTAAATACACTGGATTAGCAGCCCTGAGCATCCCGGAGCTGCCCCCGAATAGGGATCACAGTGTGTCCTTTGCACGGACGGTGGGAGAGCAGCGGTGATGGGCACGTTACGCTGGGAAGGACTGAATTGGGCTGGGAAAATTGGACATAAACCGAACTTCTCGGACGCTTCTTTGGGAAAATGTTTGTGTCGTAGCTCCTTTTTTTTCCTCACCCATGGTTTACCACCAGTAAAATATCCTTGTTGCTTCAACACCCAACTGCTCATACTTAATTTTGCTGGTATAAAGCAAGTCCAGTGTGAATAGTCGCTATTTTTGTATATATTTTTTGATATTATTTTATCTGATGTGCATTGTCCTTTGGAATAAAGAGCTCAGAGTCTGTATTAAAAACAAGCTGCCTCTGTGGGTTTTTTGCTCTGGGTTCGGATTTTCTTTTAATTTTTTTTTTTTTTCTTTTAATTTTCTGCCACGAAATGACCACAGCTGTCCCACCAGCACCAGCTTCTCACATCAGCAACCGCTGCAGACGCAGCACCCGGCTGAGTTTTGTGCAATGAACTCTCACAACAGCCAGCTCCCAAGGTTTTGCAGGCGGTAAATCCCCGTTCGTCACCATTTCTAGGTGCTCAGCGCCAAATGCCGCTCCATCACTCACCCAGCCAGGTACAGAGTACCACTGAGCATCCTCTAATCCCATTTACTGCCCGATGGGCATGAAACAGGTGACTGTTTCCCCAAAAGCAAGAGCTTATACGGTGACGTACTTTTTTTATCACCCCCAAATTACCCGTAAATCCCACAATTCAAGCACAACCCCAGTGGCCTCCGGAGCTTTGCTCTACAAGCGCCGGTCCCAGTTTTTATTTCTGCCCCTGCCTTCCAGTCCTGCAACCACGTCAGCGTGACCAGGGGCAGCGCTGGGCTCTGTAGGACCACGAGAAGAAGAATTCACCCCGGGAGCTGTCGGCACCAACGTTTCCCCCTCGTACAGAGAGGGAGAAGGACAAACGCTTTATCCCAGCCTGCCCGTGCCTGCACTCCCTCGCCTCTGCTGCTGGCAGCAGCAACTTTTCCCAAACGGAAAGTGAGCTGAAATACCATCGCCCCCAGCTTAATTTTGTATTTCAGTAGCTTTACAATAAAAAAAAAAAAAAAACCCAAACAAAAGCCAAAGCAGGCATCAAGATGGCAAAATGTGACCTCAGGGGAGCTCCTCTTGCCTTCGGAGGCTGGTGCTGGCTCCTCACCAGCCACATCCTCGGGCAGACGCAGCTCCCAGGCTCCGCCGCCTTCACCCAGCGATGTTGTGGAAGGGAACAAGAGCTCCCGCCCGTGGGTGACCCTTTGTCACAAGCAGTGACAAGCAGCGGTCCCTGCAGCCAGGGCTGGGAGTCGGGTCTCCTCCCCCGGCACTCATCCTGCCAGCAGCACGGTCCTTAGAAGATCTGCCTTGCTCATAACCCAGACCAAAAGGCGGTCGTGCCGCAACACCAGCACCGTAAAGTGTATATCGGCATTTATTTTTTTTGCAGCGTGCGCATCTGCCAAAGCAGGTTCTGGGTCCGAGAGCGGGGCCGGCTGGAGGCAGGGATGCAGGCAGCAGCTCCGGCTCCTTCGCTGCCTCTGCCGTGGAGAAACATCTCAACTGACTCAGTCCTGCCCTCCCTCCTCTCCTTCCCAACCCTCTTCTCTGCAACCCCCAAGTGGTTTCTATACGGACAGAAGATAGACTTCCAGTCGGGCTTTTCTTCTCTGTTTTCAAGCTCAAAGCACGAGGACAAAAAAAGGGCTGTACCGTTTGGATAACCAAATCATCCGAGAGTGTTAAAGCATTAATCACAACAAGGGGAATGACATGGCAGGCTTTCCCGGTGATAAATATCCCCTTGATTAATACAGAAAAGGAAAATCCCACCCTGACTATGGAGACGTGGAGTTTTAATCAGCCTTAACGAAGCAGAACTCCTGTTTGTATGCAACTAGAAACAGAAAGCATCATTTAATGTCTGTCAATTAGCGTCACGCTCCGCCGCTAACATATCCATCACGATTAAATAGTGTCTAATGCTGACATAACATTTACACTTGTTTGTGCCAAATCATTTATTTAAAGCTAAAAAAAAAAAAAAAAACAGAAAAAAAAAGAAAAAAAAAGAAAAAAGGCTGCCTTTGGATAATGTAACTGTTGACTAACATTTGCATGCAATAAACCACATACTTGGCAAGGACTCGCAGGACCGGAGCCAAGAAAAATCTTCAGTTTGACCTACACAACATTTGCAAACCAGAGCAGTGGGAACAAGTTGGCTACATGGAGCTAAATAGGGGATGGAAAATGCAAGGACACCCAAAGTGCCAGGCTGTAGCAGAGCGGTGTTTCCCCCCCCCAGTTACTGGGACCCGGTTATTACAAAGACGCTTTGCAGGGAAGTGCAGGAAACCTGTCAGCAAGGAGCACTAGGATGCATCTTTTGGGATGTGCAGATGCTCCCCAAGGAGAAAGGCAAGCCAAGCCATAAAGCCCTTAAAAACCCTTGAGGCTTTTCAATATTTCCTATTCTCATTGTGGATGCTCTTGTCAGCCACAGGAACGCTTCGTCTCTCTCTAACCCAGCTAGCGCCTCGGTGGCGAGGCCGTCCTGCGGCAGGGAGTCCCGCAGCCCGTTTCGAGGTGCTCCCTCCCGCCTTGAGCCACCCCGGCAGCAGCGATGCCCAAAGAAGGGGGGGCAGGGAAGCACAGGAGAAGCCAAGTGGCACAGTCATCGAGGCAAATTTTCACCACGCCGGACAGCCGATGGGGAAAAAAAAGGAAAAAAGGGGTGAAAAAGGAAACAAAACAAAAAGAAAAAACCCAAACAAAAAACTACTTTGGAAATGTGGCAAAACGCAGCTTTGCAGATTGGCGTTCCCATGGGAAACTCCTTCGCTGCCTCTCACAAAAATCCAAGGCGCATTCCTCCTCTTTCTTCTGTTATAGTCTGGGCACCATTTATTAAGAACAGCCGAAGGCGGAGAGAAATCCGCAGCGAATAGCCCTGGAAGTGCTTCCAAAGCCGTCTGCCTGCGATAATTTATGGCGGCCCACTCGCAGGAGGCAAAGGCAAGAGATAAGACAAGTATTTTTACAGGAAAAGGAGTTAAGAGCGAATCATATATGGGTGGGTTTTGCCTTGAAATGCTCCGGTCTTGGAAGAAAAAGGAAACGGGGTGAAGAAAAAGACTTTTGGAGTCAGGTACTGGGTGTCTGAGCAGACAGACTCAGGCTCGTTGCTTTGTCCCCCAGCCCAAACTAGGGCAGTGGGCGGGGGGAAGAGGGGCACAACGTCTGCCACCTGTGGTCACCTTGCCGTGGACCCCCCGGCAATGTCCTTCCTGCGGACAGGGGAGGCGAGAGGCAGGGAAGGGAGCTGCAGCCTCTGGGTTCTGCCTCCCGCCACGCTGCACGGGGGAGGTGGCCTTTCCCTCTGCTCCGAGCGCTGGCAGGGACAGCAAGGACATAAGGGAGGCTCCAGCGGGACATTCCCACTGGCCAGTGCCGGAGCATGGCGGGAATCTCGGCAGAGTCAGCGGGGGAGGATGCTCACAGCACTGTAGCTGTTGGTTTGGCCCAATCCTGTTCTCACTTAGGGCTTTTTCCAGCATTAGGGTTTGGGTTTCCAAGAGCTGTCGGCCATGCATGGTCTTCCCACCTCTTCTTTTCATCTAGAGGCTTTTGGGGCAACCAGATTGCCAGAAAAGAAGGTTTTTTTTAAGACTCAGGGTGGTATAACCTCGGAGAGAGGCCAGTCGCCCCTTGGTCGTGCACAGCCCCGTCGAGCCCTGACTGCCCAGCCTGAGCCTTCCAGGGAGATACGGGGCTGCATCCCCAGCAGCGTGGGCAGCAGGGCCAGGGAGGGGATTCTGCCCCTCCGCTCCACTCTGGGGAGACCCCACCTAGAATACTGTGTCCAGCTATGGAGCCCCCAACATCAGAAGGACACGGACTTGTTGGAGCAAGTCCAGAGGAGGCCATGAAGATGCTCCGAGGGCTGGAGCCCCTCTGCTGTGAGGCCAGGCTGAGAGAGTTGAGGGTGTTCAGCCTGGAGAAGAGAAGGCTCCGGGGAGACCTTCGAGCCCCTTCCAATCCCTCAAGGGGCTCCAGGAAAGCTGGGGAGGGACTCTGGATCAGGGAGTGGAGTGATAGACGAGGGGGAACGGTTTTAAACTGAAAGAGGGGAGATTGAGATGAGATCTCAGGAAGAAATTGTTGCTTGTGTGGGTGGTGAGACCCTGGCCCAGGTTGCCCAGAGAAGCTGTGGCTGCCCCATCCATGGAGGTGTTCAAGGCCAGGTTGGACGGGGCTTGGAGCAACCTGGTCTAGTGGGAGGTGTCCCTGCCCATGGCAGGGGGGTTGGAATGAGATGGTCTTTAAGGTCCCTTCCAACCTAAACCATTCCATGATTCTATGATATCCCCAGCTCTTAAGACTGAGTTTCCAACACAACATGATTTTACATCCTCTGTGTCTAACAGTTTGCATCGCCCGAGCCTGGTGAGGCTGGATCAGGGCTCTCAGCAGTGACAGCACCAAGGAGGAGAGAGGGACCCCATCCTGAAGAGCCCGTGTTACCGAAAGGAGGTAAAAACAGGGATATCAGCTATTCGGCAAAGCCTCCCACGGTACTTTTCCACCGGCCGGTGAATCGCCCAGCCCAGGTGGCACAGCGGGGTCCTGCTCACGCCGCGCCGGAAAGCAAAGGGATTAGCACAAGTCTCTCTGCAAACAGAGCTTGGGTGGGGGCACCCAGGGCTCCTCGCCACTCCCCTGAGAATAAATGGCTGGGTTAACCGGGAAAAAGCACCGGCCAAGCTCTAGCGAAGCAATCATTCATTTGGAGCCACTTTCTCATGGGGGATGGCAGCGCCCAGGCTTCTGGGTTGGAGATTTGCAGGATTTACACAGGACAGAGTAACTCGGGGGTACACCCAGAATAACTTCCTCTGCAGAAGGATGTCCAAATGCTTTACAAACATCATCCCAACGGCTGCGCCGCTCAGACGGGGCCAGGGCAAAGCTCCCGCAGGGCTGGGGCTGTCGGAGCAGAGAGCAGCCCAGAGGCTGCCGCAAATGCCAGATGTTCCCCTCCAACATGTGCAGATGTTTCCCTCTCCCAGCCAGGTCCAAAGCCAGCAGAACATGGGCTCCCTTTGTACCAGCTAGATAATATTAATCCTCTTCTAGACTCTGAGCACTGCGGAGGCCGGGAGCTGTGCCAGTGTCTATCGGATTTGTTTGCTGCTAGGTATCGTCACGTACGAGATGGGGGGGATGCAGATTGCTCAGCTCCCAGGCAAGTTTCCATGATGAAACTGAGTTTTTCCCAAATACCAGTGTTTTAGTCTGGATATCCGTGCTGTTCCCCAGCGAGTAGCTACCTGCATGCCCCTCAGAATGGTGCTTCCACATTACAGGCCTTATCCTTTTGCCCCTTAAAAAAGGGGGAATGGAAACAAACCTACAAGTCGACACCAGTCCTGCACTGCTCCTGCGGCAGCCCCCAGAACCCCCCGAGCACCCATATAAAACCACCACGGGGGCTCAGTTCCCTGCTCCCCAGAAACGTGATATATTTGATGACATGAGCATGAAGAGGTACCAAATCCAGAATGATTCGGGTCAATTCAAGTGCCAGCCTATTTAAATGAGGAGATGGCGATGGTCACCACTAAAGCCAGCAGAAAACTTCCCAGACCCAGGACTGCACCCCAAAGCTGCAGCCTTGTCCCCGTCAGCACAGCCAATGCAGAAACATTGGCGGGTTTGATGCCAATTAATAGGCAAATGGAGAATCTTAGGGCAAAAATCCTGGAGCAGGAGCTGGGGAGCTGTTGAGGAGGCTTCGCAAGATCCAACTCAACGCAAGGCAGCCCCATGCCTGGGCACCAGACAGCACGTGAAGTACCAGGGCATCATCTAATCCAGGGTCTGGAGCTCTCGGGCTTCAGAAGAGGGACCAAGGAATGAATTTGATTTGTGACACCTAGACCTACTGAATTTTCACCCAGATTTTGTCATCAGCAAGAGACGGGGGGCACTCTTTGCCCTCCACAGCTTTCTCCCAGGTCTCCCCATTCCCAGCCCCAACAACCGCTGGGCATTATTTAGCAAATGACCAATATTTCACCCCTCCTTGCCAAGCGGCTTTTTGCCGGGTGTCGATGGCACACCAACCCTCCTCATCCTCTGTTTGCACTGGTGAAAGGAGGAATTACCGCAGTATTTATCTACCTCGCTCTCTTTCGCCGGGAGACTGTTCATCTCCTTTGCAAAGCAGCCCCGGGCGCACCGATCACTGCACGCTTCTCATACCACTTGCTAAAAACATTGCAGGGGGCAAAGCTTTAAAGCAAATAAAATAACAGAAAATTTTAAAAGCAGGTGATTAATGTACTTGGAGGATTCTGTTGACCAGTGGTGGTGCCTGGGCTGTGCTGGCTCTTGCAGACCTGCATCTCTGAGCAGTTTTTGGAGGGTTCAGTTTCCTCCAGGCGATGACAAACAGACTTCTGCTGTGCGAATTGTAGCAGGTAAAAAAATAAAACAGGGGAAAAGCCTGGCTTTCCTCCTCCCACCAAACAGACTAATACTGGGGCCTCTGTGCCAGCAGCAGAACAGGCGGTAAGTCAAGCAAAGGAGGAGGCTGCGCTGGGGATGTATATCGTATATTGTGGGTACGGGACCTGCTTAATGCCAGGACCAAAAGGCTCATGGCCCAAAACTGGCATTATTTAGGGCTGGAATTACATCCACCTCCTCCACAACCACGCTGGAATGCTCCATAACAGATTTACACCTGCAGAGCCCGGCGGAAAACACTTACCTGTTCTACAAACGGATCCCTTGTCTTTTAAAAGGAATTAAATCTTGTGGATAAATACAAATGTTTTTATTCTCTTTGTGGACAATTGTGGCAGAATAAGATAGTGGGTTAAGGTGTGGCCGGAAAACCTTTCACTCCATGGGCTGCATCTTGTCATCCAAGGTAAACATGCAGCTTAATGAAATTTCAAGAGGGAAAAGGTGAGATATTTGCCTTTATGTTCATTACCCTTTAAAGCAGAAACAATATTTGAAGAGAAACAAAGAATCGGGCAAACTAGATAATAATCATATGCGGTGAACAAACACAGCCTAGATCCTGGATTAATCAAATGACTTAAATAAAAATCCAAACGCCGGGGCTTTGGCGACGCAGGGGACAGCACCCGCGTCCCACGGGGCACATAGCCCTGGCACCCACCGCCGTCCCTGATGTCTCTGCCAGAAGGTCCCCCCAGATGGCATCCCCAGACACTGTCCTGGAGCTGTGGCCATCGCCGTCACCACCCGTCCGCATGTCCCAGGGAGCATTCGTCCCCCAGCATCCTGCTGTACTCAGGACTGATGCTCGGGGTGCACCTTCCACCCTCCGGCAAAGCCCTCAGTTGCTGTTTCTCCTTTCACCCACGCAAGCTTCCAGATATTGCAGTTACTATTTAATTTTTTTCCCTTCTTCTGCTTGTCTTGTGTACTTTTAGACCCCTAGGAAAAACATCCATTGGGAAGTTTATAAAACACGGACTGCACAGTAGGAGGGAATTTATTTGTTGCTACCAACCCAAGACTTCAATATACGAACAAGTACTGAACACAGCAAAGCGAACACCCGCCGCCCTATAGATCTTCACGGCAGGAAATCCTGCAAGTTTAAGGAGGCGCTACGGTCTACCAGATAAATAAGACGCATTAAAAAATACCCTCAAAAGATGTTTACACAATAATTTGTACTGGTTCCAAAGAAACCATTAGTGTCAGTTAGAAAATCAGATGCGTTCCCAGGGTAAAACGCCACCCAGCCCGGAGGGAGATGGGGACATTGGTGTGTTGTGGCTCTTGGCAAGTGCCACATGCCCACGGGTGGCACCTCCAGCAGCTCATTCCTCTCCTGGGGAGCTGTCCCGAAAGTTTGGAGGTGATGGAGGAGCCAGGGTGATGCCCTTGGGTTTTGCTTGCTCCTCCGCTTCTCAGTACCCACGTGCCCCACAGGCGTGTCCCATCCTGCTCGGCTCCAGGAATTCCCCATTTCCACTTAACGGCCCTCAACAAGCCAGGCAGATGCCAGAGGTTTAAAGCAGAAAGGAGGGAGAAGAGATAACCATCGACGTGATGTTTTGCAGAGGTCCTTCAGCCTTTCTAGTAATCTCAGCCAGCCTCTCCATCCAGGGAAAAACCATCCCCTTCTCCCAAATGCAGCCTTTTCCTGCTGGGAAAACTGGGGCTCAGCTCAGGTGTTCCCAGTTCTGCAGCCACCCCACACTTTCCTAATGAGCAATATCTCTTTATTTCCCCTCAAAAACCAGCCATGTTTTCCACTGTTATTTGCAGCACCAGTAGGACGCAGCATAAAAGAAGCATTTATGGAAGTCAGACAACTTTTAGGCAAACCAAAACCAGAGAAAACATAAGAAAAGTTTAAATTACTCACCAGGCAAAAGGAGGGAGAGCAGCCTGAAGTCCTCGGGGATGTCGGGGCCGAAGGGCTGCAGCCACATCTCCCTCTCGGGCAGGCGAGGAAAGCTTCTCCCAGGGCATCTTGCAAGGGCGCGGAGCCTCTTTCCATAGGTTTTCAGTTTTCCTGGGTGTTTTTCCTTTATTTCAGTAGACTTAATTCAAAGCTTTGACAGCCTTGAGGAATTTGGGGGCAAAAATCCCTTAGTCCCCCTGGGTCTAATGGAGAAGGCCTGGATGGACAGGAATAGGTGTTATCAGTAATGTAGCTGCGAGTTTAATCACGCGATTTGTGTCCCCTGTAATCACACATCAACCGAGCACAAAAATTCCCTCCGGTGCGGACACATATTAGGGGCATTTCTCACTTCTTGGAGAATTACCGGGAATAAGATGGAGCTGAATGGTGACTATGACAAAGAGAAATGCAGGGGTCCTCACCAGCCTTTGTATAAAAAGAGTATTTAGTGTTTAAGAGGTATGCATGAAGTGTGTTACATACCTCCCCTTTCAGGGCTTCGCACATGTTTAGTACATAGGGGGAAAGGGGGTTAAATATTTACTCTGCAATACAAACAGAAAGCTGTCAAAAACGTTTGGCTGAGCATAAATAGCACTTTATCTTTTGATCTTGTCTCTTGAGCTCATCAGCCAGGCGAGGCAGCCTGCTCTCCACCCCAGCACGTCGACGGTCCGCTGCACCGTCTTGATTTTTCACTAACAGTAAAAAAAAAAACCAAACCAAACCAAAAAAACCCAAACAACCAAGGAAAAAAGAAAGGGCAGAACAAGTGAGAAAAGGAAAGTCCTTTTTCCTTTGGGGTGGACCAAGCACAGGGGCATCTTGCTGCTGCTGCTTCCCTTCGCAGCCAGCCTTGCCTCCCCAGGCAGGTGTTTGCTCCTAAACCCTGGAATTACCATGGTTATTCCCAGCTGAGCCACCCTTTCCCAGCCCAGGAGAGGCTGGGGCAGAACTGCTGGCTGGCTGCACCCCAGCAAAAGTTCATCTTTAGGATTTTAGGTACATCTCTTAATTGCTGCTCAGGGAACACGCTGAAATCAGTTCCTCCTGTATCACTGGAAGGTGCATACCCAGGGGACCAGCATCTATTCCAAACCTGCCATTTTCTAAACAAAACTCATAGGAAACAAATCTCACTCCATCCCCTTGTTGAAATTACACGAGGCTGCGCCCAAAACAATCCTTCAGACGCAGCTCCACATTTTTAAGGCTGGAGATTTACACCAAGGAGTTTCAGACTTTTCTTTTTAAGTCAGAGAATGCTTGGGGAGTCGAAATGTTATTTTAAGACACCTTGGTTTTGGTGCTAGGTTCGGAACGAGGACCAAGCGGTTCTGCCAGGTTTATTAGAGGTGAAAAGGAGCTGCAAAAACCCCAGATCCTCCTGCCAATGAAGGAAAAATTCAAATTTAGAACTAAAGCGTGGTAGACTTCGGCCCGTAAAAAGCCCAGCACCACCAAAAGAGGTGAGGAATTCCTTCTGCTTACGCGCACGTCCAAGTGTCAGCAAAGCCCGTGGTACCGAACAGGCTGCGATCCCACCCCGCAGCGATGCCGCTCGGCTCGCGGAGCCCCCGAGCTCCCGCCGCCGCAGCCGAGATGAGAAATAAGACTGTTCATTTGCCCTTGGGACCAGACCAGAGCCACCGGCATCAGACCCGAACCTGGAAACCAAAATCCCCCCACACGCAGCCACCTCGGGGCCAGAAATATTTTCCATCCAGGGCTGAAACAGTCGCTCCGCGCTGGAGATTTCAAAATTGACAATTTTTTTTTTCCTTTAGAGCCCCCTTTGGCCCCCGCCGGGGCAGGAGGGGGTGTCTCCTTTGCCCTGGGGACAGCTTAGCCACAGGCTCAGCAGCTCCGATCCACCCCGATGCGGCTCAGCTCGGATCCAGGGGAAGCGTTGCTCCCCCTGCACCAGCGCCGTGCAGAAGCCGCACCAAGGAACCCCTCCTTCCCTTTTTATTGAAGGGGAAGGCAGGATCTAAAGCAGCTTAATATGTTCTGGGTGGCGTGTCCCCCCTTCAAATTAGGCAGCAAATATTACGGAAACCTCAGCAAGCAAGCAGCTCCCCCAGGGACTTCAACCCCATGCACTTTCTTCCCAGGGAGCGGGGGAAAGAAATGCCAATTTGGGAATTTGCCGCTGACCAAGCCGCAGTCCGTGGGTTCGCTTTGCACATCTTGGGAGCCAATTCATCGCCAAGAAGAATAAGTTTCAAAACTCTCCAGCGGCTCCTAGAGGAGTGCGAGCTCCACGGTACGGATGTCAGCTCCTGCCAGGCTGCCAAACCCCTCCCAGAAGTATTTTATTCCTCCCCAGCGATGACGAAGGGCTCTATCGGACTCAGCTGGCGAGGTGCTGAGCCGGCCAAGCGTAAAGCAACGCTAGAAGGCACCATTCCTCCAGCGACCGGTGCCACCACCGCGCAGGGCCAGACCCCCTCCTGCTGCTCAGCCTTAGTTGGAGCTCGATGCCCAACTGCACAGCTAAGGAAAGCCACCAGCATGAGCCCAAAAGGACAAAAAAAAAAAAAATAATAAAAAATCAGCATCTTTTATTTTCCTTGAGCTCCAGTGATACAACTGTAGCAGCATTTCACAAGTGAACTCCTGTAATGTTAAATACACATTTAAGGAAACACATTAAATTCCAAGGCAGGCGAAAAAAAAAAAATAAGAACTGCGGACAAAGTTACTCATCCTCCCCCTTAAATAATATGTGCGTTCGTTGCAGACAAAGCAGCAGTACATGTTTCACATACCAGGTTAAAATAAAACTTCAGACTCGCAGCAAAACTTTCAAATGCAAACCTAGAAGGGACGAGGAGCGAGGGCTTTGGTGAAGGGGCTTTCACCTGGGGATCCAGCATCGCGTACAGCAGGGAACATTTTAAACACATCAGAGACCTCTCCACTTATTAGACCAACTGGGCACGTCCCCAGCTGCAGAATGGGAAGCCTGGTTTTATCAGAGACCCAGGGTAACCCATAAAGAGCTCTACAAACATACAAGTGCTCCTCACCCATTCTCAGCAGAGCAAGTTCCCAAGAAAACCTGGCTGATAATTATTTATGTGCTCAAAACTCAGGACACACTCGCACTTTTCTGGCTAGCAACCGAAACGGGATGTTACCTCCCCCTCCAAGTACGATGCTCAGCTGGCCAAAACCACCACCACCCTCCCAATCGCTCCACGGCCACGGGGTCTGTCCCCTGGGCAAGTCCATCCTTCGTGTCCCAGCTACTCAGAGGTTACTCCAGATTGGAGGTGAAGTTCTCCCAGAATAGCCAAGGTGAAGTCAGAAATATTAAAGCTAAGCAGCCAGAGGAAGAGGATGATGTACTGGGGACTGCTTGCCGAGTACAACTCCTAGCTACTGAAGTCGCACTGAAAGCTGTCGCCTTCCACGTTATGCTACAGTTTGCCTCTTTTCATATTAAAGTGATCCAAACTTTTCACCGAAGTGTTTATGCCCATCTCTGATGGAAATACTTTGTGCAGTTCTGGTTCCTGTGAGTGACTCTCCAGTTTCCAAAGTCAATAGAAAAAGACACCCAAGGCTGCCAGAGCGCTCAAAGACCCCCCCGCCTCCAGGACCTCCACGTGCGGAAAGCTGAGGGCGTTCTCCAGCTGCACCACCGAGACCAGCGCCTCAACCTTACAATTTTTACACTTTAAGACACAGGGTGCATTTGACACAGTGATTCATTCAGTTTAAGTGACAAAAAGGCATCAAGAAGCTCATTTCACCATTATGAGGGGTACAAGGTTAATTCACACAAGGCACATGCAACGCCACCCGGAGAGGTGCTCCTTGATTTACCTTCTCCAAATAGTGGAGCAAAGGGATTAGCTCTGCTTAGTGTCATCCTACGCAACGCGCCTGGCTGATGGGACACCTCCAGTGACACGTGCCAGCCCAAAAGCTGCTCCCCCCGCAGACCCTTCCCAGTGCCAACAGCAAGCTGAAGCCACATCTCCAGAAGCTGCCCCATGCCCAGCAGTACGGAGCCGGTACCAGCTCGAGACACCAGCTGCTGCTGGCAGGGCAAGTTCCAGGGAGGATGGAGATTTCCCAGTTGGTGTCCTGTAACTTCGACTTGCACATCCAGCCCCCTAAAAATCCCTCATTAGCTACTGATCACCCAAGTAACGAGCTGAAGGACATGTTTTGGTTTGGAAGAGCCATTCCCAGGAGGAACAGGGCACGGAGCAAGGCTGCCACCCTTCCCAAGCAGGCACAGCTTTGCCAGCCACCGCAAAGCTCAGCATCCCGCAGCAACAAAACCAAACCCACAGCACGAGGAACCTCTCTAGGTTGGTTTCACCCCCCGCCTCCGCCCCCAACAGAGATGAGCAGCAGCTTATTCTCCAACGTGGGCTGGGAGGTGGCTTCGGTTCTGCAGGTTAAGACTTTCCCAAGGCTTTCGCTGCCTGCTGCTGGTTTGGTGGTGCCAGGATGCGACCCAGTAGCCAAACTGTAAACAGAAGCTCCAGGTCCCCCCCCGGGGAGCAGAGCAGCTCTGCGCACCCCGCTTCGATCCCACCAGCTATGGAGATGTGCACGGTCGCTCCTGTAAGCAGGGTCAGGGCCTTCGTGAAAAAGAAGTACGAATAAATTAAGGGAGGATGAAGACTGTTCAGCTATCACACACCGTAAAAATGTACCTTTAAAAAAAGTGTTTGCAAAAAAAAAATACTATTCTTTAAAACCTACTTTTTCTTTTTTTCCAGAGTCTCCTTGTAAAAAATGGAATTGATCGTTTCCCCCTCTCCCCCACAAAGTGACCAGGTATTTTGGGGTGCCCCTCCCTGGTGTCCTACAGTTTCCCAGTGTCCCCATTCCTTCTCCCCTCCCCATCCCAGCAAGTCACAAGGGGCTACCAAGTACCTCGACACCCACAAGAGAATCCGGGCCACTGTTTGGGGGGCAAATGCTGTATAATTAAAGCCAATCTGGCTATAAAAATAAATGCTTTTGTGTCTTCCTTACACAGGATGGAAGAATTTAGCCCTTTTTAAACAGCTCAGCATCTAGCTGTAATAGTATTTAAAAAACAGACCAAATGCCTACATAGAAAAATAAAGGATAAACATTATCCATCTATTTTATATTTATATAAAAAGTAAGTTCTGTGCCAGGACATTTTGCTTCTTCGCTGTAAAAAAAACCAGCCTAGGCTGTATAACCTAAGCCTTCTGGTGAGGAGTAAACTACATCTTCAAACTTATTCAGAGAAAAATATCAGTTTGCAATTTCACTTCTCCAAAATAAAGTTATTAAATATATATATTATTATAAGTCTTTATAAACTATTCCACTGTTTAAGCAAGGAGGGGAACACGTGACTGAGGACCACTTTAATCCCTCCGTCCCTGGGGAGGGAGAAGTGGACATCAGCTGTGAATCCACCAGAAACCTGGCATGTTCCTTAGCAGAAACCCAGAGCTGGCTGGCTTGCAGGCACACACAGACACGCACAGAGGGGCCACGGAGGTTTGCATTCACTCTCGGTACGCCCTTCACAAGGATGTTCTTTTTTCCAGCTTGCGCTTTGTGAGAAAGTACTTGAAGAATTCATACACCGACCAGGCGATGGCCGTTGAAGGCATCTGGTAAATGACGCGTGCCTGCACCCCTCTGAAATACCCCGAGATGCCCCCCAGCTGATAGACAGTCTTGAAGGCGTTCACCATGCCCGAGAGATGTCCGCTGATGTTCACAGAGCTCAAGGCCATGTTCTCTTGGGTGTTGAGCAAGGTCTTGCAGACATCCAGAGGAGTGGTGGCGGCGGCAGCCACAGCCCCCGCGATGGCACCGGAGACGATGTGGGACCGAGGGTTATACTCCCGGTGTGGGTTGATCTGCTCCTGCATGAATTCGTAGGTGATGAAGTGAATGGCCTGGAAGGGGACGTTCATGGTGAGCTGGGTGGTGTAGCTGCGGTAGAAGGCACCGAACCCCTCCGTCTTCTGCACTGTCCTTATGCACGTCAGGACGGACTTGTAGGGCGAGTTGAACATCTGCATCCGCTGCTTCACCACTGGTCCAGGCGAGAGCCGCAGGGGGTGAAGGCAGGGCGGGCAGCACCAGGCAGGACAGACGCAGGGAGATAAAGGCTTATTAGCTAAGGCATGTTTCTTGGTCATCACAACACCCAGACTGAACCCGGCTTCAAGTCCCAACCATCCAGACCCAACCTCCCTTTCCAAGTCCAAACGGCTAGGACATTAAAGGGGCATTTCTGTAGCGATGAGCTCCGTATCTACGGGCGTTCACCAGAAGGCTGCATCCATCCTCTGCTTCCCCCAACCTGCCCAGCGCCCCCCAAAAAACCCAATGCAACAAGTGGGGGAAGCAGGTCAGAGCTCAGCTCCGGTTCAACGGCTCTGCCCGTCCACGGGCTAATGCATTCCTCTCCTCGAGCTTAATTACGGAACCATTACTTCTAACTAGAAAGGCATTAAGACAGACTGATGAGGACCCTCAGATGCATCTGTGAGGATGCTGAGCTGTTGTGCCGGAACACTGACATACCAAGAGGACAAGGGCAGAAAGTCGATTAAGTAACTGTACCTCATCTACAGTCCCAAGTCCAGAAATGGAACAACTTGCATTGACTTAAGGAAAAGGCCAATTAATTTAATGCATTTAACCAGGATACGATTAAAAGGATTTGAAACACTGGAGACGTTTTTTCCTTCAGACAAACCTGACTCCGGGCCAACTCAGACGTACAATACATTAACACCGAATAGCTGGCAGTCCAGCTAATTGTCTTCATTTTAGCTGCACTCTAGTTAGCCCTCCTAATGCCAGACCCTACCTTCCCAGGAAAACCACGCAACTCTCCCACGGCCGCTGCACTTGTCTAACAACATGACTGAGCTCAGCCTTGTTTGGGTGGTCCGAAGCTTCAGAAAAACCACCGCCACTTCAGGGGAGATGCACTAGCAGAGCAGTAACAGCATCGCGTTAGCAAAGGTGACACCGGTTTTCCTGGAA
The DNA here is from genome assembly GCA_013397275.1 of Burhinus bistriatus. Classification (NCBI taxonomy): domain Eukaryota; kingdom Metazoa; phylum Chordata; class Aves; order Charadriiformes; family Burhinidae; genus Burhinus; species Burhinus bistriatus. The sequence goes on along the minus strand of VYXH01007713.1, from coordinate 9,483 downwards.
AGTCACGATACGCTACACGGATGCCATACAACCCCTTGGCAAGCAAGGGAAAACAGCCAGGCAGAATTTATCCCTTTACGCTGGCCTGTCTGAGCTCGTTAAAAGCCGGGCAGAGTCGCTACCGCAAAGGGCTTAAGCTGCTGAGATGGCACAGGGTGTCCTCGGTGCCTTCCCGGGGCATTACCTTCAGCGGGATTCATCACCGCATCGTGGAGTAGCGTGGCCACGCTCCCAGCTATACCTGCAAGACACAAGAGCATCTTTCAATAAAATAAAATAAAAAAACCCCAAAAAACCCAGAAAAGATTCAGAAGCCAGGGGCTTGCTCGGGCACTGCCACCCACAGAGGCAGCGGCCGATGGCTCAGGCAGCCCACACGCCACCGAGCACCCGGACACCGCTGCTGGGGTGCTGCAGCCCAAGGAAGCACCCGGCAAGGCGGCTCATTCCCAGCGGAGGAAAGCCCAGCCCGAGCAGCTTGACAGACACCGGGATCCGCTCACAGCCGTCACCTTTGCTATTCCCAACAACTCACAAGGTTTCGTCTACGCAAGACACCGCCGGCTTCGCTCAGCCTGCGCGAGACAGATGAGCAACGTTTAGAACCGGCTCAGTGCATCCATAATTAGGCATTTTCATCCGTTTAGTCAGCCTAGTTTTAAACACTAATTGCACGGATTCTGCAAACATCCAGCCAGCCATTAATGATTCTGCAGTTGGCTCTAGGATGGGCCTCTCGAGCCACACCTTCTCCTTTGATGTAGGTTTCCACCTCAAATTCTCTCCTGCCCAAATGACTTTTGGTCATTTCTCATTAACACAGCGCTCCAGCTTCCCCGCTGGTACCGAAAGCCTGTAGGTACTTGACAGGCAAACACGGGAAGCAGATTCCTAGCAGCAAGCCAGAAAAATATTATATACCCTTAACTGAGTTGGTTGACTCAAGTCAAGCGACTGCCATGGCAGACTCCTACCATCACATCACGGACAGCACCGGGCAGAAGCGTCTTCTGCACAAACGCTTGGCTGCTCAGTTAGAGGGTTTCTGCTGTCACAGCGGTATTGCTGGACCTAAAAGCAAAAGCCTTCCTGGTAGAAGCAAAACCTTTAACGAGCCACGCAAGCACACAGAGGATGCAGCGCGCTTCACCATGCTGGAGCTCCAAGGGAGACACGTGGAACCACCTCTACTGCAAACCTCAAGAGATTCGCCTTCAACAAAGCCAGAAACAGCCTGCGACTGCATCCGAACACCTCTTGTCCAATGTATTGGTTATTTGTGCTAGAATAATTTGAGATTAAAGAACAGTGCAGAAATGTAGACTGCCTAGGGCTTCGGAGGGTGCCCAACAGTGCCACCAGGGGTTTCAGGCCAGGCAGGGCATCTCTACTCTGCTGTGACAGCCAGCCCAGCCATCTCTACCCTCTGGAAGAGAGATCTACCAAGCAGTCAGTACTCCCAAGAGAGGGCACAGGTTTCGGAGTAGCGTGGTGACCAGCGTGAAGCACTCAGCTAGAGGGCAGGTGCCACACTTGCCTACCTGACATCCCCCTGCCTCTCCAGCACTCCCAACGTGGGTGCCGAGACCTGCAAGCCTGAGGTTACGCCAGCATCTTGCATCCTCCCGTACGGGTATTTACCGCAGATCCTCCCGGAGCAGAGCAGAGCGAAGGATGCCAGGCTAAGCGTGTGAAGCAAGCAAGGGGAAAAAAAGCTGCTAACTGCAAGCGGGATTTTATTATTTTTTGTGTGTGTGCAAAACCCCAAAATACCATTGGCCAAGTGGCTGTTTCCTCCATGCTGGATAGTGTCACTTAGAGACTTTTTCATTTTTTCATAGCAGGCAAAGTACATTGCGTGGGCAGGGCCAGCCCCCAGCATGGTGACATTAATCCCACGTAAAGGCCTCCAGAAACCCTCCGTAAGGACAATCTTCTTCAGAGCTTCGTACACGCTCCTGTACTGGGCTTTGGGGTCCGGCTGCAAGCTCTGCATCCTTGTCTGCAACAAAGCACACCAAGGGAGAGGTCTCAGTTACCAGTCTTTAACGCAACAAGCACAAGCCATGGAGTTAAAGAGCTACGAGACTGCCAAAAATCATTAGAGGGGTCAATAATTGATTCCACTGTCGCACCCGTGCTGGGGCCAGGGCACCGTTGATCCAGGCTCTGCCTGCCAGACCAGCGAGATTAACTCCACGCTCCGCTTACAACACCAAAACCTTAGGAGGCTGCTCAGACAAGCGCTCAGCAGAGGGAAGCGTAACCTCTGCTCTTGTTTATGCACGGCAAGTACAGGGAATTAAGCTCAGGCAGTTGTTCAAAAGACTCGGTGAAGAAATACAGTTAGGTCTTTAATTGCCTCTTGCTTACAAGGCTGCCGGCTCTCTGCCCCAGCTTGTTTCTCCTGCGGTTGCTCGGCTGCTTGTGACACTTGGGGCGCAGAATTAGTCCACTCGATTGGGAAACAAGTTTCCTAGAAGGGCAAGCTGAAAAAAATGGGGTACCCGCAGTCACCCCCGCCCCCCGGAGAGGGCGAGACAGGGAAAGGCCACCCAAAGAAGAGCCAGCTGGTGACTGTCCCCCACCAGCCCGGAGCCGCCCTTCGCCCCATCTTTCCCCCCCAGCTCCTGGTGCCTGGCAGCCACCAGCTTCCCGAGCTAGGTGGTTTCATCCCTATTTTCCTTCAGTCGTCCTCAACGGGTTTTTCTTCCACAGGTTTCTGAAGGCAGCTAAGCTTCTGGCATCCAAAGCATCCTATTAAACTCACCGCCATCAATTATGCGCCGTGGGAAAAATTACTTCTTTTAGCGTGTTTCAGGCTTCTGCAGACTGATGCCGTCGCACGGCAGCAACGCTCAAAGCCCTCGCCAAGACGACGCCAACCTGCGATGGGTGTTTGCAGGGTACAGACCCCAGCCACCTCCCACCAGCAGAGACACTGGCAGGGCTTAAACCTCCACAGCTCCCCCCCCCCGAAAGACCAAGCAACTCGAGAGCATCAAGAGGCAAAGAGCTCTGCTACTCCTGCTGAGCAGCCCGCAAGTCCTGCCCCTCTGCAAGCCGGCTGATACACCCCATCACCCCGAAACCCATCCGAAGGGACACAGCCTTTGGCGCAGCCTCACACCTCGAAACACAAACGCAGAGGGAAAGGGCATAACCACAGGAGACGAGTGTTTGGCAACCTGCGACGCCAAGTTAATGGCCTTTCAAGGAGAAGCTTGGCAACTGCAACTCAAGAGCTCCTTTGGGTTTCACAGGGAGGATGCCTTCTGCCCCCCCCACAAGCTGGGACACCCCGTCTTCAGAACAAAGTTTCCCCCAAGCGTCGCGCAGGCACCGGTGCCACCCTCGCGGGCAAAGCAACGCGACGGGCTCCGTCCTCGGCAGAGATTCAACAGCCCTTGAAAAAGCAAGGATTGCCCACGCCACCTCCACCCTTCCCCAGTGGAACACGTCCCTTCAAGCTTATCAGTCCATTCCAGTAATTAGCCAGGGGGCGATGCTGCAGCTAAGCTACCAGGCGAGATTAAGCCAGTAAAACTGTTTCAGGTTTGGACCTTCGACTCCCCAAACCGCTCTAGTTACTGGAACCTGAAGAGCACTTTCACAGACACTTTGAGACCAAGCAAGAGATCGGGGCCCAAATCAGGACTTTAACCCAGTATAATAAAACCAAGCTATTAAAGTAGTGAAGCAATACGTGAAGCTAAGCCAAATGAATTATTGCATTTGTAGTAAATACTCTAGGAAGAAACTACATGGGAATTACATTTGCGAAGTGACTCAGTTCTGCAGCTAGCCGCATTTCAGGCTTGAGCAGCGGCCGGTGGCCATGGCGAGGCATCACCCTGCAACAGGGAATTCGGCGGCCTGGAGCAAAGCTTCCTGTTTCACAGCCCTAAACGCACCGTAACCTATGAGCAGCGCTGGAAAGAAACCCAAAGGCTCAGAAAAACCCTCCTTTAAAGGCAGCAACAACACTGAATCATCTTGGAATTTAAAAGCAGGTTTTCCACCCGGCTCTCCGCCCTCGCTGAGCGGGGGTGAGGGTCCTGCAACCCCTCCGCGGGTCTCTGCGCCTTCCCGTCCCACGGATGCTCGTCAGGAGGAGCTGGATCTCACCATGCCCCGGCCAAACGCCCGGCAGCCGCTCCGCCGTCAGCGTGACTCAGCATGACCCACCGCTGCCGAGCTGGTCGCATCCAGCTGGGCTTTGGGGTTTTGTTTAGGGTTTGGTTTTGGTTTTTTGTTTTTGTTTTTTTTTCTTTTTTTTCTTTTTTTTTCCCCAGTCTGCTAGTTGTAACTTGAAGGCATTGCTTCAGACTCCAGAACTGACCCCAGGAGATCTCGATCTCATCCCGCTCTATTGCTGGGATGCCTTCGAAGCAGCCGGTGTAATTTAAGCACGCAGCAGTGTCATCTCGTCAGAAAGGTAATTAGGGATAAGTGCTCCTGTAGAGCAATAAACTGCCGGCCTGGCATGTGCAGGAGCAAAGCGCGTGGTGCTGTGTTGTCAGGAACTAACCCCGAGTATCTCCACTCCAGCTGCTTTCACGTGAGAGTGGATAAATACCATTTTTTATTTCTCTACTTACGGCCTGAGCCATTCTAGAGGGGTTCAAAAGCTCACGCCATACCCCAGAGCGGGCGGTAAGCGTACGTCCTACCCACCCAACCCACGCGCTGCCCTTTGCATCACCACCAGCCCAGCCAGGTCCACAGGCTCGCACCTTTCACCACAGCTGTGGACACAAACAGGACAAACAGCCCCAGGAGTAACCAAACCCAGGATCTGCTCTGCGGCTGCCGCAGTGCAAGAGGCAGAGAGCTGAAAACAGGTTCAGCTCCGTTTCACCCCGGATAAGTTTATCACGGTGCGAACAAGGATGACTTGCTACGAGCTATGCAGTCCTCACCTGGCTCCTGCCACCTATCTGAAGCCAGCAAGCTCCTCCAGGAGCCTCACCCCGCTGTTAACCAGCCAAGAAATACTTCTCCACCTACTTAGATTAATCCTCGTTGCATAAGGCAAGAGTGCACTGACAACCACAAGTGTCCCAGTAGTCCCGGTTTCAGCTTGGGCACAAGCAGCAACACTCAAAGTCGCAGCTTCAGGTTCCTCAGGTTACCTGCTGTCGGTGGACCAGCACGGTCTTCGCAGGTGCTGGTCTCAGCCTTCCCGCTGCCCCTTCTTTCCGCTGCCAGAAGCACAGGAACAGTCCAGGGTCCTTTTCTATCTAGAACCGTGTTACTAAAGAGTCAGGTCTCTAGTTTTGCATGTTCTCGCAAAGGGTCACTGGTTTGACATGCCACTGTACAAACAAGCTCAGGCGTAATTCGCCTTTGTTTTTTTTTTTCTGAACATCGCACAATTTCTCAAAGTTCAGACGGCAGGTTCATGTGACAGACAACCACCCCGGTCTCCCCGCAGCTAACAAAAGACACGGAGAACACAATATGCTTTCACCAGGAAATACGCAGCATTTCTGCAGCAACTGGGTCAGATCCTGCTGGCCGGAGAAGGCTTTGCTGTTGCACAACCCATGCCATGCTCAAGCTCTGAACTCCCCATGTATTTTTTTTTTTCCCAGGCTGTTTTTCAGCTAGAGCAGCTCCCCAACCAAGCAACACACTTGGTGTGGAACCCACCTGTGTCTGAAAAGGCCCACGGGGCGGGGGAGCGTAGGGTCAGTCAAACAGGTTAGCCGTGACTTTCCCCGCACCCCAACACCATCAGCTGAAACAGGAGGAACTGCTCCCCTGGACCTGCGTCGAGATGGGTGGATGCTGAACCTCTCCCACTGCCAAAGCCAAGCCAAGGCAAGCGTCCCTAACCCCAAAGCCTAAATAAACCACAGCACAACAGCTCCCAGGAGCTCATCTGCCCTACCACCCTCATACCTGCGTGCTTTCAAGACCTTAGTTACAAGTAGGGAAGCTTCAAAGTCTACTTCCATGAGGCAGGTCACCCACAGTTGACTGTCCTAGCTGGAGGCAACAAAACACTCACTCCACCCTTCCCAACAAGCCCCACCACACTTGTCCTCCTTTTCTCTCCACTCCTCTCTCTCGCATTGCAGATGTAGGCAGCGCCTTTCTCCTACCCTTCACCCCAGGAGTTCCCATTCCAGCACGGTACCTCCCGTACCCGTTCGGAACCACGCACAGCTACAGCAAAGTCAACTTACAGATGTCTTGCCGCACCAGGTCGGTTAGGAGCGGTTCGGGTTTTCATGGAGCAGGACTGCAACGTGGTTAGGGCTGGAGCAAGGACTTTTTGTCATGAGTGCAGCTGCTCTGCGAGGAAGGGAAGGTTCAAGCCCAGCACATCTCCAGCTCCTCACTGAGCTGTCTCACAGCAGGAATTAGTTCCCAGGTGAGGACAAGAGCTGTTCTCACCACCGCAAGGCAGCTACTTTACCTGCCCTGGGAAACCAGCTCCAGCAGCCTTGCAGAAAAGCCACCAAATGGCTTAAGCACGAGGAGGAAGGAGGGTCCAGGGGGTCCTCCAGAAACTCCCTTCTGCTGCCATCACAAGAAGTCCTTGACACGCCGATCTCTAAAATTAATTTGCGGGCTGATCAGGCTTGCCAGGACAGCTGTGGTTTCAGCAGCTACAACACAAGCCTAAGCACTAGGAGAACCACCACCGGCGCACATCTAAAAACCTACAGTTCAAGCCAGTGTTTTAACACAACCACGGCGTAAGACAGAGGCCAACCTGTAGTTAAGGCTGAAGCTGCGGAAGAGGGGGCGGATCGTTCCCATTAGAAAGCGAACGACGGGATGGAAGAGACACCAAAGTTTCAATAACCACAAGGCTCCAGCTGAAGTTGGTAAAACACAACCTGTAATGCGTATTGCCCCGAAATGAATAGCAACGCCGCTGCAATACACACACAAACACCAACAACGCTGCAAGTGACAGCGGGGGAACGGCAGCCAGGTGCCTTAGGAGGCTGCAGCGGGACATGTGCATCAGGGACGTACACCCTCCCTCCTCGCAGCCCAGCACGCGCCGCATCGCCAGCACCTCCGGGCATTTTCTCTGCTGCGTCACACAGGCGCATCTACGAACCTCAGAGGTCCACGGGGCACTCTCTTAGCCGCTTGCTTTGACTCACCTCTCAACGGGCCACCACCGTCGCAGCCGGCCCTACCCCGATCTCGTCAGGCTCAGGAATTGTGCAAGTGTCTGAAGCAAACAATTCCCCAAATTAAAACATTTTCAGTTTCTCTTTGAGAGGAAATGACTTGCTGGAACCAAAACATTTCCTCTACAGCACAATCTAGCCAGGTGCCTGCAACGCCTCTTTCTGCAGCATCCACAACCCCCTACCCTCCTCCCCGGGCTCTGCTCAGCCACGACCCAGCCCAGTAATTATTATCCAGAACATCAGACCAAGGAAGGAGCTTTGCTGCTTTTCTGTAGGAGGAGAACGGCACGTTTCCCATGGTAAAGTGAAAGACAGCTGCTCTTACAGGCTTAATTAGGGTTTGGCTACTCCCATTACAAAAAAAAAAGCCGTTTTGGGGTCAGTTCTCACCTTTTCCAGTGCCTGACAGGCAGAACGGGCACAAACCAGCAGCGGGTGCCCGTCGCGAGAGCAGCACCCAAAGCCGGCAGCTCGGGATTTCGCTCTGCCCCTGACACATGGGGTGACCTTGGCCAAGCTCCACCGGAGTTTCCCCGCAGCCAGCCAACAGCCGGAGTATTTTATCTCCTTCCGAGCACTTCAAGGCAGTTGGCTGAGTGGGATTATTCCCAGCGTAAGGCATTGCCCAAGCACTCTCCTGGCACAGGCGCTGCCGGCCCTGAAGCAACCAGGGAATTCGCTGCCCAGTGAAATCGGCACTTTTACATTCCTACACAGCACCTCCCGCTCCGGGAAACCGGGCACCACTTTCATTTTCTCACTCTCCCTTTTTCCCCGCAGAGGAAATGCCCTCTTAAATCAACGCCGTAAAGTCCGGAGTGACGACACGCTGCTCTGATCGTGACTTGGCAGAAAATACCAGGCTTATTTGTGAAAGGAGCCGGTGCGGAAGGGCTCGGAGCGGGCAGGGACCCTGCGCCTCGGGGAAGTTGGGGGGGGGACCTGCCATTCGGAGCAGCCCAAACCTCCGAGCCAGGTCCAGCAGGCACAAACCCGGAGGGAAAACACAGAAAAAAAAGCAGAGAATATGTCCTGTGAGCACTTATCGCAGCACACTGGCAAGACCTCCAGTGCCTCAAAGCGAAGGCATTTCCTCTCCTCTTTCTACTCTTTCAGGCAGCCCTGCGTCAAAAAGAGGAGAAATTAGAGCATCTGCTTGCAGCCTTCTCCCACCGGACCACGCAGCAACACGATATCGAGGGCGTTTGGCTTTTCCCAACCTTATTTTCTCTTTTTCAAGCCGCCAGAGCAGCACGCTGGCAGGGCAGAGGGAGGAAATACCCATCCCAATGCTTCCTACCGCGTCGGCGACACCGCCAAGTCTTCTTCCCTCGTGGGGACTCGACAGCCCCGAGAGCGCGTTCGTTAGTCCTGAGCGGCTCATCCGCATCCAAACCCAACCACCGCCGCATCTGCACCCACGCAGCCCCCTTCATACGCCCCGACCCTGACAAAGCCACCACTGCCACCGGGCT
>VYXH01007710.1:83633-169956 GCA_013397275.1 Burhinus bistriatus | reverse complement strand
ATATAAATAGATATATAAATAAAAAGTATAACCTATGCCTGTGTTTCAAAGCCGGAGGATATAAGGATTAAATATAATGTCAAAAAAAGCAGAAATCACACTTGAAAATAATCTTTCCGGCTATCTCTAAACATCATGCAGAAGCAAAGATGACACAACTCATCTTTTGTTTTTTAAAAAACAGTTGTTTGTTTTTATATTTTTGAAACAGTTGGCTGATGAACTGTCTTTCGGTTTCAATGACACTATTCTGGACAAAATTTCAACTCCTGCTGTTTGAAAACATTAGCTGAAGAGAAGTTCTGCTTTAGTTGCCTTGTGTCCCCGTTCTCCCCTCTGAGCCAGGCTCTGCTGAGTTTCCCAGGATGCGGCAGGACCCTGATGCCCATAGCTGTCCCCACACTCTCTCCAAGGGCCTAAGACAGCAGAAGATTCTGGTTCAGATAGGAGAAGACACCCAAACTATTCAGAAGGTAAAGCAATAGTTTTGCATAATCCTAATTATTTTAGTCTAATTGTTCTAACCAATTTTACCATTGACACAGGTGCTTATCCCAAAAATTGAGCAAAGCCAATGGATGTGACAAGTGAATCAGCTACTAAAATAGAACAAAATTTAAGAGTGACAGATCAACTTTTATGGGTTGAGAGCCTCCACTTGACTCTAGCAATTGCCATTCCCACCCCAGTCTGTCATGTAGATGAGGCATGACAGCACCTCTCCCTTCAGAAGGGGAAAATCCAAACTTCACATTAGCTGTGCTCTCAAGATTACTAAACACAGAGCGCTGGGAAAACCCAATATATGTAGATATTTCATATTAGAGCTCAGGACACTAACGCTACATTGCTGCACCACATAAATAGACATAAGAGTTATGTGGGTTATTGACCACTGTATATTTTCCCACTGAATCATAATTACAGATTCTCTTTTACTGTCGCTACTAAGTAATTCTGTGATGAATCTGATTCACTGTACAAACACAGCATTCACCAGACCTCAAAGTGTCTTGTGTCTTATTAGCGCCAGCCTGGGGCACATGCTAGCTCGCACTAACCAGGGGCACAGGTCTGAGATTCACAACCCCCCCTGCAAGGTCCACCTCTGGGGAGAAGTTTGTGTCATATGTGGCTTCACATCACAGACACCTACAGGCATCTGCAGAAATCTCTCACGTACTGGTTCCCATACAGGTTGTGTGAACAAGAAGATACTGCCCTGATAGCACAGGATCTGCAAAACAGTGAGTACCAACCACTAAAGCACTGTCCATTTCACATCCATTTCTTTTATCAAAAGGCCACTGAAATATCTACTTCCAGGAGAAGGCTCCTGCCTCTGAATGCCCATGGAGAAAGGCATTCTGCAGCAGGCCAGGCTTGCGCACTTCCTACTGCCCAGCTCAAAGCGCACAGCACGCTGGCATATGCCTCTCCTGGGGCACGCAGGAGGAGCCCACATCCTAACCCGAGGTTGTGGATGCTCGAGTCCTTTTCCAGACTCAAGTTGCTCAAGAAAATTTTCCCATTACTTCACAAGTTAAATCAAATGAATGAATACGCCTCACAGTTGCTTTTCTCCAGTTTCCCTCCCCACCACAGAGACTCCTGAGCTGGCACAGGCCAGTGTCATTCCACTGAGGTCAATGGAATGAAGCCCATTTATATCAGCTGATGATTTAAACCTCTAGACTTTTTGGCACACATTTCCACTGAGCCTGGATATAAAGCAGAGTCTAGAACATATGGAGGTGAAAACACCCACAGCTGGTTTAAACTCATAATTCCACCCTTGCAGCTGCATCACAACAGTAGGAGTTCTGCAGAAACAACTTCAATGTAGACATGTCTCCAAAGGGAAGAAGAAAAACTCATCACGTACATCAATGGCAAATAGATACCAGCAAGCAGCGACAGCACAACTGGCATCAAGGTGAGGTTCCGCCTACCCCCAACTTTTCCAACTTTACTTTTTCGCACAAGTAAGCACTAGAACAGCTACAAGGAAGATTCGGCACGCAGAAGTGGGGAAGAGACTGTCTGAGGGGACCTTCCTTGTGAAGAGAAGCTACGCTATGGAAAACTCACAAGAACTGTTGGCTGAGGTAACTGTGTAATGCTGTAGCATGTTTGGGGAGGAATTCCAGCTTGACTTCTGCAATGATTGTCTTATGCCCTCAAGCATGAGATTTTATTACCCTTATCTTGGCAAGCATGACATTTACTTATTAGCCACAGCATTACTGCAGAGAGGGAGGACTGGCTTGCTACCATTCCCAACTGGGTGGCTGCTAAGCCAGCTGTCCCAAAATTTGGAGGGAAAAGAGAGAACGTTGATGAGATCATGTCTCAGCCCATCTACTTCCAGCTGAAGTAGAGAACAAAGGAGCACAATCTAAAAGGAAATAATTACCCAGGGAACTCAAGTGACCCGGCATCTCCTGCATTTGGAAACCAGAGTCACCTGTCTGGTAAACAACTGAGAGGGATGTTCCCACCAAACGGAGCCATTCAAAGCCAATTCTGAGATCCCATTTCTGTAAGGTTGAATTTCTGAAGTCTATAACAAACTGGAAAGTGCATCCTGCCCTGCTGCTCAATAAATGTTGTGTCAGCCACATTTGAACATGGAGCAACAGTGACATAAAGTGGCCTGGTGGATTAATCACAGGCAGAAGGTGGAAGCATTTCCCAGGAGACCAGGCAGTACCTTATAATGTTATCGTAGCGTGGCATGCTGTAAGAAAAACAAGCCCCAGGTACGACCTTATTCTTTACAGAAGGGACACGAGAGCCCTCCACATCTGGTAATGGTAAATAGCACAGGATCGCCTGGGAGGAGGTATCTGAAACACTGCCTGCTTCTTTTCATAGACGAGGCTTGCAAAACAAGAAAGGCTGGTAAAAAAGCACAGGTCTAAATGCACGTGAAAATGTGAAAGGTTGTGACAATATTGTATTCCACCCAGATATCTGCTTCTCTGAAAATAAACAATATGAACAATAATGACAAAAACTCGGTGTCATTTCAGTCCGTACCCCCGCAATCTGATAGCCACCTGCCACCTTAGAGACTGGCACATGTAAAGTTTATCTTTAGAGCAATGTGAACAAAAGGAAGGAAAACATAAAAAGATCATTCAACTGTCTGACCTTCCTGTCAGGATCATCTGATCAGTTTAAATTGCCTGCATATATCGATCATTAGCTCAATATTAGATGACTATTAAATGTCAGCAGAGACATGCCAATTTTTCATCAGAGTAATTTGCTGACTATTGTATCTCAATATTATTGATATAATATCAATAATATTATATTAATAATTGTATGCTTATTATTTGTGTGGGTTTTATTCTAATTCTTTCAGGAATAGATTTGTCCCCAGGCACTATATAGGATAATTTGGCACATGTTTTCTTAGTTAATGACATTGTAAGTATTAGATCTAATTACAGGCAAAGCCATGTACATTATAAATATAACTTAAGATTCGTTTTATAGATTAAAAGCAAATCAATATTTAGCAATAACATTCTCAAAAATATTTTCTCTAATTACAGTATGACACCGATTAGTAATTCAGGTTAGAATTATGGGTCTTGGATTTATTATCCAGTAAACAGATAGGGAAATGCCTACAACTATTAAACCACAGTTCTCTGGGTGTTTCCTCTTTGGCCATAAAAGATCACACCTGGGCCCTCGACGGCTTCAGGACAGTACGATGGGAGTAGTATCACTCACGTGTTAACAGCACCATGAAAGTTCACTGGTGATGCTGTAATGGTTAGAACTATATAATAGCTGGCAATTTCAAAGATTTGGAGAAGATGGTTTTAGAAAAAATAAAATATTTTAATACGTTTCGTTTATCAAAGCTAAACTTGGTTTAGTTCTTTACAAATTTGTACTGTATTATATATTGTTTAGGTAGCATACAGTACAATTGTAAGCATACGTACAAGAAAGCGTATCTTACTGATATCAAGTAAGCATAAATTATTTCTAGCTAATCACAAGTACATATGCTGTCAGAGATGCATGTTAAAGTGCTTGTTGTTTGCCTCTGGTTATCTCTAGATTTAGAAAACAGAAGTATCAGAAATAGAAATCAACAATTAATATCGCCAACTTGTAATTAAAAAGTAAAATTATAACAGCCAGAAGTGGAGCGTAATGAGATTATCACTGAGAAAAGCTGTTTCACACAAAGTTTTGTTTGGGTGTTTTTCTCCTGAAATTTCCAAATTGATAGGGGTTAAAACAGAACACACAAAAATAAAACGAATTTTTTAGAAGTTTCTTTTTCTTTTCTTTTCTTTTCTTTTCTTTTCTTTTCTTTTCTTTTCTTTTCTTTTCTTTTCTTTTCTTTTTTTCTGAAGAAGAAAAACTCTGTTTCTTTGCTACACAAAGACTCTTTCATTTGCTTGGATCCTGAAGTGTTAAGCTAGTTACTCTGCTGTGCTATCTATTCACACTGTGAAGAATTCCCTTAAAAAAAACCCAGTGTAAAAAGGGTCCATAGGTCCTGATGGCTGGAAATGGGTCATGTGTAGGAGAGCGACATGAGCAAGCCAGAGCTTTGAGGTGGATCTGCCTCAACCTTCTGTTGTAAGAAGCTCCCCAAGTAAGACTCAAAAAGTCAAGTTTGACTTCAGCAGCAACTCATTTTTTTCATAGTGAAAACTCAAGGCAAGTAGAAGACAACAGGAAAGGACATATCACCTCTTATACAAGAGTTATAACTGTAGCTCCCTGTCTCTACTCTTCCTTGGCTTCAACAGCCTTCTGAGCTGCAGCAAATTGTGCCCCACTGACTCTAGGGACTCTCCCCCAGTCCTCTCTGTTCCCTCGAGGCCTGACTGGTAGCTCCCAGCTCGCCAGAGTATCCTCTCCCTCTCCCACCTACTCCTCTATCAATGTTTCTCTCTGAGCGTGCATCTGAGGACACCACGAGCAAATGTAACACACACCATATGTCACAACACACAAACAACTCGGAGCATATTAGTGCCCCAATGGGACTTGCTGGTGCTGTTCCAAAAAAAAAAAACATGAGAAGGAGCAGGGCGTAGGATCCTTGCAGTGTAAAAGCACCAAGACCATGAAAAGTCATCTACTTCTTTCTACTACGTCAACTACAGAACATGGACATAAAGACCTAAGTGTGGACATATGTCTTCACACCCTTGGTCATGGGCAGATCTCTGCCAGAGGTCTGCCCAGCAGAGAAGGACTCAATTTCAGAGCCTGTTCATCCACAGAAGTTACGAAAGCAAGCTGATCCCTCAAATACCCAAATATGCAGAGAAGCTATTAAGCAAGACTGGATAATAATACAGATCACTGCTATGATCCATAGCTTTAAAGGCACAAACTGGTTGCAATTAGAGGCTTGACGCAGTTTTGACTGGAGAAATGATTACGTCACAGCAAAGGGGGAAAAATCCACAAGGCACAACATCTCGCTAACCAAAACTCCATCCATTTTTTCCTGTTTCCTCAGCGGAACATCCAAAATACCTTGTTCTACATTGCAACAAACCTAACTCCAAAGAGTTTGGACAGCAGAAATAATGACACAGGTTTAAGGAGGTAAAAAATCCTTCCTGCTCTTTGATTAACTGGGCTTCTTGATGGAGTTAAGTGCAAACAGCTGCCTGGACTTCAACTGAAAAGCCTAAATTTAAACACCCAGTGTTTACATAACCCAAACTTCTAATCAGGCAGCTGGATAATCCACCCATTTAAAGTATCCCTAAGAGTTTCAGGGAAATGTGATTTTTTTTACAGCTAAGCCAATCAACAACCACTTTAAAAAACTCTAGCTACCAAGTTACTACTTTGGAACAGCAGTCTCAGCGGGATGGGGTCACGACCCCACAGTGAATCACAAAGCAATTTTGGTGGGATCCTTCCCCCTTTTTTTTTCTTTTTTTTTTTTTTTTTTCTCTCTCTTTTTTTTTTTTTTTTTCTCCTTTGAGAAGTACAAATCTGGATCTCTAATTTCCTCTGTATTCAGATGCTGCAAGGGAATAAATTAGAGAAGGCAAAAAGTATACAGCAGTGCTAACATGTATGCTGGCATTTGCTCACAGGACCTTAATCTAAGATCTCGCGAAATCCTGACCGCATATCCATCTGGAACCAACGAACTTGGGAAAGGTAAAGCACAATCACCACCAACAGAGTCCATAATTTCTTAGGGGAAAAAAGAGAAAGAGAAGCAGGACCTAGGAATGAGAAGGTTTTGCAGAAGTAGACAGTATAGATATTTACAGGACCACTTATAGGATTCAATATCCCTTAAATTGACAGACATATTTGCAGGGACTTTAACTGGCCATAGCACTCCATGTTTAGGGCCCTATCTCATCTCACGGTAGTGTTTTACCACCATAACTCATTGTAAGGTCATGCTCTCAGTTTTGTTTTTATGTTTGGCTGAAATATTTTCACCTTATTGCAGTTTATGATTACTTATCCGATATCCCAATGTTTGTGTTTCTTTTCCTAACTTAGCAAAGTCCCGATGCTAAATCACATCCAGTCACACCTGTTAGATAACAAGAGTCTGAACACCAGTATTTTTCCTGGCCAATACCCCAGTTAACCATCTGCTCATCCACCCAATCACTAACAATGTATGTTATAATTCAACTAAATTTTAAGGGACCTCAAAGAAGGTGATGCTCCTTGGACTAAGCAGAGGAACACAGGTTTTACTTCTGAGTCTACTGCTGAGCTACAGAGTGATCCTGGACAACTTGCTTGGTACTTCTGCGTCTCCACATCCCTACCTGTGACAGATGGCTGGTGATGTTTAGCTTTCAATTTGAGCCATGGTAAAGCAAATTACTTTGTTTTAATAATGAACCATAATGCTCAAGAGTGTAAGTAAAGTTGTATTTCAAAACTGGTGAAATAAATTGAAAACAAGGAAAAGATTTAATTTTTTCCAAGCAGGAAGTGATCATTTTAGAATACACGGTAATAAAATAAAAGGCCATGCTTTTAGACAGAGCTGATACAATTTGTCATAGGGGAAATAAACTTCATTCAGTGTTTCTTCATTTTGCTGAGACCCCAGCAGAGCAGCGGAGATACAGCACAGTAGATCCAACACTGGAGAAACAGCGCTACATAATCCCTTTCATATTATATGCCAAATATTTTAATTCCCAGCCAAAGAGGTTGAAAGGTTTGGGGCCAAAGCTGAGAAAGCACTTTTTTATTTTTAACTTTTAAGAATTAGTTTATAAATATTGCAATGTTGGAAGGAGTGTGGCAAATTTTAATCCAGCTCTGAATACGCAGATAAAAATTTCTTGTGCTTTCCAGTGATAGCAGAGGTTCCTTTCAAATAACTTGAATATAGTGGTAGAAAAATGAAGAGCAGTAAAAGCTTGGCTTAACTTTTTATTATTCAGTTTTCCAAGAATTTCTCCTGCTTACGGCTAGCTGTCCTTTCCACAAAGAAGCCCAGAAGAGAGCTCTTGCATTAACATCCACTAACTCCTGCTGTACTAGACAATCACTGTAACAGGCACAAACTGCTCATGAATTCCTCAGGCAGCCTCTCTTGTCTTTACCAAATGATCTAATAGCTAACTGTCAGTGGACAGCAGTAAGAACAAAAATATCTGATCTGACAGAAAAATTTCACGTCCTTCACCTTCACGCTAAGAAGCCAGCTGTGCTGTCTGCTCTGTCCTTAGCTCTGCCTGCTGGGACTACATGGCAAATTAGCTGCTCCCAACTGAACTGCACAGTCCACTCCTACCTGCACCCCTAGCAAATTCCTATGCCTTCTTTAGGAGTCTGTAGCTCCTTTCATCTTTCCAGCTTCTTTTCCACTCCTGTGGCTGATCAGTACAGGAAGCAGAAAGTCTGGCAAGGAGAGTAGCGGAGTCCAGCACTAACCCCACAAGAGACGAAGTGGCAAGTGATAGGAAATTGGAAGATTATTTATAAAACACCAAAATAACTTCAGTTCCCCCCATTTCTAATCCTCTTTTTCATCTGTAGGACGAGACCACCCCTATTTGGTTTTTTGGAGATGTGTTTGAGTTTAAGGTTCCCATTTAATTATTTTTAAAAGGCGGAGGGGAAGGTTGAAGAGCTCTGAACTGCAGAAACAAAAGCGGTCTATATTCTCCTCTCGGTGTGAGGCTTTAACTCTACACACACTACGAGGTGAGCAAGTGGCATGTAACTAAGTCTGGCTGATGTGCTGAGAAGGCATGGCAGAAGGTGACAGTCAGCTCACAGACTAGTCAGTACAACACAGCATCAGACACCATTTGCAGCCTTTGCTGGGAACACGTCCTGCGCTGAAAGCCCATGAGACAAGGCAAGCGCACACAGCACAACACAACGGGGGATACCTGGAAGTCATGGTCCCAGTCCTCTAGTCCATCACCACTGTGCACCACCCTTCAGCCGCGGGGCCTTCTGGCAATGCCGTCAGGGAGCTCTGTGTTTGTTACCATCACAGACCGCAGCGCTGCCTTCCTTTGCTGAGCAGCACAGAACATTTTCATGAAGAACAAGTACAGAATTTGTGTCCAGTTTCCCTCTTGAACACCCTTTTAATTAGGTGGCTTTTGAGATAAAATTAGGCAACTGTTTATTTTCATTGGGAGATCAGTTTGGCTTGCTTCCCAACAACTTTCCTGACAGCCAAAATAACAGAAGTATTGCAATTCAAATAAATACATCTGCTGTATTTACTATTGAACAAGCAGCCAAGCCCAAATATTATCTAGTAATTTTGAGAAATAAAATAAAACTACTTTCAAGTGAAATACCCCTTCCACTCTCACACCTTTCCACAGTCTCCATTTGCTGTATCTTGAAAATGCAAATAAAGTTTTATAACAAGATGCAAATATAACTTTTTCAGCAACAAATATATCAAATCAGACTCATGTAGCCATATACTTAGGTTGCAATACACTCTCTGAAGAGTCATTTTTCAGTGTCTTAGCACGGTGGGACTCATTCACAATCTGAACCTACCAGCCAGTAAAAACTTATATGTGAGAATCTGATTCATAAAGCCCATTCAAAATTTACTTAGTTTTTTTCTAAACCTTAAAAGACAATGCAGAACAATGTTAGGCTGTATGTGAGAATACTAACCACAATGCTATTACATCTGTTTATATGTATCACCAATATCCACTGAATGGTGTCATGGCAGGCAGCGTAGTCTGGGTTTTCCTCCTTGTCCTGCTATTTCTTAGCTGTATTAACCTTGGACAACACATTTCGCTTTTCCCTTGTCTGGCGATCAATAACTTGTTACCAAAAAAAGGCTATCTTTGTTATGCTTCCGTACAATATCTAACCCACAAACAGTTCTAGTTAAGACTGCAAATTTAGACGCCAATGTGAGAAGTAATAGCAGTAGCTCTGTCTGCAGAAAATGAGGTGCAGAATATCTGGGTGTTTTAAGACAGAAGCTTTCCAGCTCTCAAACCGGCAGGCTCAGCCCTGCAACCTAACATACAGCCCTGCTGTGTGCTTACAGCAGCTACAACCCCAATCAAATCGAGTTGTTCACATACAGCTCCAAACCCTGTTTAACTTCCCTGTGTATCTCTGTATTCACACCAGCGTGTAAAGAGTCCCCAGCCAGGGGTACGGTGCAGATGCAGATCCTATCTGCTCACTGACTCTATGCGGCACCATCCACAGCTGCAATGCAAATACTGCTTTCATTCTGTAGGGATTTCCAAGAAAATTTGCTTGAAGTCTGAAAGTGATAAAGGGTAGTTACTTTGCACAGTAAACAATTTTTTATAGTAGCAATTACATATTCAGCATCTGCTTATCTTGTTCAAAAAAGAGGGTTTTTTTAAAATAAAAACAGTAAGAACCATATTTAAAGATTTGAAACAGAATTTTTTTTTAACAAGGTCTGCTTAAAGAAATTAGAAGGTCATTTTTTTCTAAAAGGATAATCTAATTTTATGGAATTGCAAGCATCTCTACTAAATGTTTGCCTGTGTTTCTGTGTCACTGAAAAGAGAATGGTTACAAAAGCCAACCTCACAAACACCGAACCAAGCCGCCAAGATTAGGTACAACATGCTCACAGTTTCAGTGGTTGCCCCACAGTACTTCTAGGGGCCACAAAACATGCTGTGACCCAGGCACTCTAAAAAAAAGTGTGTCAAGCCACAGCCACTGAAAAAAAACCCCAAAACCTAAGGCAGAATTTTTAGAACAATCAAAAATACTATCAAACTATTTCACACGCGTAACACGTTCATGATGGAGTATTCCAAGCAACTAGTAC
This sequence comes from Burhinus bistriatus, assembly GCA_013397275.1. Lineage (NCBI taxonomy): Eukaryota > Metazoa > Chordata > Aves > Charadriiformes > Burhinidae > Burhinus > Burhinus bistriatus. Next base: position 159,644 of record VYXH01007710.1, on the reverse strand, counting down.
TGATAGGGCAATGAAAAGAAAAACGTAAACTATTTGATGTGCATAAAATGGGGTTTCACAAAATAGGAAAAACTAGGTTTCTCACAGGGATTCAAGGTTAAGCTATCTACTATCCAAAAGGAGAACTAGCTACTGTCTGTCATCGGTGCACTACTAACAGTTTATTAGTCTGCTGACATCTCCATCTAGAAAAAACTGGTAAATTGTCTCAGGATGAGAGGCAACAGGGAGTGAAAAGGACTTGCTGTGATGTGGTGGTGGCAAGCAGGATTTTTTAGACATCTACACTTACTTTGTGATAAAATGCTTCTAAGATGGTGTCACTTCCCTCCCAGACAGCCTAGCTTTTCTTAGCGCCTGATACTGAATCAGTGACCTTCTGTGAAGCGGAGCTAATCTCAGGATATGTCACATCTGTAGCAGGAGGAACAGCTGAGCAACACTTGTCCAGGCATAATTGAGCCTCAAGATTGTAGAGCAGTGTGTGATTAATTGGCTGAAGGATTCCTGATAAAGAGGAAGAGGATAATGACCTGCCTGGGTCAATGGGTGGTGCTCTGCTTATCTGGAAGCACAACAGGCATTAAAAGAAATGCTCCTGATCAAGGTCACAGGGAACAGTGACAGATTTTGCGTGAGTGTGAATTTGAGGCATTTCAAAATCACATTCCATAGACATGCACAGGGGTAAGTGTACTTAGGAAGAGTATTTTAATGCCTTTTATGGTTCTGGTTCCACCAGCACTATTCACAAAACTACTGCCAGGAGCCTGATCCTGAAAAGATCTACTGATCAATTTTGCAAGTACTTCCACATAGATTTGGAAAATGTAAGCCTAAACCAAGGCAATTCTCACTTGATTTTCATGTGGATGTTCCAGTTTGCTCCAAGGTCCTCTTAGAAGCCAACAGGCAATGCCCCCTCATTGGAAAAGGGGAAAAAGCCACCTAGAACTACTTCCTTTGGCAACAGCAGTGGTGACACACACATGTGACTCTTGGCTTAGGAACTACTTTGGCTCTCTAGGACTGCTCAGCTGAGCTGAAAAGAACAGGTATCATTTCTACGCCGCACACGTGGCCTCTCAGCAACCACAACAACCTCCTTGGTGCACTCTCAGCGAAGGGAAACCTTCAACATTTCTAAGGATGGACTTCAGAGCAAGTGCTGACTGTAGGTCCATCCCAGTCTTGTGCTTCAGTCCACCAGGATGCCTTATGCAGATCAACTACATCTTGTGCAATCAGTTTGCAGCAGCAAAGTTGCTGTAAGTATCAGCTTGGTAAGTTCAGGTAAATTGAACAAAAACATGCTAAATATCGATTTAAAGTAATAAAGACAGCAACAAACAAAAGATACCTCTTTATAACATAGCAGCAGTCCGTTCTGCCATCCAGAGGACTCCCTGTGTCTTACGGACAGTGCATCTTCTGGTACCTCTCCCTCACCAGCCTAAATAAATTTGACTGTCCAGATGGAAATGCCCCAGGGGGTTCACAGTTGGCTGATCTAACCAGACCTCTCCATAGGGAAGGCTAACTCTTCCATTCTTTACTCTTTGGATGAACAATTTGTTTAATCAAACAGCTCTCACTCCCTCTTTACTGGTTTGATAAGAATTCCACCTCCATCAAATAGCTGAGCGTTTTTTTCTCTAAAATTCTAAATATTCATAAAAGCGATTCTATGGGAGCTGAGCTCTTTACACTTCACGACTGCACTCCAGCTGCCTCTAGTCTAACGACGTTTTTTTCATCTGCCACACAGATTTTCATACGCTGAGGTTACTGCTCAATTATACTGCTGCTTGTGGAAAATTGAGAGGACGGCAGTTTATTGGAAATAAGTGTGAGGTAGAGTCCTACAGGGAGGAAAGTCACTCTTTGAAGCTTCAGTCAGCATCAGTTTATATAGGCCACACAAGAGAAGGTGTGGTGGGTCACCAGCTGACATATGCTCAGAAGAAATCAAAAGTCATACTGTTTTTGGCACAAATACAAATGGGCAAAGCATCAACTAGAACAGGATTTTTAGTCCTTAATGGAAAGTTTTCCACTTCAAACAACCACAACAAGTAGGAAAAATGAGCTTAAAAGTCATTGAGGACTGAAATAGTCAGAACATGAAAAGCAACAACGAAGAGTTTGCAACCTACAGCATTTTCACACTTTTTATATTCCCTCTCCAAGTAAACATGCCCATTCCAAGAAATTAACTGTATGCTGCTAATTGCATAAGCCAGGCAAATGGGAGTTCATGGTTTCACACAGTTGTCCCATCCATTGACAGGCCCATCTGGCAGCATGTATCTTCTGAGCAAACTGGAAATGGCCAAGTTGCCACGAGCAATCCATAGCTTCACCCTGAGAAAAAAACAGAATTCAAACTGGGCTGCCCTTGAACAATGGCATGAGTATTGCCCATCTCCAGAGAGAAAGGATTTGGCTACTTCCTGTTTCGCTCAAAGAAGATTTATAGCCGATCATCATACAGTAAGTGCTGGGTAAGGGTTATTAATCCTTCCAAACCTACTTCACATTAGTGACTAATCCAAACTTATTTGGTACATAAATCATAGCGTACTAAAGCATTATGTTTTCCCTTCTCTTTGGCTGTAATTCTGAATCCTTGAGGGTGTTCTTTTACAAACCCCTAATCTATTTATGTGGCTCCAAACGTGCGGAGCTGAATTCTAATTTATAATCTCACTTCTTGCTCACGCAGCACTTTTCCTCTCCCCAGCACCCAGCTTTCAAGTGTCACACTTTGTAACGCACTGCCCTCCAATGAGTTCTCAATAATAGAGCTGAAATCCAGCTCTAAAAGCAGCGCCCCTGCCGAAGCTCACTTAGTGCTACAGAGCACTACAGAGCCCTCATGTATTACTGAAGCACAGAGCTGAGATTAACTAAGGGAATATGCAAGGTGGGACACATACGGAAAAGCTCAGCAGTATTTCTGTCTGAGCTTCCTTCTCGTACAATTAGTTTGGATGCATTAAAAACACAGAACAGGTTATAGAGGGCATTTTTCTTCCTGCTCTGAGGACTATGGTGTTCTCTAAAAAAGAAAGCGATGAAATGCACAGAAGTGGGCTTCTCCTCCTCCCCTAGGATGGCTGTTCCCTTTCACGCTGAAACAACTCACGTGGCCAGAGCCATCCACAAGAGTAAAATGCTTCTCCCAATGTATGTTTTAAATGTTTGCACAGCAGGGGATGTCTGTTACTACTCATTTGCACAGCAGTATGCACAGTGGTCCCTGATTTTGTTTGGTGAATCTAGATGCTGCTTTAATGTAGTTTCTTAAAACCTTATTTTGTTTTTATGTGTTTTCTTACCTTTTCTGTATTTCTGTTGAGAAACCCAGTCTGGCCAAAACAGCGTGCGTAAAACATAGGCGTTTCATGTTCTCAGAGTTAATCAAGCTTTTACATGAATACATGCAGATTGCTAATATTCTGATGCTGCTATTTTAATTCATGTCAACCTATGCATAAACTGCACCGCCGTGAGTGAGGTCCTTCTTCCTGCAGCAACTAGCTGCCACTCTTAGAAACTCGTAAAAACACACGTAATTTGGCCTCCCGTTAGGAGGCTGGCATTTATTATAAATACACTTTGCTGTAAGAACAACCACCTCTCCAGTTTCCTCTAGAGCAGTGCCTGGTTTTTCACATCTGAGAGTACTCTTACAATTCACCAATCTAACCTATACATAGAATACAGTCATCAATTAATCCAGCCTACAACTCCGATTCAAAGATTTTATATCACAGAAAATTATGCCACAGATTCTCCCTACTATTAAAAAATTGGTACATTTTCTTTTATGGTCTGTATTTGTCATGCCTTTGCTTCTGTTTGAGCTCCTTTAGACCAAGTAGGGCACTAATATAAAAAATTTTCTCCTTACCTTACTATCTTTCCATTTTCTCTTAGACAAATCAAAGTGAGGTGAAGTCTAGCTGTGAAAGCAACTCCCAGTTTTTCACCACATCTACCCAGCAGAAAGCCAACTGCCACTGCTCACTGCGAGCCAGGGCAGCTGCTTTCTGAAACAGCACTGGGAAACACACACTAGGAGTTTTTGTTAAGACTCCAAAGTCAAGACCCAGGTAGTCACAGTAGACTCCCTTTGTGAGCACTGGAGAGAACAGATACTTCAAGACAAAAGTAAAGTCATCCTAAAGCAGACAGCTGAAATGGGTGGCTTGAATTGTCCTCTAAAGTCCTCATTGCTCATTATAACAGCAGTCCAGGATAAGTGACACAGATGGAGATACCAGAACCGTAGCTATTTCCAGCAGTTTCCATCCAGGCATTGTATTTATGCACCATCTGTAGTCTTCATTTATCTAGAATAAAGAGACGGCGCCACAGCCTACCCAGAGTTTGAGATCTGACAAGCCACCTGCAGTGGGAGAAGGGACGTGTTGGTCTTCCTAACACTTAGAATGAGAGGCATCCAGGAAAAGTCTTGCTTAACACCTCTCTCTTCTCTGGTATTTTTTACCTGTTGATCTCGAAGTATCTCACAAAGCAAATCAATGTTATTATTCCTGCTTTACTTGTCCAAGGTCATCCAGCATAGACACAAGCTGAACTCCAGTGCTCTGAAATGCTGCTCAGTACCACACAAGCCACACACTCTCCCCTAAACAAGCACTAGAGTAATGTTATTTCCAGAAATGTGGAAATTTGGGATTCACAGTATGAATCTAAAACTAAGTTTCTAAGATAAATGAAAATAAAATAAGAGCAATTATAAATGTAAACTAAATAAGAAGCAACTTATCTGGACTGTTTTTTTAGGTATCTGTCTTGAGGTTTGCAGTGCAGAAATAACACCTCTCTGACATCACAAGTATGTACTTCTGTGCATTGAGAAAATCCTGCTGTTTATTTGGATCTTTTGAAGTCTAGTATCAATACAGCTTCTTAGTCCCCAGAGTGTCCTCAAGGTTTGAGATGTGTATTTTTAACTTCTGTACTTACTGACATTCCATTCACGCTATTTGGCTGTTCTTCCCATCAGGGCTTCATCAGCTATCGCTCTGATTTTGGCACCACCGGGCTTATTTGTTTTTTCCTAAAGGTCGCTGTGAAGAGGTGTGGCCTGCTATGCCAATTAGTTCACCCACACAAAAACTGAGTTAACTGAAGAGCTAAAGCTCTTTGAGTACATTTTCCTATCCGTGCAATCAGCATAAACCAAGGAAATCATCAGTTAAGGCAGCACCGATGCTCAGGCCAGTTGTACACACCATGTTTTTACATGCCTTTCTGCCCACACACCGTAATACCCACAGGCTCTCACTGACTCCACTTCCACACAACAAGCTCACCCTCACCTCCAGGATTCAGCCACCCACAGTGCATCTACTCAGTCCCTAAAGTGCAGACACCCACCGCGGTAGGAAGTGGAAGTGGCAGGAGGGAGAAAGCCCCTTGGGACAGCATGAAGCAGTAACGCAGTGGCAGCGGGCACGAGGAGGAGCAGCACTCTGCCATTTGCTTGCAGTGCATTGCACCCTCCTGAGAGATGTACTCCTGCAGAGCTCAGAATACACAAAGACTGCTGTTTGATTCCACTTTAAACAATTTTAGCTGTACTCAAACAACAGACTCACTTAAAGCTTACACAATCCCTTAAAAAATTCCTTTGCCTCTGTCAAAATTCTTTTGCTGAGTTTTTCAAATCATGCTGCCAAAAAAAGGAAAAACAAAATTTGAATCAAGAAATTTGATGGTTGGAAAAGCCAACATTTTTTAGTCTGAATCCAGAATATTTTAAAAAGCTTGTTAAAAAACAGGGTAATGCAGGAGGAGGATAGAGAGTGCTTCATTCATAATTTATACTAATGTTGGATTTCAAGGGTGGCATCAGGGAAGTACGGGTAATGCCTGCCAAATAAAATATCACCATTTGGTTTTAATACGGCAAAGAAGATGCAGGGCTCTCAGGGCATGGTATTTTATGCTACCATTAGAAATCAAACGCAGCCAGGAGACAACAGTCCTCAAGGGTCCTCTATGTTTCACACCTTGATGGTGCATTGGACAGGAAGATTATGATCACGTGAAATTTGAATTCAGTCTCATTGGCAACAGTCTTGATGACAGAGAATTATTTTCCCAGCAAAATTCTTCCCTCTGTATGACATCACTTACAATATACCCATCCTGACGCTGTATGGTAAAGTACCAGATACAAGTAAGGCCTGGTCTTGGTGGAGGTAGCTAACTGAGAATAAACACAGTTTGGAAGTCAGCGCTGTCCAAGTCATTGCATGTTGTCCTTATGGGGCAAACTGCGAAGAAGAAAAAAGCACGCTGGACACACCAACCAAGTTGGCAGGAGCACAGGATTATTTTTTTTAGCTGACATAAAGACCCAGTGAAACAAGAGCTTCCCAAATCTCTGCAGGTATGTCTGTGACTTTTCCATCATCAGTAGCCTGCTGCTTAGGGAAGCAGAGCATTAGGCTTTCTTTAAAGGAGCTTTAAAAGCCCCTCTGTTCACTTTCAACTATTCATCACAGTCATTTGAAGTTCTCTTTCGCATCCCTCCTTCTTACTCACATCTGGTGCTGCATGTTACTACGCTGCAACCATAAATAACGAAGGAATGATATGGAGATACTAGATGCTCTGTTCCAGTGTCCTCACAGACAAGTATTCAATAAAGTTCTTAGGTTTCCACTACAATAAACATATAGGAGAAGGACTGGAGGTACAAAGTTCCCCATTCTAGAAAACAGCTTTTAAATAGCACTTTATTAGTAGGGTCAGCAAACACGTAGGCTAAAAAATAAATGCGTATTTTAAAAAGAGGATTTTCTCCCTCAATGAGTACATTTGCATTGAAAGCTCCAGAACAGATGAGATTTAGCAAAAGCATTTCAGGAAGGGATGATCTCTGTCAATAGCTGGTCTCCTGGCAAAATCTGGCATTTGCATCTCCTACATCCAAGAGGCTGAAGTGGGAGACGGCTGTTTCTAATTGTCTTTGCTCCAGATGTATGATACAACGACAGTATGTTGTCCCAACACATGAACTTGTTACGAGGTTACACAGATCATACCAGATAGTGCTCCGTACTTGGTGAGCATTTCTGTGATATTCCACGATTCTCCATCTCTGCTATGCAAACATATCCTATTCCATGACTGATTTGTCTGATTATGCAAATAGGGAGGGAACTGCAATCAGTTTTGTAATTTTTCCAAATAACAATTGAAATTACACTGACAGCATTAGGCCTGTTACCTTCCATTTCCATCTTCACCAGAAGCTCTTTACTGCTGGTGTACGAGTTTCTCTGGAAAAGAGTCCTCTTTAAGTGGAGGCTTGAAGAAATGGGGTTTGGTCAGTGGTCATTAAATGTTTCTTTAAGTGCACAATTATGGAAGATGGCATTTCCCGTGGTGTAGGTTAACTGTCCAAGTACAAGTGCTTCAAAGTCTAGAAGGGAGCTGTGAAAACTATGTTAATCTTCTTTCAAAACTCTCCTTCCCGTACACTTATGGTGAAAAAATCTCATGAGAATAAATACAGTAAGGCCTATCTTCTTTATAAAAGCTATTTTTAGTTTATCATTAAGGGTAGATAGATTTATTCTGGGTATTTTCTGATGATGTTTTTGACTTCCGGTGTCTTAAGGACAAGTACCACTGTAGAATTTACGTGCTGATGAGAACTAACCACAGAAAAATGTTCCAGTTCTATGATTCACAACCCCATACAAACCAGGTCTCACATACAGCTTAAAAGAAATTAATCTCAAGACCTTGACATCACCTCTACAGTTCCCAGGGAAATCATGAGAAATCTTTTCAACAGTCTCAGTGGATGTTAGGTCCTTACCTTTCTTGACTGCCCATCTTAATTTCTCAACCTTGTTTTACTGAATACCTATTTAAAAAAATTAATTGCATCCACATATAGGAAGTTGCCTGCGCGCTCAGACAGCGAATGGAATACACGAAACTCAAGAAAAAGGCAAAAGCCATAGTACTGTAAGGCAGCAAAGCATTTGGAGTGCCTTCTAGCAGGGAGGCACTCAGGGGTTAAACTGGACTACAGTGAAAGAAATCACTGGTGAAGGGTTCATTTATTTACATTCCCATTAGAGGAGTCTGCAAAGACATACATCAACAGAAACAAACCATTTTAGTACATTCATTGACTGAACATCCATCAGGGAACGAGATCTATGCCAGCATGTCTTAGGATTGACAAGATATTATTATTGCAGTGCCAAAGGAGGAGGGGGGCAGGGGAAGGAACAAAAGGGAGTGCTGATCCTTGCCTTAACAATGAGCCCCTATTCTCTTTCACTGCACCTGAGCTCCAAGGCTTCAAAACCAATGAACTTTTTTCATTGGCCACTAACAGATATGCTGTGGTTTGCTTCATACCTGGTGGTATACTACTCCTCGGCGGTGTACTACCCTGTTTCCTTAGAAGGAGCCCTTCCTCTCATAGCATCTCTTGACTACCGTATCACCCCTGCTAAATAAATGACATCATCTCGCTCATCAACCACACGCAGCTTTACTCCTTCCCCCTTCCTTCCCACTGTTTGCACTCACTGTTTATTTTTTTAAGCACCTAACCCCCTATTAATCCACCAGACAGTACAAAAGATCCATTTGTGAGAGACAGAGATTAGAGCTGTAAGCACTCGCTCCTTCTGTGACACACCTGTTTCATTCCAATAACCAGAGGAAAAAAGCAGAAAGCAGGACAAACTGCTGGTGGGAATCGAGCTGGGAGAAAACTCCTAGTGTGGTGAAGGCTGTCAAACTTTGGATGGTGGTCTTGCCTTCTTCAATCAGTAGTGCAGGAAACACACATGGCATCTACAATACCAAACTCACGTGCCTGTGGCACTGGTGGGTTCATTATTAACCATATCCCTGCTCTTCAACGCTTAACAGAGTGCAGAAATATGCCAACTACTTAATTGAAATATTTTCTGCAGTTATTTTCTTTATTATTTTTTCCCTTCACCCAAAGTTTAAATAAAAAGGGCTTACATCACCTTAAAATCAGAAATATTTCAACCAGCTCCACTTCTGAAACACCCTCAGCACCAAAACTGACCTTTCCATTGTCCCAGGTTTTGGTTTTTTTCTTCCAACAGCATCAAACATCTGTCCCAGTTTTGAAAAATTAGTGCTTTAAGGGAGCATGAACATGGCTTTGAACTTTCATAATTTTGGTCAGTCATACAAATGTAACAGCAGCCTTGGTATACACAAACGTGTATAGAAAGGGTCAGTAACTAGACGGCTGTTGGATTTATCTTCTTTGAATACAAAGGCAAGTGACAATATACAAGCAAAAATACCAAGGGGCATAGCATGGCTCTGAGTCATTCTCTCTCTTTTATGAAATGAGAGAAAATAATATACCAAACAGATTGTATAAGCACCACAGGCAATAACTAAAGCTGGAAGAAGGCCAAGCTACATTAATAGCTGCTATTTGATCTAGTTCAAGATCCCTAAACACCCAAGACCCGATGAAGTCAGTGGAAAGGCTCCTATCAATGTCAAGAGGTGCTGTACTGGGCCCAACAGGATTCACAAACAATAGTGCATGGAACAAGGAACAGAGCTGATGCTATAGCAATTAAGTTCATCACCATGCTGGAAAGCAGGCTGTGGTAAAACTCCCCAGTAACCATACTTCAAGACTGATCAGTTTTTCCTCTTTCCAGAGGAGTCTGTCCTCTTGAGTACTTTTAAGCCTCTGAAATCAATGGGATTACTCAAGGAATAATGCACCACAGAACCAGAATGTTTATGGTAAATCTACCACAGCGATTGCTAATGTACTGTGACCTAAGAATTCTGAATAAAACATCAACAATGCAAAGACAGATCTTCAGTTGACATAAATAAGCTGCTTCCCTTTCAAAGCAACGGAGCTGCAACAATTTGCAACTAACAGAACCACAGCTTACCATTTTCAAAATTGAAATAATTTTTGCAGTATTTACAGCTTAGAGCAGACCTTTGCTTTTATTTTCTTACTGTATAATAATAGCTCTTTTCTTGGAAAATAAGAGATCATTTCTGTTGCCTCAAAGTGCATTTTTTTTTTTTTTGCTTATCACAAAACTGGAGGCATTATAAGAAACCATTTGGATTCCAGTTGGTTTCTTTTAAGTTGCAGCGCCTACACATTAGTAACTCCTTTAAGAATTCCCCATAGGAAATGAAGCATGTATTATGTAAGCAAGCGTATCCACAGGAATAATATAAAACACGCCTTTTCTCCTCTTTTCTAAACTCTTTTGGAACCGATTCCGTTAACAACACATAGAAACAAATACGTATATGGGTGTGGGCAGTGAGTATATGTGTATGTAGGCACATAGCTGTATCTATCTACACGTATCGTTAGGGTAATAGTCATCCTTTCATACAGCTCATCAATAGCAGGTTTTACTCACCTGATGGGCAATTTGCCATCAGGGCCATCCAGTCTGTCAGCACACCTTATCTGCTATCGTGCCTTTCTTCAGACCCGTAGTTACAAGTAAGGAAAGGTTGGATATCTGTCTCCTGCTAAACACAATAAAATTAAAGCTGTAATTAGCAGCCTGCCCTGGACAACCAGGTTACATTCCACTCCACATGCGGAGCCCGTGCAGAAGTGACAGGCCCCTGGGGACAATACGCGAGCTAAAAGGAGAAAGTTAGCCCTGATGTGTCCAAACTCAGAACCAGACTGAAAAAAAATGAGAGCTAAGCTCGGCTTTCCTTCAGGAGGCAGAATTATAGAAAGGAGATCACGCTTGGATGGCACCGGGATTCCCAAAAACAGGCTGGTGTGAAGAAATTTCGTTTCAGAGAAATGAACTCACAGAAAATGTTTTCCTACCAATGGACTAGTTCCGTCAAGGTAAAAAATGACGAATAAAAATAAAAACGACAAAATATTATTACCTTTCTGAAACAGGAGATTTCAATAATGACCCTCAAATTCAAGGAATTAATTAAAAGTACTTCAAACATTATTAATGCTGTTAATTCTGCTCTACAGAGCTGTGCCCGCTGGTGGGGCCTCTGGAACCGGTCACAACCGGCTGGAACCGGCCGTGCCTGGTGGGGGCAGCCCTGGCCTCCCCTCACAGCGCGGCCAACACCCCACCACTCACAGCCGCACAGGGAGCAGCAGCGCGGCCGTGCAAAAATAATGAGAAATCAGCCACAAATGGGTTCCTGACGATTTTGAGCGAACCCGGGGCTCGCAGCGGTGGCTGAAAACCGCCCGATCCGCCTTACCACCGACCCTCTGCTGCACGGCCCTCACCTCAGCTGTACAGAGCCCAGCCTGGCCGCCTGAAGGTACTCCTCACACCTAGCAGCCCAGGAAACACGGCAATCTTACACTTCTCGCAGAAATTTGGGTTCCCCGACGCCCCTTCTCAGCCGACGGAGATCATCCGTCTTAATTAAGCAAACTCCAGTAAGCAGCTGCGTCAAATGAATTAGCAACACACACACAATCCCATCACACGTATTCTTGTTAGAGTGCCTGCGCCTCAGCTGAGGGATCTGTCATTAACGCAAACGTATTTCGGCTCTGCTTGTAATTGAAACCTTACTTCTGGCCAGCCATTTGGCTGGGAGAGCCAGGAGAACTACTTTTTCCATGTTCACAAACATCTCCGCTAGTCCTTGGTGTCACCACCTGATTAGATCTCTGGCACCGCTGGCTCCTCTTTGGCAGCAAGGAGAGCATCGTCTCACCAAGCCTGCGAGCCTGCGTTAAAACTTGGACTTGAGGTTGAAGGCAGAACAGAAAGAATGGCAGATGTCCCACGTAACAAACTCGCTTTTCTGCAGATCGGCTGGTTTTTCATTGGCAAAAAGGAATAACTAACTAATGAAATCAATCAAGAACACAGGGTACCTGCAGCTACTGTTCCTTCCAAACCTTGCCTACATATTTGAACAGTTAAAGTGATATAAAAACCAGATACGAGTCCCTGGTTCCACCAAACCTTCCTCGAGCCAACAGAGTTTAGCTGCTGAGCTCTAACACAGAGAACGTGTGAACACTACACGAATTCACACCTTGGCCAGACCGGGGCAGGCACACGGGAGGCAAAAAGTCCACCCCAGTGTCCTCACTGCCAGTCCTTTTTAAGGTTCTTCCCTGAAACAGCTGTAACATTTTAATGTAAGCAAAATAATGTATTCTTCCCTGCGCTCAGTCTAAGAAACTGCTGAAGTGTTTCTGCCGATCATTTCCAAAGAAATTCAGCCTGAAGCAGACCTCAGCACGTAGGGTTTCAGCACGCATGGTAAAAGTTTAACAACGTTAGAGGCTGCCACAATGGAAATTGTTGGGCATCACTGGTTTCACTTATAATAATGAAACTCGGTTGAAAGCTAGGAGCGGTTTGATGCAGTAGTTTTACATAATAAATACCATTTTTTTGAAACAAAATTATTTTACTGAAACAGACTTCAGCTAAATGTTTTAACTTTCTGAGTTAATCTTGCCTCATGCGTTTTATTCTCACTGTATCACTGTATTTCATTGTTTCAATTTATACATATATTACATGAAAACAAATGTTAATATATACCACGTGTGCACACTGTTACACCCTATTCAGTATTACACTGTTATACTATACGATAATATAAAATCAGTACTACCAAATGGCGTATTTTCAAATTTCAGAATCAAAATGTTTTGTCGCCTCCAAAGTGAAAATTCTCAGAATACCCCCTGCACAGCGAGTGCCCAGCTCATTCCCAACTCACCAAGCACCTGATCTCCTGATGGGGTATGCAAACTCATTTTGAAGCTTCAAATTTTACTTCAACAGAGAAAGTTCTAGTTTCCAACCAATTCTACCAACAATGCATAACACCTAAGCATGCACTTTGAGACTCTGAAGTGCTCGAGTAGGTAGAAGGTCAGCATCAGGGAAAATGAGACATCTGGTCAACAAGAAAAAATTGGGGTTTCTTCCTCTAACATTCAAAACAATGAGGGTTTTGTTTGTTTTTCTTTAATACTGAACAACTTTGGCAAGAAAAAAGGGATTTAATTAGCAATGCTACCACTAGGTAGTTTGTACCTGTGTTCCTGTCGTTCATCTGGATATTTTGCAGAGCTTAAGTTATTGAAGCTTTGCAACATACGTAACATGTCATATACAAAAGCAGAGCAACCATAAAAGTAAGCTGGAAAGATTTCCTTGGTTTGTTGTTAAACACTAGCAGGTCCCTCCTCACGTATCCATGGCCTTCCCCGAGGTTCTCATCACTGCCTCTATCCCCACTACCAACCTCCATCATCTAAGAAATAAGATTCCTAAAACACAAACCAGGACCACAAAGCTAAGACCCAAAGCTTGTTATGAGACATGCAGGGGTCAGGTGAAAATCAAACATCCTCAGAGGAGTAGGCAGAGACCTGGTCTTGCGAAGCACGTCTAGAGGTCATATTGGCATGGAAGGGGGCTGAGGCCATCACTGGAGTTGACTGAGAGCTCCTCGATCTGTGGCGCAGCAGAAATTGCCCTGGCTTTATCCTGTCTTTCTGTTCCAATAAGTTCTTGGTCCTTTTCTCACGTCTGTAACCCACACTGCGTGGATAAGTCTGCTCCTCCCTGCCCATTCCTTACGCCACAGTGTCAATGGCAAGAGTGTAAGGCAGGAACTCTCTAACTGATTTTTTGAACACAGTGAGTATCTTGGGGCACTTCACTAATATAAACCACAGCTAATGGAAAGCACCCTGCTATCTTCAGCATGCTGTTCGTCAGGCCTTAATACCACATTTAGTTCAATCCCGTAAAGATACATTTTGATCCAAACTCATAATGAAATACAGAGCCCACATTTGAGTATTAGTATAAGGTAATAATGCACGTATAAATGTACATAAATACATTTATTACTTTAACATTTTACAGACGTCTTCCTTATGTAAATATACATTGGATGTTCTGTGTAGTTTACTCACGGCAGGTTATTCCATACGCAGCTCCACGCAGTGCCTGCTGGTAACATTCACTGCTTCTGCTAACAATTCATGAAACAACTATCTGCATATTCTCCTTCAGGCTGCTAACAAGGTCCTCCAGTGCTCATTCTTCTATTATTGCCACACAGACAGTTCCCTTTAGACTTTAAAAAAAAAAGAAATAATAATAATCTGGGAGAAAATAAAAGCCATATGGGACAGCTCTGCTGCTGGCATGGATCATCCTAACTCCACTGCAGTAAGTGGGCCAGATCTTGACATTGTGTAAATGGTCACAGTGCCAATGAAACCAAAGCTCTTCTCCAGGGTCCAACCTACCAATACCCTACTTCCCTGCTCAAACTCCCTTTTTTTCATCTAATATCACAAACTAGAGTCCATCCAGTTCTCTGGGCTGGCAATTATGGTTATTAGCACGAGACTGTGGTCATCTTGGAACAAACTTCTATCTGCAATCGCTTTTGTAAACAGTTCCTTGGAGGTGCAGCTCCTCTCTCCTGCTTTTTAGTTAGATGAGAATTATCTATTCTAAGCTGCATCTGCTCCAACAGCAACAAATAGAGACAGAGATCTACAGCTCTTTGGAGACCTGTGTCAGATAGCTTCTCCCTTCCAGGTAAATAGCTCAATATTGAAATCTCCTTTTCATCACTTCCTACATGATTGCTACATGTCTCCGTCTTTGTCTTTAAGGCTTCCCATGGGCAGACCTGTTGTCCACTTCTGCTGGAGAACGGTTTATATTAGCGACTCCCTATGTATTGGGGTGGTAGACCATGTCTTAACTTGTCATAGGCTGCTGTTTCAGAAAGCTTAATAAACTCGAGAGAACAACAGTCTAAAAAAGGAAATAAAAGATTTAACAGGCTGGTATTTCTACCCCCTTCTGCTTTCTAAGAAAGGCAAAATAAAAAACAAACAAGCAGTGGCCCAAACTGGAGTGCATGAATAGCTCTCCCAAGGAATGCTTCCCCATTAACTCAGTGTTTGTCTGTATTACCTATGGACCAACATGGTTTCAATTTAGCTTCTTATTAATCTTGCGCATTTCTTTCAACTGCTATTTTAAAAATAGAAACTTCATGTTGAACATTTTAATAGCATTAAGTTTCAAAGGCAACAAGCTGCTGTACTGATTTTTTTTCCAAAAACTTTATTGCCAGATGTAAGTATGTGTGATTATTGATATTCTTTGTTTTCCCACAGGTTTCTCTTTTCCTTATTAAACAACATATCTGTAGTTAAGCAGCTCCATGAAACTTAAGTGAGGTCCATGAGAAATCGCTAGGCACCAGCCCACAAATCCATCTCACCTAACTTCAGGCACTTCACTAAACTGCTTAAATTAAGAGTTTACCTACACTGAACTCCCCCTACAGTGAGGAGAAACGACTACAGGCCCATGAAGACTGTAGGTACTTGCATCACATCTAAATTTCTGAATTGCTTTCTGGAGGTAACTATCTTTTCTTCACTGATTACAGAGGGCTCCTAGGCCCACAGAGGAATTAGGTCTTCAACTTAAACAATTAATTAAGAAAATGAAAACGGATGAATCCAGCTTCTGGGGTCCTTAGCAGTATTAGCAAACAAGCAGAGGACCTGCTGGGGGCACATTTTAGTTCCTAGCCCATATGTATTTTTAAATAAAGACCATGACTATACTGCAGTTGCAGTAGACTGACTACCTCATCTAAATGACAGTTTCAATAGTCTTTGAGTAAGATCAAAAGCCAAATACAGTCAACAGAAATATAACTAAAGTTTTGGTAGGTTTTGGTGCACATCAGCTTTGTGTTCAGCTCTGCTCAGCCTTCTCCTCCCCTCACAGAGAAAACCTAACAAAACCACACCACAGAAGCCAGTGGTGACTTGGCCATTGATTTCATAAAGAACAGGATTGAATTCTGCATGAGTAGAGACAAGTCTGCTAAGAAAAATGGGTATTAGCTCACACGACGATATATGGGAATGTAACAAAAGCAGTGAACTCCCACCCATCATTTTTGCATTTGGGGGAGATGGCAGTGGATAGTAATGACCCTGAGGAACTAAAGGAAATCTTCACATACAGCTGCTAAATACTTACTGGGTGATCAGTGATCACACTAATTATAACATTTTATTAGCAGCTGAAGAGATTCCTCCCCACCCACATCTGATAGTTCTCATCTCTTCAAAGAGGCTACAGCCACACAAACAGTGGATTCAGCATCCAGCACAGCTTCTTCCACCGGCAGTAGCTCTGCTCCAAGGCTCTGGCCCTTCCCCCATCACCTCCAATAATTCATTCCCGCCACCCTGCCAGGCGTTTCCGTTCCTTCCCGCGTGCTAAATGCCAAATCAGCTGTTTATGTAGCTGTGCTCTGAGGGAGCAGAAATTTCCAGCGAGGAGATGGGAGCAATAACCTTGGTTTCTATCAGTGTTTTCCAACAGTTGCCAGGGGTCCTTACAAGGTAAAATAAACAACCCTAATCTCAAACTGTACAGCTTCCCTAATACACAACAGGGACAGGTAAAGGGAGCATGAAAAGATGGAACAATTCTTTCTAGTGTATAGGAAAAAAACACCTAATGGGACTGATCCAAAGCCTGCTGGAAATCAGTAAGTGGACTCCCACTGACTTCAGTGATCTTTGGATCTGCTCTACAAAGCCAGCCAGCTGCAAAAGCTGCTAGAGTCAAAGGAAAATATGCTACGAAGGAACGGTGGCCTTGTGGTTGAGGTACTGGCATGATTTCAACACATTTGGATTCAGTCTTCAGCTCTACCATTCCTGACCCTGTGCAAATCGTTTCATTTCTCTGCACATCAGCTTCCCTTTCGTAAGCCTAGGTACGTAACCTAACAAGCTCAAGTGTGGAGAAATTCAGGGATGTCTGAGATAGGAGGCAAATGCATGGAGACACTTTCCAGCAGCATCTCAGCACGTGTAACTCTTCCTCTACCCCACTCTGAGCCCAATAAAGTCTGTTACCCCCATAACAGGGTACAAAAGTGAGTGTCAAACCAATATCCTTGTTTCCTTCAAGCTCACTAAGCACACCTGGAAGCTATGACTACAGGGTTTATGGACATGTCCTTACCCAGCTGGCTGGACCATGAGATGCATGACTATCGCAGCACGGAGCTCCGTGCAGGTTAGCCAGATCTTGGTACCACACGCTGAGCTCCAAGTTCCTGTGTCTGTATTAATACCAATACCCCAGAGACTTGGTGTAATGATAGTCTGAGCACGTTTACATGAGCTGCAGCCCACAGCAGTGCAGGCATAGCTGAGTGACTCCAATCCAACCAAGCAGATGAGCATTTATCTATCTATTGAATATGTGAACAGACCTATAAAAGTCAAGGTAACCCTAACATAATTGCTCTACTGGACTGGAGGCCTAGGAGAGGTAAGATGTGTTTTTGTGGAGATTCAAGGAAGCCTGTCAGTCTTAATATTATTTGCACACTTGCTCAGAATATCTTCCTACCAACAGCTGGGGCTTCTGGCAGCCAAATGCAAACCATCTATTGTAATATTATTCTTCTGTTGTAGGAAACAAACTCTTCCAAGCAGAAGAAATTCTTTAAAAAATAATCCAAGCAAAGGCACAAATTAAGCCCCAGAAATTAAATACTGAAATAATTTTTACAGCATAGAAAGATCAAACTGCAAACAAGCTGCAAAAGCCATTACTAATTTAACATTCCATTATTCCTTTTTTCCAAAGCGTGATTCTTTTCTTCAAGCCAAGCATACTTTGCTGGGACCAAACCTTCACATTAGATTTCCTGTACTGTGGACTTGATGAGATAAAGCAGTTGCTTAGGACCAACAAATCACTTCATTAAAGAAGCCCGTTCATAAATATTCTCAATAGCAATTAATGTCGTGGTGTAAGGAACTCATTTCGTGCCGGATTCCTCACTCAGGCAAGACCTCCCCTCTAACACCATGACTGCAGGAATGGGTCTTAATTTCAAAGGAAAGAAAGAAGCCATCCTGCCTCCCACCATTGCGTCCATCTTAGCTATTTTGGTTCTTCTAGGCAGAAAAGGGCAGCCTAAGGTTGGACAGAGCTGCTTCCCTTCAGTTCTCAAGCCATGTGAAAAATGGACCATCCAGTGGTTTTCCAGCTGTCTCTCAAGACTCTGCGGAACCAGGATAACTTACAGCTTTTCTCAGCAGAGTGAACAGAATTGCTGGTGTCACCCAGGATCCGGGCTGCTCCGAATGCATTTGCTCATCTTTGCAGTACTAGCAGTTTATGATAATGGTATTCTCACTCCTGATAGGTGGAGGAGGTCGAAAGTCTAGTTAAAAAAATTGAAAAGGACAAGGTTTTTCTCACATCCCTTCGCCTCATGTAAGGACCTGTCTAGGGAGTGTAACAGCGCACTGTCAGCCCCAATACATCTCTCAAGGCTGTACAAAATCCCAGAGTCAGTGTGGTCCCTGCTGAACAAAGACCTAAAGCAGAAACTCAAAATGTATTAGAGAAGGTTACTTTGTGTTTTTGCCTGCAGATATTAAACAAATATATCCCATTAAAGACGCAGTATAATTCTCTCTGTTTTGACAGGAATACACAGGCACCATTTTGAAATTGTTACATTATAAGACAATATGTCATATTCTTCCAAAAAAACAGCTTTAGTCCTGCTCTTCTTGAAATGAGCATTCTCATCTCGTTTGAGTAACCCAGTATTACAATTCACTAAAAAATACAATATGCCAGAACAGAAAATGAGCAAAGCATGGGGATTCAGCAATTTATTTCAAGCTAGTGTTAGCCTACCAATTAAATTACTTCTGAATACTTTATGGGGCTCTAACCTTATAAACAGATCTATGAATAATCATAAAGGTGCAATTCTTTAAGATATTTCCATCTTGAAAAAACCCTCCATTTCTGTAGGGAAAATCATCTCCTTCCCATTCAGAAGAAGGAGCTAAATAAATGTGAGTATATGAACTGATTATAAAAAGCCTACTGAACTGGAGTAACAATAATGCCTCAGTCTTGAAAACATAGAAAGTAAATGCAATTTTACATTAAAGATCTGAAAACAAACTCAAGGCTAATATTTTCAGGGGAAAAAAAAACTTTGATCTCTTTTTCTTTCCGGGGGGGAGCCAATATCAACATGAGTGATTTTGTACTATATTCAGGAGTCTTTATGTGGGTTAATAATGTTAAAGTTATTCCACTGCTTTTTCAAACTTTTCTGGAATCAGCTCCTTGGTGAAACAGGGCCCTATTGAAGACTCTTGAATTTGCATAGCATGTGCAAGACATTTAGATTTATATTCCATGTTAGGCTTGTGTGTTTAGAGTTTACCCAGGCATGTGCAATTCATTGGCTGTATTGTTATCTTCACAATGAACAAGCACACTCACTTCATCTGCAAGAAATACAGCTTTAAATGTAGAAAATTAAATTTCCATGAGAAAATGTGTTCCATGAAAATTTCCATCAGTAAAGGCTTAGCTCAAACCTACTGAGGTCGAAATACTTTGATTTGAGCCTACCTGGGTACCGTGTGAGTTACGTAGCAAAACCACAAAATCATTTGAAAATTACTATTTCGAAAGCGCTCCTGGACGAACAATTACTCACATTACCGTTCTCTCTCTAAAGGCCTCGGGTTGTCAGGATCCTGTTGTGTTCAGTGATGAATTTGCCCACAGAAACTGGCAGATTTTGCCTTGAAGACTACAAAATCAATGGGTGAAGGAATCATAATTATCTTTAAAACACAGAGAAAGGTAACCCTAGTGATGAAAAACTGAACTCGCTGAAATACAGACACCAATAGCCACAGAAATGAGCCATCCGCTCAGTTTCCACTCCAAACAGATCCTGAGCCCTGTGTCAGTGGTGTGGCCCACAATTAGCCTTCTTGATAGCTGGGAGACCAACACGGTGCGTTATGCAAACCATCGTGCGCAGCAGCAACGTACTTCACAATGTCTGCGTGGCAGGGTTTCCCCAGAAATCTTAGTGCTGAACACAAAAAGTCATCTAAAGAAATATGTAGTCAATGGGTTTGGTTTGATGTTTGTGAGACACCATATTTCATTTCTCACTTGCCATCACCACCAGAGCTCGTTGGGGGTAGTTTCCGAAGTGAGACTAACATTGGTGTTACCTTATGTGGTTTTCCAGTCTTCATACTAAGTAGGAATTCTGGGACAGGGACAGGCAAAGTTGCCAGCACAATCAAAGCACCATCCCGTGGCAGATGACTAGAAGAGTTTGGCTGTTACGGCTGACAATGAAAGGCAGAGGGAGTGTAGCTGCTGTCGCCATGTATGTCAGAGGGATGCACAGCAGAAAGGAGATCCATGCAAGCTAAAGAACAACTTTGGCTCAAGAACAAAGCGGCATCTACAGCCATGAATTAATTTGGGCAAAAAATTAGAAGAGCGTGAGTCACTAGAAAAACATGCCGAGAGGAGCTGTGAGGACAAAGAAATCTGACAATCAGTGACGGACGTTTGAAAAGTTTATGGAAGTGATTTTATGGTGCAGAGTCCATGATAGCAGAAGGCTGGATTTATGTCTCAGCAGATCTCATCTACTTCTTCCGTTCCTCGTTTCCTTCCCAAATCCCTGATGCTGCACCATTACACTGAGTGAAAGATTGGCCAACAGGATCAGCCCAACTACTGCAGAACGCGTGTACTTTCTGCAGGGCAAGAGAAAGGAACTCGTGGATCATAAAGTACTGATTATTGTGTGCTTTTCATTCTCATTTCTTTCATTAAGAACTTAGTATTTGTTTTCTTCCTGTTTCATTAAACCACAAAACTTTCCTTCAGGCCATTGGCCTTTTCTTCTCAAAGAGGTGGCTGATTTGGCTGTGGAGCTAGTGGTCCAGAGAATAAAACACATCTCTTAAGAAGATATGGGAGATGTGCATTGCAGCATGCTTTGTAACTGCTTCTATCTTTACTGAGGAGTTGTACCCACCAGATCAGATTAGAAGACTCGATCAAAATGGATACATATGGATATATATTATGGTGGAATATATAACATATGAATTTAAAATAAGGATAATGCATCTGTTCTGAACTACTGCCATTTTGGATCCAAGTGAAACTGTGCTTGCTCAGGTGGAGCAGTCAGAGATTTTAAAACCATAAGCATTTCAGATGTTCAGCTCCCAGTGAGAAATCAGGAAGCAGCTTTACTGTCAAAACCAGTGTCTCTCATCAATATAAATAATGGTATTAAAGACTCAGGGGGGCTACTACTGGCTGCTCATGGCTTGGATGGGCATATGCTTTGCTGAGTAAAAAACTGGTTGGAAGGCCGGGCCCAGAGAGTTGTGGTGAATGGAGTTAAATCCAGTTGGCAGCCGGTCACAAGTGGTGTTCCCCAGGGCTCAGTATTGGGGCCAGTTCTCTTTAATATCTTTATCAACGATCTGGATGAGGGGATTGAGTGCACCCTCAGTAAGTTTGCAGACCACACCAAGTTGGGTGGGAGTGTTGATCTGCTTGAGGGTAGGAAGGCTTTACAGAGAGATCTGGACAGGCTGGACCGATGGGCCAAGGCTAATGATACGAGGTTCAACAAGGCCAAGTGCTAAGTCCGNTCTTCTCCCAAGTAACAAGTGATAGGACAAGATGAAACAGCCTCAAGTTGCACCAGGGGAGTTTTAGATTGGATATTAGGAAAAATTTATTCACAGGAGGGGTTATCAAGCATTGGAACAGGCTGCCCAGGGAAGTGGTTGAGTCCCCATCCCTGGAGGTATCCAAAAGATGGGTAGCTGTAGTGCTGAGGGACATGGTATAGTGGTAACTTACCAGTGGTAGGTTAACAGTTGGACTTAATGATCTTAAACGTCTCTTCCAACCAAAATGATTCTATGATTCTACTTGCTCCCTTATTTATTGAAAAATCGCTCCAGATTCGCTGTTTGTGTGTCAGGCACCTGCACCATCCTGAGCAGTTCTTCTGTGAATAAGAGACTTTGTGATTATTTTCCACCTATGCAAAATAAATCAAAAGTTAGGATATGGGAATAGATGTGCCTGTTTTGACAGTTTCGGACTACAGGAGGAGAAAGTGGTATCTCTGCATCCAAGGGGGCTGACACCATGCCATGTATCTGTTTATTTTTAGATGCATCTCAGACAGAGGTCTATAAAAGGTTGGGGTTTTTTATTCTTAAAGAATAAAGCTAATAACCTTTAGCATAAGTATTCCCCAGCCCAACTCACTGCCTCCACATTTGTAGAAAGTGGCTACCCCAACACTATCTGCAGGTGACAAAAATAAACAATGAAATCCTAGAATTATACTATAATGAACCAAAATGCCTGGTTTGCCTTGGATTAGAGACAGATGTCACCAGCAAAGCGTAATTATGGACACCTAATAAAGAATATACAAAATATCACCATTGCTCCCACATCACAAAATCTGGTGACTATCTCAGCTACGACTAACAGCTTACTATAAATTTGATGTCATATCATTGAAGGATGGTCACTGAATAGAAAGCATATGCCAATCCTAAAATATGTTCTATTTTCCTCCAGATCATTAATGAAGAAATCGTACACATCTAGGCATCCTGACATACGCATCGCTGCTATCAATCCAAACGGAGACACTGTCACGTAAAAATTATAGTTTTCCATTAGACCTGTTATTTTTTGTGATCTGTGCTGCCCTACATTTTTGTACATATGGTTTCAGTAACTATATCATGAATACGCCAAAGACTTTTTATATCATGAAATGGATTAGAGACGCAGAGAGGAAAAGAACTGTAAACAGCAAAGAAGGAAGAGAAATTATACAATGGGACTCAGAAGGCTGAGAAATATTAGAAGAAAATAACTAGAAAGAATACAAGAAATGCATCTAAAATAAAATAACCAGTAATGCAGAGAGTTGATGGATACGGGAAATTGCAGCAAAATCCTATCCCTACAGAATCAGTGAAAGTTTTCTACTCAATTCATTTGGGTTGGGATTCCTCCTTTAGAAAACAACAATTGCAACCTAAACTTAATGTTAATGAGAAGTAAATAATAAAACGCGACACGGCAACCTAAACTGCTGATGAACTGGAGAGAACTAGGGTGATTTTAGCAAGTCTTTCACAAATAGGTGAATGTTCAGCTAACACACGTCTCAGATGTATGTCAGAGTCACCTCTGGGGTCTAGGTAGCTCAGATTATGTTGTCTTTACACCAGGGATTTTACCAGCCTTCAGTGCAGCAGTACTGGGAGCCTGTTCAAACCAAGCTGGCCATCTGTATGGCTGTGGGTGGACATGAATCCCTAACACAAAGATGTCCGAGGACTTTCAGGAGGGAAAAGGCGCCTTTAAATTCAAGGCACCAAGAACAACTCTGAAACGGGTATTTTTCATCCATGAGTCACGAGCACATGTCAGCTTGGGTTCCTCTCCCATTTCCAAAAACTTCCTGGTAATGAATTCGAGCAACCCGCGGTATATTGCAGCAAACCAGTGAAAGGTTAGGCACTGCTCATATTGTTAACCTACACATGCAACATGTATCAACCCATCCCAAACTGTAAGTAGGAGTCTTGTGAATTCCCAGCACTCAATATACTTGTCAATACACATTTATTCTCACTATGCTTGGAAGTTATGATCTAATTAGGATTTATTAGAAGGTAAACGATCTTCTTAACAGAAAATACAATTTAAACTGATGAGGGTTTTGTACAAACTCACATGTGCACACACACGTCTGTATAAGATTACCATTCAAGTTCTTGCTCTCTTCTGTACAAGCCAATATTACTATCTTTTCAAGTGAATCAGAGAAGGGAATGGATTATTTTTCTTTTTATTAATCAAAATACATTTTCAAGCAAAATGATTTGAGCATCACTGGTTTAGAGCATCAAGGTAACAGCCGTTAGAAAAACAGGCATTCTGATTGCAGCCAACAGTCTCAAGATGGGCTTCATGGACCATTTCTTTGTCTTTTGAAGAACTGTAGTTCTCACAGGTAGTGAGGCTGATGGACCAGCTCATCTGTGTCTCCAAGAGCATGAGGTAGGTAGGCTGTGTTTTAGAGTGCTCCTGATATTAGTAGTACTTAAATGACTTAAAAAATCATTAGGTATCCCTGGACATCTTTGTGCAGTGAGGTCCCTGTGTGGACAGGAGGTGGGACAGGTTTGGAAACATGCCATGCTCTTGACCTTCTGCATAACCATTGCTTACTTGTGGTGTGGGTATACCCTTCAGCACTCTGTGAACCAGAGAGCAGGTAAGCCACCAGCAGTTCAAGTCAGACCATTCCCATTGCTTTAACCAGCCCTTCCCATGTACGTTTTGCATGTGGGAACAGGAGGGGAGATGGTTTGGGATGGGGGAAGGGGTGGATCAGTGAGAAAGGCTCCTGAAATGTGTTCTACGCAAGAGAAATGCTTCACCTAGGCAAGGAGGGGGAAGGAGGGAGCTAGCTATATCTCTGCTAATAAATTAAACAATGCTCAGGAATGTTCCTGGGCCGGGAGCGTGACTGCCCGCCCTGGTAAACTGTTAGAACAGTCCCTGGCAAGGTTTTGGCATGCGCCAACCAGCGCTGCCCCGGGTAGTTTTCGAGTATGGTTTGGCAGCAAGTGTGCTCCTGGGACCGTCCCCAGTTGGCTGTTTGCATGCTGCCTCCCTGTTTTGAAGGTTAAGGGTGCTTACTGGCGGAGACTCAGGCCGTTCCGTGCCAGCTGGCCTCCGTGCCCAGGAATGTTCCCAGGCACACTTAATTTACTTGTATAGATATAACCTAATGTTAACAGTTATCATCTGTCCCTGAATCTCACATCACTGGGCTAAACTAGTACCGTGCTGCTCGTACACAAGCTTTTTTCAGCAGTGCCTTCTGCTGCACAGGGCGTTAAGGCTCGTGTTGTGTGCGTTTGAAATGAGGTCAAGGTGTCTTCTCTGAGAACTCTGACACTGACAGCAGCTTCATCCTGGATATGATCTTCTTGTAAGGGCCTCAGGCAATGCTGCTTTTGGGAATACAGCAATGAAAATCCCCCCACTTTAAGGTAATTCCTTTCAGTTTATCAGCAGTTTAGGTTGCCGTGTCGCATTTTATTATTTACTGTTGCAGGTTCACAGTACAGGTGCCCTCCCTAAAGTCTTGCTGCCCTCTTGAGGAGAGATGAACCTACCAGCCCAAAGCGGAGCAGAGACCTGGGATCAAGGCAAGAGTTTGATGTGATGTCCTGTGTGAAAGAATGCCCTGTTTCCCCCAAGGAAAAATCTCCCCAGGCCACCTCCCTGATTCCAGCTGAGATTCACCTTACCCTGCAGGAACGTACCTGTTTATATCACCGCAAGCCCGGGGGCAGGTGCTACCACTGCAGCTTGGCAATCTGAGAACTACCATGTATGTGCTGGTATGAAATTCCACACATGGTGCAAGAGAGGGGAGGGGTGAATCCAGTGTTTCTGAGTCATTCAGGTCTGTATCCTGATTTAACAAGCAGAATTTGGGAGTTCTTGTTGGGTTTTTTTCTTCTTACTTTCTAATTTTGTGAAGTTTTCTCACAGTTTATGCCAAGCAAAGTTGGTTTGGAGTACATTGGAAAGCAATCCATATTTTAAAAAGAACCCTAGGCATTAGGCAACACTGCAGCCTGAGAGCCATCCTTAAGACCAGCCTAAGGCTACATTTACATCAGCAGATACTGTGGAGCGATACAAGAGGGTCTAGAAAAAAAACAGTGCTGAGATCTACCTTATCACCAAACCTACCCTACGAACTGAATGCCTGTCAGCGTCTAGAGTATATTATGTGCATATGTTGTGGCTTAACCTCATCCAAAAGCAGCCCAGGACCACTCTGTGATGTTCACTGAAGTGTGATAGTAGAAAGATGTACTTCAAAAGCTCAAGTACGACCCAAACTGAAGCACAGATGCAGGTTCCCTCTTGACACCTGTACAGAAGGCCCCTGGCAGAGCTTGTGGACAAGCTCCATTTGTCCAGCCAGGGATGCTGAACAGATGACCTGCCCGGCACCTGCATGGCTAAAGAGCAGAGGGGAGTTTCTAGACTCAAGATCCTGGGTCTAGACCCGTAGCTCGACCGTAGCCCTGGAGATGCAGCGATCCACTCCCTCGCTCCCCGGTGGTTGTACAGAAGGAAAAGGGTGCACAGGCCCAGTTTGGAGCTAAACGGGCTGCCGTTTCCCATCAGTCCGGATGCTCAGCATGCCTGCAACTGCCATAGAGACATAGCTTAGGTGACAGTCACCTACGTCCCACAGACAAGCAAGGGGATGTGTGTGGCGCTCAGACAGAAGCTGGCAGAGCAGCAAAGGTAGCACAACCATTAACAGTCAGGCTGGCACATAAAAATAAGCCAAGAAAGCAGGCAGCAGACAAACTTCAATATGCCAGGCTGTAAACAGGGGCAATTCCTGAGTAGGTCAGCCATCGCTGTCTCAGGGCAACGATGTCCATCAGAGGGGCAGGGCAGACACCTGGGGAAAGTAATAACTTCAGCTGCATAATTTTAACTGACTGTCATATGTCAGTCAGAACCTATAGACTCCCAGATCATGCAAATGCTTTTAAAATACTTTACCTCCGGTGCCTATGCCAGCACAGTGTGCAAAGGACTCCTACCCTCTAGGAAAACAGAGCGTGCCACACCAGAACAGCCCCTGGACTTTGATAATGTTGCACCCTGTTCCCACGTCTGTCCAGAATTAGACACTTTGGGGTTAAAATATTACCAGGACACAACTTGGAGTCAAACTGTGAACCTTGTATTTCCTCTGCTATGCAGTTACTTTCACAGTGGTCCCACTGATTTCTTCCGTACTACCCAGGAGAATAACTCAGTCATCATCAACAAAGGTTGATGGCTGATACCCCTGAGGGAGACCAGTCGCTCAGACGTAGGTCTGTGTAACAGTCTCTTTGAACTTTTAAGTCATTCACACAAGAAAGCAAGTCTGACAAAAGCTGCGGAGTCTTCTGAACACCTCTTCAGACAGCAAAACTGAAAGACAGACTTCCTTTCCTGTGTCATTACACATACACACACACCCTGCCCCAGAATCTGAGTTTAAATCGAGTTCTTTGACACACATCAGAAACCTTCAGTGTAGAATTTCTGAGAGACACCAAAATCCTTAAAGACAGACCTAACACAGACAACCATCTTCAAATCATTTAATTGCTTTCATCAATTGAAAGTATCTTTTGATTCAAGAACAAATGCTTAGCAAGAACTTGGTGAAAATAGACATAACCTTAGGGCTGAAAGGCAGAGCAACATCTATAATTTTTTTCCTTTACAGATAAACAGAACTGCTTTTTAAGTAGCTCCTGAGAAGGACATCTAAGCATTGCTCCTGTGAAGAAAGCAGACAGTTCGCATGACGACCAGTTCCTGCCTGCATGTAAAAGCCGCACACCAGCAAATCTAATTGAAAATAATCTGTGATCTACACTTAGCATTCTTCAGGGAAGTGCTTTTATCCCATCTCTTCCCATCTCTCCTCCTCCCCTCCAATCTTAAATGAATCACATATTGAATCACCGCAGCATGGCTGTATTTGATCGTGATTTATAGGGCACTGTCTGCCTTACTCAGTAAGCAGTCTTCGTAGGGAGGAGGTATTTTGGACAGAGAAGAACAGGCTGTCAGCACTCCATAAATTATTGGTAACAGTCACTTCCTGAAGTAAAGACCGATATAAGATCACCCTTCTCAGTGGACAGGTGCACGGAGGTGTCTTACATCAACAGCTTGCCCGGCACATAATCCAAATTCTTAGTAACTACATTCAAATGTGGCACTGAGAAAAGAAAGATTTTTCTGACAGTTGTTAATAAATAAATGGAGAAGCTACAGGCACTGCAGAACCCGTTCAGGGACCAGACCCCACCGCGCTGTGTTGTACTGCACTACTGTAGGTAGCATAGATTAATGTCTCTAGTTTCCTAGACACAATTACACAAGGCAGGCCTTTTAAGATAAATCTTCTGCCCTCGTTTGACAGAAGTGTGCAACGTTATGAGCAGTGAAACTTCCAAATCTGCAAACTAAACATAAAGCTGCATGCACGAATCATGACTGTAATTTTTTATCATCTCTTCTCAGTCATCAGCATTCCCCTGCCTATTGTTTCCCTGCTTTCAACCTTCAATTATCTCCATCACAAACAAGCCTATGAGCAGCAGCATGTACAGACCTCATTGTACGCTAACATATTGATACTTGTACGTACTGATCTGTAACGCTCGTGCTTAAATTGGTCGTGCACCACAAGAAAGAAAAAGTTGTAGGAATCTGTCCCCAGATATGACCAGATAAGGGCTATTTAGCTGTATCTTACCAAAAAGAAGGGTAGTTAATCTGTTTTGTTTGTTCATGCTCTAACAGAGTGAAGCGATGACAGTAGATCGAATACCCAGGGCGAAGACGCAACTTCAGACCAAACTACATGACAACTGTGTGACAACCGCAAAGCTCTTCAAAGATTTTTTTTTTTTTAATTTTTTTAAAATTTACTGAAGAAGGAACATTTTAGGAGAAGAGAAACAATGGGTCTGTTTTCTCTCCCTCATCACAGCTTTCCTAGGCCCAAGCTATCGTTTGAGTTATACAGAAGTAGCACACCCAGGTGCTTCCCAGGCACAAGAGAAGGCTAGTTTTTTCATCTCTCTCTAAGAGGGACAATTCATTCCTGATGCATCCTGAATAGCCTCAAGGCCATTACACCAGAGATGAATTTGGCTGACTCTTACAAAGACTCTGCACTGTGGTTTTTGTTTGCTGAACACCACCAGAGGGCTTAGCATTGTACAAGACACAAAACTAAAGGTCCTGACCTGAAAAACCCTACACCCAGAAACAGTGATTTGTTGGCAAACCCTCTGACTAAATCTTTACAAATTATTGTTCTTTTTAAAATACACTCAATTTTCGAGAGAAGTTACTGGTTTCACAGCGGAATCACCTGGGGAAAATTATTCCCTACTGCTTTTTAGAAGGTCAAAGCAGACTATCAAATGGCCTTAAACTATTTATAAAGTAATAGTAAAAATACATGTAACATGCTTCTAAGAAATACACTTTCCATCAGAACACAATGACTGAGAGCTGGTAAATCTTGCAAATTACTGATAAAATGACAGTCTGTCTACTTCTGCTGTATACGGTCAATGTATACAGGCTAAGATCTTCCTCCCTGGTGCTATATATCTGGCCACTACTTACCTGTACTAAATGTCTCCAATTTCATCAATTCCATTGCTTCTCTGATTCCTAAATCTTTCTTATAAGTGAATTTTTCATCCTGACTTCTGACACTAACAAGACAAAAGTTGGCCCCTTGGGGTCTTGTCAAAAAGCTAATGTAAGACAAAATGCTTGTAAGCTTTGATTGAAATACTTCCTCTCTCCCAGCACCAGCTAATGATTCAGAACGATTTTGTTAAGTGTATATTTCACTACCTTGAAACAGATATTGTGTCAAGTAGGATTTATAGGTGATTTAACTCAATCATGCCTTCAAAGCAGCTACAGCAAGCAAGGAACGCTGTTACAAAGAGCAGGGAATATTCAGAGGCTGAGCCAGGGTTAAAGAGAGCATCTCTGATCCCAAAGTGATGAAAAGTGGTCAAGAATGGAAATCACTGCAACTACTTGTCCTAAGCTATTGTCTTTAATATTGGAACTGCCAGAACATGTAGGATTTAGGGATGGAAATGACAGTTTACTATTCTGATTCATCACCTGGTGCTTGGAGAGAGGAAGTATTTGAATCAAAGCTTTTAAATGTTTTTGTTTTACAACAGCACTTTCATGAACGGATGGTGGGGGAATGGAAGAATTGCCCACTGTACAGGACAGCAGGCTAAGGCTAAAAATACCTGAATTCCATGCTTGGCTGTGCCAAGAACTGCTTTGTGCACCGGGTAAATCCCTTCACTCCTGTTTTCATTTGTTTTCCTTTCCCACTGTACATTTGCCTCGTCTACTGGGAAAGAGAGATTTATGAGTGTCTTAGGGATTTAGTGGAGCAAGCACTTCTCCTCTCAAATCTTCAAATGAAGATGAAAACCCCACCCTTTGGCTCAAAGCCTGTTGTTGCAGAGACTTGTACAGCACCTGGTACGGACATCAGTGGGGACTGCAGGGGCAGATCTTAAAAGTAAAAATGATCATAACACTATCACCATCCATACATGAGCTTTTATGGGAAAACAGAGCACTATGAGTGTTCACTCAAAGTCATTGTGGAGGTTGAAGTAGATTTCAGCATAAGAACACGGTAACAAGTCCCAGCAAAAGTCCATCTAACCCCTGATTATGTCTCCGACCACTAGCAGGTACCTAGAGAACAATAAAATAGCCAGGGTACATATGCAGTGATATTTATCCAGAATACTCTCCCAGTATCTGTGGATTTGCGATTTGTGAATTTCCTGAGCCACAGATGGTGTCTTCACATTAAACAGTCTTGGTGGATTTTTATTCTTTAATTTTCCAGTCTCTTGAGGCAAGTTAACATGACTTCTTCTAAAGAAAGTATTGATATGTACTCTAGTGAGGTAATGTAACGCAGTACAAACCAGGGGCCAGAAGAACGGATGACATTTTCAGATCATCAAGTATTCAAGGCGATGTTTCAACATCGTCGCATGAAATGCGAGTAAAAGAATCGGCTTCTGAAAGCTGAAGGCACTTAACTCCTATAGAAAGCACTCGGAAGTTCATAGGTATCACAGCCCACCAGTATCAGTCATTTGCATTCACCGGAGTAGTTCTGTTCCCAGCATGATCTCTCTGAAGCCAGTATGGAGTTTGGCTCAACTGAATAAAAAGGAAAACAAAAGCCCTCTCCTTCCCTGACATGATGCATTTATTCTCATGCATTTTTAGGCAGATACTCTCCTTAGACAACGGCAGACACAACTATTATGAGCACATCACCTCAAGAGTCCCTCTTCTTATACTCTGATTCTTTTCTGTATTGCACAGACACACTGCAAGAGATCATCTCCTCTGTCCAAGACGGCTAAAAACGTTCATAGGTGTGGCAAACAATTTCATCTGAATTTTAACAGTATTTGGGCAGGATTAACATCTGTCACATCACACAGGAAGTTTAGGAGACAGGAAGAGAATTTGAACTTTAAATACCAGTACAAAGCCCTTAAAGCATCAAACCTATGCCTGCATACACTAACACCACGCTGGAGCCAACATCCCCATTAGATTCAAGGGGTGCGGACCAGGCAGTGTCATGCCTGGGTAGACCTTTTAACCACTCTGTGTTAGTGCTCCTTTGCCATGCTTCTGTCCATTATTTAACAAGAATGCTTCCAGCAGTAGATTTCTTTCTCTAAATAATATACATATGTATAGTAAGACTAACAACTCGTGTGGTCTAAACCACGCTCAGTAAGACACTGTCTTTACCTCTTCAGCATTCCTGGAGAATGAAGACAACATTCTATCAGCATTCATTCTCCTAATCATAAGCCAAGATGAAATGTTAAGCCCTGAAGTAATAAATTTCACCCAAACTGAGAGGCATCCAATACCTAATGTATTCTGCATTTAACATAACAGTCATCTAGGAGATAAAGGACAAGAGTTATCATCACCAAAAAGAGATGAGGAAACATTAGCTTCGGTGTGGAGACTCTGAAAGGCACAAGCAGAAGTATCATGACCGCAGACTTGTCTACATGGGGACAACTTGAGGAAATCAGTTTGAAGTATAATTTGAACATAGGAAAGGTTTTTTAAACTGTGTTAAATCATTGTGAGAATAGACTGGTTCTGAGTTTGTGACCTCAAATGGATTTTTATTCTTTCACTTCCAAACTTAAGCTGAATTGAATTAAAGTGTCTTTTATTTCTGAAACAGATTGTTCACCAATGGTTTAAAGCAGGCTACCTACCTTATTTTTAATTCATACCTACAACTAATACAAAGAAATTTTTCTGCATTCTTACGTATGGAGATAAACTTTCACTTTCCAAATGTATTACAGTGTATTTCTGCTATTAGTAATTATTATACCACAAAGCCACAGCCGAGCTCAAGCACTCATTGTGCCAGGACTTATGTAAACACACAGTAAGATTCACAGGCCAGATTATGGGCCAGAAGAGAAGATTTAGACCATTTAGTCCTGACCTTTCATTTAACACAGGCCAGTTTTTTCTACATGGATTCCACTAGCTTGTGTCTGGCTTCAGTATACTAAAAAAAAAAAAATCCAAAAACGCACTCATTCTTGAAGAAGAAACCATTTCACATGGAGAATCCACTCCTCCCCTTGACAGTTTGCTATACCTCCTGCTAGCTAACATCATATTTTAACAATATTCTACTTCTCGTTTGAATTTGCTTAGGTCAGTTCTAAATCCCAGTAGTTCTCTGTTACACTTTCTTCTCAGAAACTAAAGCACTTTCAACACTGGTATTTTCTGCTTAAGCAGTCTCTATGCCGAGCAGCTTTAACTATTCATAGAATCACAGAATCGTTTAGGTTGGAAAAGACCTTTAAGATCATCCAGTCCAACCATTGACCCTACTCTACCAGGTCTGCCACTAAACCATGTCTCTAAGCAACCCACATGTCTCCGCAGACCCACACCCACCCCCGCTAATTTATTTTAGGTTCTTATCAAAACATAAACCACAGCAGGGCTTGTGCTGTAAATAGAAACAGTCCACCCTCACCTAATATTCGTCACCAAATTTAATGGCTACCACTGATCTACATCATGGGGAACTCTAGCCTATATAAACACGTATCTAGATACAGACGGGGTCTGATACGCTGCATTTCTATAAACTGAAGCTGCTGCTACCAGGCAAAACAGGGTTACAGGTTTACTTAAGTGTGCACGTGTATAAAAATACCTACGTATGCGCAGGCCGTTTAAATGAAGATCTAGTAAAGTGGGATGTTGTCACGTATATTAATTCAGAACTGGTTACTAGTGGCCACAGCATGATCCAGTCTGGATCCTATTGCAATTAATAGTAGATCTATCATTCGCTGCAGATTTTCGAACAGAAATCTTTTCTCCGTACTCCTTCTCCTGCCATCATTAGGATTGCATTCATCAGTGTGGAAGCTCTCCAACCCCAAACGTATTGTGAACATTAGCCATTGGTAATTGAGCTCAAACTAACTGGGAAGTGGGTCTCTCAGACACAAAATGAGACCTTGGTGAAGCAGGCTGCCTCATGTGGGGCACCTACAACATTAATTTAATATTAAACCTTTCTCCTCCCCTCGCTCAGAAAAGAGAAGGAGAACCACAGCAGATCATCGAGCTGTTTCTCCTCTTGCATACACCCACAAAGGCAAATGAAATAAATCCCACGCAGATCAACTAAAACACAATTTTCACTGAATTGTGAAACACACATAGTTGCCAAAATTATCAGGGTTAATGATACTGACCCTCGAACCCAGAAGGCACTCAGCTCCAGCTCGTGGCGTTCTCCAGTGCATGCCCCGTCATTCTCACAGCTGGGAGAAGGAGCATCCAGACATCAAAACCTATTCAACTGCAAGATCCTCAACCTGAAATGTCTCCTGAACTTTGGATTCATAGAAGGGCGTTAATTGAAATGGTGGCATAGTACACCCCCAGATTAGGCTGAGATGTTTAAGAAGCTACTCACACAGTGAGCGGGGAATTTTGGTTGGCAGAATTCCCAGAACAAGCTGAGGGTAGGCACAGAAAGGCTGCACGAGGCCAAAGCAGCGCTGAGCTCGACCCAAAGGTCTCCCTTTTCTGCTCAGCATCATCACAGATTCCTGCTCTTGTTGCAATAATCAGAGAGTGTTTGGCTCTTGACCTTAGCTTGCGGGTCCTGGAATCGGACTCCATCCTTTTGACCCGGGTGAGGGCCAACCACGCGTTACATTCCACTTCTCTCTCTTGCATGTGGACACAAATATTTTCAGACCTTGATACAGTACTCCAGGTATGCACGATCTCCAGTGGAGAGGTTTAAAATGCCACCAGACATTAAATTGCAAGGCTTGCCATCAGGCTTCTGGCTCCTGAAATGAGTTCTGCTGCGAGGGGCTGGAAACGGTTGCGCAGTGAACAAAACATGGGTTTTTCAGAAAATCACTATGCTTGCTATGGGCTCTGTCCTGGAGCAACCCTCACTGTCTGGCTCTAACCCCTAACCATCACCAGCAACGAGCTCTGGTGGGCACTTTCACCCAAATTTCCTCTTTTCTGAAGTACTCCTTGCCATGTTGTGGTTTTAGTTGCTGTGGTGATTGATTTGTGTTTAATGAGCTCATGTTATTGGCTGAGATTTTTCTAGGGTGAGTCATGCAGGTTTCATTTGGTAAAATTCACATGGAGATATTGCCATCTAGATCAGCACCAGATTAGCTGAGAACTCCAGCTTCAACTCACCTGTTTTAACATTCCCAGGTGAAGTCAACTTTCTGATGAGGAAGATAATTGTCTGCAAAGTAAATATTCAGTTAATAATGTACCTATTGTACTGTTGATTGTGATGATGTGGCAGCAGCCGCCAGTTTTAATTTAACATGACTTAACTATCAAGCGATTCCAATGATATTACAGGAGCTTGTTAAACGAAAATAATGCCATTCACATTTGCACGTACATGTGCAAGGAAGAAAAAAAGCAATCCAGCTGCTCCTGGGCTGACAGCAACCGGAATGATGTCTTGTTTGAATTGGGGACATTTAATTGCACCCGTTGAGCTACTATACCGTGACAATGCAAAGACTCCACTGACCACAACCCAATGGTTCTGGTCCAAAGGACAGAGCATTTGACTGGGAAATCAGGATACCTATTTCTGAGTCCAAAGTTTATCACTCTTCTGGCAAATTACTGCACTTCTTTGTGCTTCAGTTTCTCCTTCTGTTGGAAGGGGATAACAACTGCTTTGCGCAGTGCTTTGAAAACTGGTCACGAAGGGAAATACATGAGCTAGATTTCATTATATTTCTGTTCAGAGCTTTTGACAACTTCAGATTTACTTTCAGTGTCTGGGCCACACTAGCTGCTTGTCCTATTGCTCTGGGTTAGGTATTGTCTTAAGCAAACAAATATTTCAAAGTGCAGGGGAGGCAGAACATGGTCCCACATTAAAATGTCATTAAGTTAAGCAGATGCTTGATTGAGCAAGGTTGCTGATTTCCATAGGGAACAAACCACATACTTAAAGGACACCTGTCACTAAAGGCAGGTTTTCTAGCAAGCTTTTCTAGCAAGGCTCACCTGTCCATTTGGTGACCCCATCTTATCGTCTTACACTACAGCCTGCAACAGGCTCTCTTAAAATCCATTTTCTGCCTGAGTTTTGGATGTTACAATCCCTGTCCTGAAGACCTGACAGTCTGAGCAAAGAGGAGGAAGAGTAAAAGAAGTGACATTTATCGCAGTTAGACAGATGATGAAAAGTATGCCCAGGGAGTTCGGAGCATCCCTGCTGAGCGCCCTGTTATCTGCTGTGGTCCAGTTTCTACTAGATCCCACCAGAGATGCAACAAACAAAGCGAAGAGAAAAAAGCAGCATGTCATGAGGTACCTAAATAAGAAAACATCCTAGCTGGTTTGACCTCGTGGCAGAAGGAGGACTTAAACCCCGACCCCCTGAGTGTCTCTCTCTCTCTCTGGCCAGCCTTCCTCACAGAGTTGCGAACCGCAGCTCTTGAGGGCACAGCGGATAGACTCTCGTAATTGCTGAAGCAGCTTGTTTCTAGTTATATTTTTCAGTAATTTTTTTTTTAATCACATTGTGAGCCCAATCACTGATTAGTGCCAAAGAGCTTCTAATTACATAGTAACAGTAGCAATTGCATAACCCTCTTCCAGCTCCCTGCAACAGCTCAGCTCCACGTTCCCCAATGGAATGTCACATTTTTCCATGCTTTAAGTATCTCTTTTCACTAACGCTGCAGCCAATTGCTTCTAATATTTCAGAAAAGAACAAAAAATGCTGGGATTAAACCTCTACAAACCCTAATAGTGTGTTTACAATAGTCTTCAGGTTCATTCTTAACCACTAGGTCTATGACCTTCTAGTAAATTATACTATACTGGAAGGTTTTAGCTGCTGTTCCAGCTCCACTGTAAACATGTAAACTTGAGCCATCTGTGCTTTTTTAATATTTCCTGTAAAGCCTATCACTACACCAATCTGCTGTTTCAATTGGCGGCACAAGAAGTCATTGTGTGCTAATTTTTCCCAAGGGCACTTGATGCACTTTATTAAATAGGGTTTTTTTTTTCTTCCTCATTAAGGCCTTTCCACAACAATAAAACTATATTTTGGATACCCAGGCCAGCAGGCATTGTGCTGTTTTGTATGAAAAAACGATCCCAGCCATGCTATGCTTTTACCAAAGAACAATATGGAGGGAAAGAAAGATTTAAAGACGTTGCAACCTTTTCTTTCAGGGCGCCTGCAGGGAAAGCATCTTGAAGGCAATACAACAAATGATGGGAAGAATTTGGCCAAACATCCCAGAAACAGACAAAGGATCAGATTCTTTCAGAGGCATTGAAATTTTGCTGGGTCATACGCTTCTCGTACACCTCAAATTGCTGTTGACTGCTGGAGTTCGGAGTGTGCGAGGGGGAACAAAAATGCCAAACTGGATCAGACCCATGGTTCATCCGGTTCAGTATCCTTTTTCTGGGAGTCACAGACCAGATGTTTCAGAGGAAAGTGCAAGAAACCCTACTGCGGAAGCACAAAGGTTTCAGGCCTTTATAAAGATCTAATTTTATTATATCCACGACTAAACCATCCTGAGCTTTAATAAGCCTAATTTCTCCTCCTCTTCTCCTCCTGTCCGTTGTCATAAAACCTGTTAAAATATTGCTCTCATTGTAGAAGCTGCTTCTAAAGACCAAGGCAGGCATTGAGTACAGAGAAAAAAAGTAGGATTTTTTGGTCATGTTATACTATATTTAATAAACAGAGTGTCAGAATAAGTGACTCTCAAACCATACTGGTGGGATAAATAGGAAGTAAATATAGGCTGCTCTTTGTTGAAGATTTCATATTAATTCATTTTAAAATCTTTGCCTTTATTTAAAATATGCAGAATATGTCTTTTTATTTACTTCTCAGTGATTTGACTTACAATCACGGTAAACCAGTTCACTAATAAATGTGGGGGATTTTTGGCCGGGTTAGTTTAAGCAGATTCCTAGAGTTTAAGGTCAGAAAGGACAATTGTGATCCTGGAGTTTGACCAGCTGCCTCGCAGAAAAGAACTGTTTATCATTTTTTTCCCAAAAGCCATCTTTATTTGCCTTAAAAAATATTACCGACCCACACTACCCACTCGCTATCGGTGACTTTAAGGTACCTCTGCTCAAAAAGCTGTGCCAGAAGAGGAGGTTGAAGCAGGTGTTCAAATACTAAGCACTAGTCAACTGCCCATAAATTTAATCTGACATGCCGATCGGCAAATGCTGGGCAAAACAATTGAACCAACTCCGCACACTTTGAAGCTGCTGCTACAAAAATCACAGCTGAAAGGGAAGGGAGGGAGCTTCCTAGCAACAAAAATGCGCCCAAGCTTTGCAGTTGAAGTGTGCGCGTCGCAGAACACCTCGTGGATGCACAGGCTGGGGGGGGAGGGGGGAGGCTTAAAGCTTTGAATTTGTCATTTCTTTCTCAACTGGCTTTTAGTTCTGATCCCGAGTGAGAAGAAAGGGGTCCTTGTTTGATAAGAAGGGATGATAACCTGCACCCAAGCCAATAAAAGGGATTAACCCGAGACTGAAGGCTCAATACCAGGTTCTTGCCGATGCATGGTTCAATTAGACTAAAAGCTGTCCTACAGCATTAAGGCAAGTTACCTTCATTTTCAGCTTCAGTGAAACAGACCCCAGATGACAGGATAGGCAAACAAGGACTTTTTCACTTTTCACAATTGCTTTCATCCTGCATTGCCAATATTATTAGACTTTAAAGAAACTGGAAAATCAGAGGAGTGTTCAAAGTAGGTGGTCTCTGCGTATTCATTACATCCGGGCACATAAGGCCGGATAACGCGTTTTGTAAGCGCAGCAATGTGGCGTGCAGTTCATTTCTTCAGTTCATTTTCATTTTCACCTCATAAAATCAATTTTCAACCCAAAGTGATGGCCTACAGATATTACTTTAGAAGTCCAGGATGTAAACACTTCAGACGGTCGTGCACCTCCAGCAACACCGAGCTCCCCAAGAAGGGAGCCTGTTCCTCTCAGGCAGCCTGCTTTTATCCCATGCACCTGGGTAAATCAGGAAGAGGAGTGTCTGGCTCTTTTCAGCAGCAGAGGTCAAAATACTTTCAAAAAAAAAAAAAAAAAGTCAGGATCATGACTAATTTTTTACACACACGGAAACAGAGGCACGGAGCAACACGGCTCAGCTAAGGTCATCCCTGGCTGGAGAGCAGAGCTGGGAATAGCTAGGCAGAGGTCCAAAGCACCGCTCTGCGCTCTCTCATCCTGCTACCCAGCTCTGAACGCAGTGAACGACGTTCATCAGCTGATTTACATCGGAGACTTTCATTTGTGCTTTAACCGCGGTGTAAACAGAGTGACCAAACATCAGTCCGAAGCACCGGAAGCCTGTTTATGGGCAATATGAACAACTCTTTTGCTATTTCCCTGGTAAATAAAGTTTGGAGACAATTCCTGGAACTATAATCTCTCCGTAGACCCGTCTGTTGACATACCCCAAAACTCAAAAAAATATTGTAACATTTTCTCCCACATTTCCCATGGAAGCTAGCTACTGGGTTGTTTTCTTTTTTTAATAATTTCTTCCCTCTTCAGGCAATGGTAACACCCTATCTTCAACACACAGAGGGTCACAGACAGGAATTTTGATCAGTTCCATAAAGAAACTAAAACGGAAACCTTGAACTGCCCCAGAAGCCATGAAAAAACCACACAGGGCTGGGGTGGGGAAGGGCAGGGAGGGAAGACTTGCTCAGGGCAACCTATATAAATTGCCTTATCCTAAACAAGCTGGAAATAGGCCTTTAGTTTTAACATAGCAGCGACAACAAAAAGAAAGCGTGAAAAGCTGTGAAAATACTCCCACAGCACAAGCACAACATGAAAGACAACCAAAAGACTTTTTCCCAAGCGTGCCCTTGAGATACTGGCACTGAAGCCATAGCAGGAGTGGGGACAGGGTGGGCGAGATATACAGATACAGGACACAACCTTGCCTATTAGTAAGCAAGTTTTCCAAGACACGGACCCAGCACTCCTGGGTCCTACAATATTGATGGAAATTGGCTTTCTTTTTCCTTTCACCAGTCTGGGTCCGTGACTAACGGTAAAAGAGAAAGCAAGCTGCAGATTTCAGCTTTCATCACCTGCGTTACAGAGGATGGAGGATCTCTTCGCAGTGCTCTGTCATTCCCCTGCTTTTATTTCAGCTTCACCCAATTCAGTCAAAGCTAATTTTCCTCTATCCCTGTCATCCTCCTGGATGCAACGTGTTTTACAGGGAAGAAAACACTGTAGTATTCTCAATGACCGTTCACAACCCTGGCAATGTTATTCTTCAAGAAATTTGCTCCGGAATTCATAAATACAGAATGAGTCAGCAAACTACTCGGCATTAACCGGATGGGTACGCAGTGATATGGAGAACCTGGAGGAATTGCATGAAAGGACTCGTGCATCTCTGCTGAACAACCCTGAGGGCAATGAAAACCGCTAGTACCATTGCGGTATATAGCCTTGGCATTGCTACGTAACTATACAGATGAAAGGTGGCAAGGATTAAATGAATATAACAGCATTATAAGCACTAAAAACAGTTCAGAAGGGGTAGTTGTTTGTAAAGAATTAGATCGAGAAAGGCCAAGTTTAGAGGTATTTCATTTGATAGGGGGCTGCACCGACTGTTCCTTGAAAAGCAGTATTTGGAGAACTTAGAAAACAGACTGACCGCAACTGGAGTGCTTTCCACTCACGGTTCTGTAAAATGATCGCGTGGCAAAAATCCAAACTTTTGATATGCAGGAAAAATATGTTGGAAGCTGAAGCCATCCTGATAGCCCAGGGCAGCCTGTTTGCTTGAATTTTCTTGGTGTAAATAG
Source organism: Burhinus bistriatus (assembly GCA_013397275.1). Classification (NCBI taxonomy): domain Eukaryota; kingdom Metazoa; phylum Chordata; class Aves; order Charadriiformes; family Burhinidae; genus Burhinus; species Burhinus bistriatus. Next base: position 119,491 of record VYXH01007710.1, on the reverse strand, counting down.
AACCACCACACAACAGCTCAAGGACTGTCCAAGCGAGACTGCCAAAAGAAACAATTATTTTTTACCCAGATCATTCCAGAAATTCCTTTTTTCCTCGGCCTGCTTGTGGAATAAACATCTTATTTGCTGGAGCATCCCTACCGCTATAGGCAGGGCTCGGGTCTTCCGTATTAATCACCGGTCATCCTGCCCTGGGCAAAGGTTGCTGACTGCAATGTGTGGGAAAAAGGAAAAACAGCTTAAAATAAAGTTGTGGGACTGCTTCTTTCACTCAGGCAGACCTGTCTGTGAGAAAAAGAATTTATGAAATGTTTTGGTTTTTTTTTTTTTTTTCCTAACTCTGAAAACAAATTGAAGTGTGAAAATTTGCTGGAGCAACATTGTTTTTATAGCCTATCATGTAAACACCGCTGAGATTATATCAATACAGTTGAACTTTTACCCAGGTAGTGGTCAGAGCAGAAAGGTCAGCACACCCAGAGCTGACCCTGCCCAGCACGCTGATTGAAAACTATTTTGGTAACTTTGACTTTCTCCTTCCAAGGAGTTACAACAAACTACAGCTTAACCCCTCGAAGGTGGTTTGATTTCACATATCCATCGCCACCAGCAACAGGACTCCTGCCAGCAGATCGCTAACCGAGAGCAGCATTTTGACTAGAAGACCACAGTGACTCAGGACTAAGCGAGACCCTCCCATTTTCATCTCCATCCCACTGTGGCAGACAGTGACGGGGCAGATGTCACCAGGCAGCTCCGCTCCCGGCTGCCAGCAGCCCAGGTTCCTGGCAGTGCGTAAATTGTAAAGCGGACTTGGGTTTTTGTGTAAAGCTTATTAGGAAGATGAGAGATATGTGCCTAGCAAGTGAGCTTGATGTAGAAAACATGACCATACTCTGTCTGGAAAGTTGAGCTGCAAAACCACGAAGATATGCTGCTGTTCAGCCTTGCCAGCACCGTGCCCACCACCAGCAGCAAGATGCAACAGTAGCAGAATACAGAGTGTAATTAAAAGAAAGTCATTAGTCAAATTTCCAAGGAGCAGACCTTAATCACAATCTACAAAGTGCAATTCTATCTTTTTGAACAACATCTTTGAGTCCCGGTTAGAGATAACGTGGCACTGTCAGCAGTCTGAGTAGCCCTCATGGTACTGCACCACTCACCACCATCTCTCTGTTCCTTCAGGTAGAACTATTTTTTTTACCGAATATCTAAAGTATCTCATACTATTTAGCCTTTGATCATGAATTTGGGTCTTGAATCATTATTATTTTTAATAATGTGTTTAATTACATTTTGCTAGTTAAACCTCAACATAACACTAACATTTGCACGGTACCTGAGATACCACTACATCGGGATGCTTTTCACATGACATACCTACGGATTAATCTTCCAGAGAGGTAAAGCAGTTAGACGAGCCAGTGGAGGGTGCTACAATAACAACATACATTACAGAAATAACGCACAGTGCTTCAGAGCTGCTTACTATACAGAAACACAGGTCTTGAACACAAATGAATCAACCCCATTGCTGCAATCACCAAATCAAACTGGGAACAAGAGAAGCTGCCATTTAAATGACCATCTAACAGCTAGAAACCCCGCGTAACTGGTAGCAAGCAGGACAAGTCTAATCATCCTTTTTAATTTGACAATCTATGACCTGCGGCCACGGCAATGTGTTCCAACAGTATTTTAGTGGCAGGGATGCAAATAATACTGTGACCTTCTTCACATTCACAGCTTTCTGGCTGATCGTATAACCTGAAGCAAAGGTGCAAAGGTACAGAGGTTAAGTGCAACGATACTACAACCAGGATCTTGGGTCTCAGTGGACACCCACAGAAGTATTCCAGTCTTTTGCTCTCTCTCTCTCATGAATCTCCCCCCACTCCAATAATTCGGAGCTTTCCCAGCAGCTTTGAATTCCTGTCAGTATAAAAAATGACAACTTTTTCCTCCAACAAGAAACTGTTGAATTAATCTGGGCTCTTTAAAATGCCTCCCTATTTTAGGAATCTGGCCTCGGTCTTGTTTTTGAAAAGAGCCCGTTCAGTGCTAGATTTGTATCGCAGTTCCATCTAAATAGGAATAACAGTGTGCCTGATTTCAAGACTGCAAATCTGTTCTCTCATTTTGATTTTAAATCAACACTGGTTAGTGTTTGAGCATTGTTACTGCCTGCCCTTCTGTCATGTAGCCTAATTCTTCAATCCCCTAAAGGGCTGATGCATGAAATCACCCATGTTATAAATACTGTACTCAAGTGCAAACACTAGGATGACCTTTAATAGGAGAGTCGGAGCTGACCTTTACTTTCTTCACGTTGTCAAACATTCAGAAGATACAGGACTAACAGGCACGCTAATGCCCAAGGAAGAAAGTGAGACCATCAAACTCTTCCTAATGGAGCTAAAACGCATTCTTTAAAAAAAAAAAAAGTAGTCTCTGAGAATGTGGCCTTTCACTAACATAAACAGTTTCAAAGAATGGTTGTGGCACAGAAGCAGTGACTGGAAAAATCGGAAAATCTGTATAAGAAGTGTTGTCATAGTGGATTTCCCATAGGGATTATTTTAATCTAGGGAAGCCATTAAAGACATTGGTCTGACTGGAGGATCTCAACCTTTTTTTTCTTCCCCCTCTCCAGACACATACATCAAACTCTATTGGGCTGTCATGTTATCTCCACTGCTCGCTGAAAAATCTGCGGCAGTATTAAAAAGAAAACATTTGATGGTCTTGTGAACTGCTAAGAGTTATCAGTATTAAGGCGTTAATAATGCCATAATCTGGGAATGATAATTATTCCTCCCATTGGTAATGCAATTTAGCTACTTAGCACATGGCAGCTATGATGCATACCAGATTCATCGCAAAGGTCTCGGAGGAAATTGTCCTAAGGAAGAAAAAAAAACCCACAGGAATTCAAAGCCAAAACATGCATGTCATACAGGGTCCTAAAAACGCAAGGAAAGAAAGGTGTTATATACTAAACTTTTAAAGGCACAGATCTGCTGAGTGGGAAGCAATATAGGCATTGGTAAAAAAAAAATGAAAAAAATTAGTCCAAATGTTCACTGTGTTTTGCATCTTGCAGTGGGTGACATTGGTACATTCTCTACTCATGAGCTTTTTTTTAAATCACTTTAATTTTTACTGTCACAAAATTTCAGATAAAATAGATTTTTCATCATACCCTAACACAAAGAGTTAGTCACTTAATGTGGGAGTCCCTTGCCCAAAAATATATTTCTGATCATTTTTCTAACTGCCCCTAAACTGATCCAAAAGAAAAGTTTGAACAAATCCCACCAAAACCGAGAGGAAACTTTCTGCCATCCATTCGGTGGACACCGGACCAATTTCAGAGAGATGCACATTAACATTCATTCTGGAGTAGGGTAGCCAGAATCAACGAAGCCATCATGTTTAACTTGCTTCCAGCGAGCGAAACGAAGCTGACCCTCACCACCCGGCAAATGAGGGAGAAAACAAAAGAATCGAATACAGCCAAAGGCTCATTCAGCTAATTCAGTTGGGAGCAGCAGTTGCGGCGGGTTCCAGAGGAGAATTACTTTCTGCTGGTGCCAGAGTGGGTGCTCCAACTTGCATTCAAGCCATTCAATTCTTCTGCATATGATATAGATGAAAAATGTAAAAGCTGTCACTAAACCCAGGTAAAAAAAAAAAAAAAAAAAAAAAAAAAGGCCAAAAGTGCAAAAAAATTCCAAAAATGAACTTTCCAGCCACGGTATTAACTCAGCCACATTATACATCCTGTATATTGTAAAGCACAGATTAAATAATAAATAGTAACACATTACATTTAACAAGGAAAACTGAACTGGAAAATGCCTTCTAGTCTCACTCTGTGTATGCGTACCATGGCTGAGTTAGTGATACAAACCATGTATGTCAGATTCTCCTTGCTCTGAACTTTGGACTCCTCAGCTTTCATATTATTCTAGCACTGATTGTTGCAATTATTTAAAGCATAGGGGGATTTCTCAGAACTGCAAAATCTCAATGGCTTCTTTCATTCATTGTAAAGGTACAATGTTTTAGGAATCAACACCTAATGCAGCTCTGACTGAGGCACCGGTAAATGAAACATTTTTAACTCTAGCAGCCAGCCTTCACCTAGGCATCATGAACAGTATTTGGAATCTAGTAGCCAAGTTCCTTTAGACATTGGTGGAAATTCAGCTCCTCTAAGAACATTTACCAATAGACCTGTACTGGAAAAGCACTTAAAAACAAAACAAGGGCAGGATAGTGAAAGATAGTAAAAGACACAGACAGTAAATCTGCTTAGTCACAGATTTGTTTCTGCAACATGGAAAAGACTTTTCAGATGTCGCGAACAGCCATGGAACGTTCCTAGGAGCCACTGAAGCAGCACTTTCTGTGCTTCTGGTATTGGTGGCATCTAAGAGGTTTAACAGACAAGCTCAAGCAAAGTCCAGCTGAAACCCTTTAAGATACCATTGAAATTAAAAACAAACTGTGTTTAATGGTATGCATAGACTCAAGTCAGCTATAGATTGTAACACTTTCCCATGTAAAGATTTGCTTAAAAGTATTTTTGTTTTACTTGCTCGTCACATTTAAGATTAATGTTCCAAACCTCTGACTCAGAGGTGTAGATTGGACCAAAGTAGCTCAATTTTTTGTCAGCAATACAGAAGATTTCAAACTGAGTCTACTCAACCCTACAGCCCCTAAAGCACACAGACCCTCACAGGAATTGTAGCTGGGGACTCCCATCCTTGCACGAAGGGGAAATCCATCACCACATACTTCCAGCGCTACACCATGGTCTTCTAGCTGTGTGGCACACCATGGGAGCTGCGTAACCGTAGTGCATTAGTAGGTTCCTTGTCCAACCTGGGGATCAAAATAACCCCACACTTCATGAAAGGAGAAACGCTCCTTGCCCAGCTCCATTAAAACAGCCTTTACTTTAAAAAGCAGCGGGCATGCGGGTACCTCGATCCTACGAGATTCTATGACATTTAATCTCCTGAATGTCAACGTTGCTTTTGAAAAGGGCCTAAATCATTAGATACTTTTGAGAATGTCATCCTTCATCTTTAAAGTTGCTGTGACCACACACAGTCACCATGATTCTTGCAGTTCCACGAACCAGGATATTCTGCAGACATCAATTACGCTGCTTTCTCTCCTTACTCAGGGCTACAAAACAAATCTGAAGTTTCTAGCTTCAGAGACTTTTCAGAAAGCAAGAGTTTCATTAAAACATGAGGAGGAAAAATGTATTTTATTCATGCTCTCATAATTCAAAATCCTCGCAGACTTTCCAAAAAATTCACCTGAGGGCTAATACCAAGCACGGAAAAATTTCAGAGCAAAAAGAATCCCAGAAAGTTATTAGCAAAAAGTCATTAGCCAAGAGCGGGGATTAGAACTCAGCCTTAACAACTGCGTTTGCTATTGCAACTACTATAATAATTTTTACACAGGGGCTGCACAGCAAATTAATTTTCCTACGGCATTTCAGTCAAACTTAGCAACACTATGTTTGTGTGCGCTGACTTACATATTGCCACCTCATCCCCATCTAACACAGCGCTGTTCTGGCACACAACACAAATAAATGACTCTTATATGGGCTGCTACACATTGGGCTCAGCTCTTTGTTCTCCTTCCCAGACATGCGTGAAATAAATAATTTAGCTCTAAGGCAGTTTACAGAAGCTTTGCAGTTTCTAATAGGCATTATCTGTTTGGCAGCAGAACCACAAGAAAGCAACACTGATGTATACCAATGACAGGGTGGATTGTGGCAATGCTGCTTGAAAGAAGACCTTGGTTAAAAGAACACAGCAGTCACTGCTACGAAGACTACGGACAACCCTGAAAAGGTTCCCCACTGACTTCAGCCGCTTTGTGTAAGAACTTCAGCCCGCATCTAGGAGCAGCCTATAACCGCTGTTTCAGAGGAAGGTGCGATGGGTGATCCCGAAGTCTGGGTGCTACGTGGGGGCTCAGAAAAGCTCTGCTCAGTTCTCCACTTTATCATATTCCTAGGTGACTTCGGGCAAGTCACTTCTGCCTGAAAGCTTTGAAGTATATGGGCACCCACAAATGCAAGGGGATCTGTGCCTTAGTTCTCTACCTGTAAAGTTAAGAAATTATACTTGCCCTACACCTGACAGGTTTGGGGGAAATAAATACACTGACAATCATGAGCTCCCGTGAATCCTCGCACGAATAAAACCCACCACCGGTGACTGTGGAATTACAGTTGCCTACACAGAAAATTTCTGCCCAGTCCTCGTTACTCAGATACTGAGTTTGTGCCCAGAAGCATGAGGATTTCTAAACCTTTCAAAACTTGAGAGGTTAGGGGGTTTTTTCCCCTCTTAACTCCATTACCAATGATTCAAAAAGTATCAGATATAACAACTTATCATAGATAATGAAAATTTCTGCAAGAATATATCAAGTTTGGAGTTAATTTGGTCTCAGACCTCACTAGCCTGAACCTCTGCAGTAGAAAATTAAGGATAAGATTCACGAGCCCCTGTGAATTCAGAGCACCTCACCCATAACGTCAGCATCTCCAAAGCTCCACACTTAGGAGAAAAAATCATGCTTCTCTCCGTGGGCATTACTTAATTGTAATGTCCCTTTATTTTGTATTTCTGTCTGTTTTCTTGCATTGTTATAAAAGTGTAAATCCTACTTGAAAAATCTCCTTTTACAAGTTAAAAATCTCCAAAGACTTATAAGCTGATGTGAAAGATTGACTTAATTGAGCAGTATATTTTTGATTTACTAAAGAAGCCTTAATCCTTTGATTAAACTGATGTATAGATTTTAGAGAGATCAGCAAATCTAAAACGCATTAAATCCCAGGGCAATAAACCCATTCTGCCTGTATTAACATATATAAATGTAAAACTATGCAAAATGCAGCTAATGTTGCCAGTTACTGGCAGCTCTGATTATGTTTGGGTTCTCAATTAAATTAATGATTTTGCATAAAACAGATACAGAATTTATTTTACTGTAGTCATAATCGTACGTTACAGTAAAAGTACTTACAGAAATGCCCATAAACCTATTGACATCAGTACCGGAAACCCATCGTGCTAGCCATTTACCGACACAAAGAGAGGTCCCTTTCCTGCAAAATTTACATCAGAAATTATAAATGAGCTAGAGAAAACAAGAAGCAAGTCATTAAAAAAATCACAGTGTACACTACCAGCACCACGTTTTGAACGTGCCACTACCAAGCCACACAGAATAGGAGTTTTAATTATCAGTTATGATGACAAGGGGATGGAAGTGGAAGCAAGGCCCATAAAAAATGGAAGGCTGCCAGTTTTCTGGAGGTCAAAAACGCCTGGGGAACCCGTATTTTAGTTTACCGCTAATACCACCACGGCAATTGGAGGTTTTCTTAAAACCTGATCTCAAAGACAGGCCAGAGGACCGGCAGCCCCTGTGAACAGCCGCGGGCTGTGCTGGCTCCCTTGCCGGAGGACGCTTCTGCATGCTTGACCCAGTAACTGGCAACCCGTTGGGCTGCGGGTTCTCGCTCTCCAACAGCCTTTGGGCAAACAGGGCAGCGGCTCACTCCGACTGACACCACCAGCAGCGCTCTGCCTCCTCGCAGGAGCGCCCTCGGGATAAGCATACTGACGATTACAAGGTTACTCAGATCCCGTGGTAATGGAAGCCACGCAAATACCTCAGATAGATGCTGTCCAAGAGCCAGATAACATTTCCATCTACAATCCCTCCCCAAAACACCAAATAACTCACCCCGGGGTTGTTTTTAAAAGATATGTTTTTGCATCTGGAGCTATCTGCTGACTGATTTAGTTAGCATTCTCGGCTGTGACACTGGCTAGGAAGACAAGGTGACTCAAGGATCAAAAACTCATTCCCCTCGCTGACGCAAGGCAGTTACCTCATGGCAAGTTTGTGATCTTTGTATCATCCCTAAGGTAATATGCACCACCTCCAGTCACCCCACAACAACTACACGTTAGCTTGCAGAGAAAAAAAAAGGAAAAAAAGATTAACATTCCCCCCTCCACACACACACACACAGATGCTTGTATTCAAGCTCTCTTTCCATCACACTAAGTCTTCAGTTATCTTTCCCTCACCATGACAGCATGGGGAGAAGCAAATCAGCACTGCTTCTTTGAGTATAAATATGACACAGAAAATACAACATTCAGGAGATGCACCGTCCCACCTTTGGCAAAAAAATAAATCAATTCTGAATAGGCTTTTCAGATGAAAGCCCTGGCAGGTAGATCCTCATTCCCGACACTTGTGTGGCCGATGCCAGGACACCTCACGTTGGAAAGCAGTGCTATTTGGAGGGTAAAGCACCGGCCCAACACTCCTACACCTTCTGCGTGAGCTTGGGACTTCCAAGTCTTTTTCCTCCTCTTCTGTCTCCTGGTGACTTGGTTTCTTCAAAGTAGAAACAGTCTGTCACTATGTAGACACACAGGCCCTACGCCTACGAATTCCTAATACCAGCGAGGGCCCCTCTATTCCGCTGGAATGTAAATAAAACCCAGCACTTCTCCCGGACCTCTGCAAGTTAAATAAAGTAATGACAGCGCTGCTACCAAAGCACATGAAAATGCAGTAAGGGATTGATTCCGGTTTGTCTTTGAACTTCCTGTACCCTCACCATAACCCTCCAATCACCTATTTTTATTTTTTTTTACCTTTTCACCAAAACCCATGTTGGAATACAGAGGAACCAGAAAAGGGGTACTAAAGAAAAGCAAATGAATGGACTAAAATTATTCTTGCCAAACATGCAGAAAAATAAATAGGTGGAAAATAAGCCCAGCTCTCTTGAGGCCAGAGCAAGGCAGCATATACTGACGGGTCACAGCAATAGCTGCAGTAATTACATTTTACATTGCTTTAGGTTTCATTTATGCTGTCAAAACTGTTTTGTCACACTGGATTTTTTTTTAATGCATTTCAGATTTTGCTAATCTCTAGAAAATCTATACATCAGTCTAATCAGAGGATTGGGGGGCTCCTTGCTATATCAAAAATATATTGCTCCATTAAGTCAATCTTTCATGCTGGCTTATAAGTCTTTGGAGATTTCCAATTTGTCAAAGGAAGGGGTTTTTTTCCTGTTCATGTAGTTAAGTTTTTCTAACGATGAGTCTTTAAAAGAAAAAAAAAAAGAAAAAGAGTAGACTAAAAGTCACAGTCATTAGAAAAGGCTGTATTGACCAAAACTAAGCACATGACTGCCTGAAATCCCAAATATTTGCCCCAAGAACAGAAAATAATACGGAAACGGTCATCATGGACAAACTCTTGGTTCCTTCTCTTACACTGCATCAGACTATTTATCTTCATTTTCAGGTTCCTTTTGGCCTATTCCTACCCGCATTACCATAGATGACAGACTTACAGACAGCTTCCGTCTCCCACTGGCCAGCAGGAACAGCCTCATGCCCACTTGTGACTGCTCCAAATGAGCACCTTCATGCTTTCTTGCAAAGTGCTTCTCAAGCATGGAAGGGATTCATTGTAAACAAGACAAATCCATTCTACTATCAGCTTTCAAATCCCTCCCTTTAAGCTCCCTTCTGCTCCAGTGACTACAGAAACACTTGACTTTGACCAGGCACCTGATGGCCTCGAGCTGTAGGAGGGAGCACTTGGCAGACCTTTGGAATGAAAAGAGACCTGGGTTTGGCAAGGAGCTGAAGATGGTGATCACCTCTTCCTCTTCAGTGTCCACCACCATCTCTCCTAAAGGTCACAACCTCCACAGCGGTGCTGCTCACACAAACACTTCTTAAACCACTACATTCAAAATGAGCCAGATTAGTGAACACAAACTAAACTGGCTCATGTGGATTGAGCCAGATTAGGGATTGCTCTGATGAGCAGCTCTCTCCCTCTGCTGTGGGATCAGTAGCTCCAGCAGAGAGGCAGGGATCAGAAGTTGGGACAGGCTGCGAGCAACAACTTCTACTGCAGCACAACTGAATAATGAAGAGAGCGTCTACTCAGACCTATGGGCAGCCTGTAGGTCAAGCAATAAAGTACCAACTCTAGGAGAAATGAAGACGCAGAGCAAGTGTCACTGTTTAAGAAAGCCGCCAGGATACGAGGAGGTACACCAGTGTTCAGAGGAACTCACGCTGACTTCTCTGGCCACATTTTGTGACTTACTCTCTTCTGGTGAACAGCCAAAAACAACCCAGGGTTTTCCTGCTTTAGACATTATCGGAAAGAGCATCATTCCTCTTCTAGGGGAAGTTGCAAGGACTGGAGGGCAATAGGTAAAAGACTGGAAACTGGGAGAGGAGAAGGGGAAAGCAGTAAAGGAATGATTTTCCATAACAGTTATATTAATATCCGAGACATATGAATGTTTATACTGCAGTGGTTTTGAAAGATATTTCCAACTTTTCACTGTCGCTTGCTGTATTCATTTTGAAGCATAATTCTGCACAGCAACCAGAAACTTCACTTTACAGTCCCTTTTTTTAATGCTCGTTCCTTTCTGCTCCTAGAATAACACCTGTCTGCCTCATGTACTTCTTGTTAACACAAGTAGACTAGAATCTCTTTGGACTCTCCTGGTATGCGTTTATAAAGCACCACGAAAAATGGAAGCCTGGTCTAGGATTGTCTAATTGAATCTGAGCACTGAAAATAAAAGAATGACAATACAATACTTTATCATCATACTCAGGCACAAACTGCCTGCTGGTCTGCCTTGAGTTTAGCTCTCATGCTTAACATCCCAGAGAGTTATTGATACACAAACGTAAATTCATTAGTCTCAGTTGTTAAGTGCTCTGTCTCTGCAAGGTCAATACATTAGCACAGACGCAGGATCCCAGCTATACTCTATGGTAAATCCCAGCCTGATGCTTGAAAACTTTGGCCCCAGAGTCTTCCAAACAGGATTTCAAATACAAGGTGCTTCAGAAGTCAGTGTTAGTCAAGAATGACTAAAGTCCAGTGAAAATCAACAGAGCATTCCCCCAGCTTTGTTATCAGCTCCAGTCCTCAAAGGACAAGCCCCAGAAAAACCAAACCACACTGTACAGCTAAAAGGACGATCGGCATCATTAAGCAGTAATGAAAAACTCGCAGCCACAGTGGATGAAATACTAGCCTCTCAGTCACTTCTTGCTAACCAAAATCCATTGAAAGCGAAATGATTAAAGTCCACCTGGTGGATTTACAGGGCTTTGTGCTGATACGAGACTATTTAGTCATGAGAGGCAGCCTTTTGACATGATTCAGTTGACTGCCCATGGCATTTGACACACACCTAAGGAGTCTAAGTGGTTACTGCTATTAGCAAAGACTTGAAAAAAGACACTTGTCACATTAGGTCAGCTATCTCTTAACTTCATCCTGTGAAATGTCACCAGTAGCCCCAGGCTTCTCATTTCCTATCAGTCTTTCAGATATATATGTAGCTATTGTTTTAAAGCAGTAAGAAACAAAGAGAGAGAAACAGAGAAAGAAAAGTGCAAGTTGTTTACCGTCTCTTTAATAAATCACAAATCATTTCACGAACCTTTAAGAAAAGAACCGACTGTATTGCCTTTGTGCACTGTACTTTTCTAGAGAACTTTTAACTGCGAGAGTGTCTCTCCTGCAGCAAAGCACCTGCTTGGCCTCTTTGCAAACAGGCAGCTGAAGACTCCTACTGCGGTGGGACTGGCGCTGAGACCAAGGGGTCAAGGTCCACAGACCTAAACTGATGCCAATGTGCTTAAACAGGCATCATCGGTGATGTGATTTAGGGCAGTCTTGAAGGTGCTCTAGTGTAGAGCAATGTCCAGACTGCCCAACAGCGCGTACAGGAATGGGGAGCACCTTTTCCATTCTTCCCCTCGGTGGTGTAAGGGGCATTTGTCAGGCGCCAGGAGCGAGCCAGGCGTAGGAAGCGTTAGTGGACTGGTGATGTGCTTCACACGGGTATAAGCGAGTACACTGGGAAATGGCGACAGAGTTGTCCTGACTGCGTTCTTACCAGTTGTTGTGATCAAATTCAATTTCTTTGAACGTACGGAGAGTTTCCTTTATCTACACTGGTCATACGCATTGTATGCCTCATTTTAAACAAGCCTTCGCTTGCTTTGCTAATTCGGGGCCAAGCTGTTCAGCCCCCGAATAGGGAATTACATCCCATATGCTGAACCCTCACCCATTACCGGTACTCAGTAGAACAATAACTACAGCAGAGGGATATCCAACAGTTCGTTGTTAAGACACTGATATTCCGCTCACAGATGCAGCTACCCTCAGAGGACATTTTGGGAATGGTGTATTATTTTAAGATGTTGCAGAATCTAGTTTTTTTGCCTCGCTTAAGGCCTAGAAAAATCTAAAGCCTTGAATTCCTGCCTTGCCACAGGCTGGACCTCTAAATTGTTATATGAGAAGGATGGAAATGTGCAAAAAGGGAAAGAAATACAGAGAAAGGAGACATAGATGAAAGTCTTTTATAATATCTTGGTTGGACGAGTTAGTGTTTGACAGATTGAATTTATGTGAACATTAACAGGATTGATAAGTCAGGGTCTTGCTGACCTTGGTAATATTCCAGAAGTAATATTTTCACTAAGGTGAACTATTTCTGGACATTTCTCCAATGTACTGAACACAAACACTTTTTTTTCTGACATTGGAGTGAGCACAGCTCCTTTTTCCTGTTCTCTATTGAATGGGAACAATATATTCTTATTGCAGCCAAGGTCATCTAAATTCTTGCCCCTTGGCAGAGATTCACATTTTTCCTGATAAATGCTTTAATAAATGTATCTTGCTTTTCTCTCCTTAAACAGGTTGCATCTACCCCACAGACCTCAACCAGTAAAGCCAGGCTTCTCAAAGGTATGGTCCTGCCAGCAGAAGTCTTGACTTTCCGATAAAACTTCACTTTCTCCATCTTACCTTGTTGTGTCCGTGTGTTGTTTTCCTTAAGCAGCACAGCCTTGCTGTGACTATTTATCAGCAGTCCTGACCGACTAAAGCACTCCAAACACAAATCATTTTTCTTGGGTTGTGAATGAGCTCCTCAAGCAGGACAATAAAAGGGACGGAGTCGAAACCAAGATTTCCTGAGACGCAGACCATCTATTTTGCCTTTTGAATGTTTTAATGAGTAAATGAAGGTTATTCCTCATCAGTATGATTGACAGCTGGAAAGCACATAGTACTGAGACCCCAAGGAAAATAAGTGCCTTTTCCTTTCCATTCTCAAGGGCCGAGAGGCACAGTCTCTCGGCCTGACCACACTCCACTGACTGACAATAAAAGATCACAACATCCCGAAAACCCCACTGAATGCAGCTTTCCCTGGTGTGACTCAGCACAGCTCCCCGGCCTGGAGTGACACTGATTTATAGCAATTGAGAATATAGGCAGTTAAATTAATGTAATAAGCAACCACAAAAAACATTGTATGTAATCATCTCAAACAATCTATAACAACAAAACCTGTATGCTCAAGAAAATTGCTTGATGATACCGCAGATATATACATTTATACAAGCTAATTAAAAGAGAGCTACTGAAGCAGTAGAGAACATATCTTTAATTACTGGCAATACTCGGAATGGCCCGTGGCCCACAAATGTATCTCTATCATAATCATACTCAATCCTCCTCCTCTTCAAAGTGTATCATAATTGTTTACTAATTAATCTTTAAGCTCTTTTACCACGCAGCATGTTTAGTCTTCTATAAACACTGACTACACAGTTCTGGAGAAGAAAAGGAGGAGAGGATAATGTATTAAAGAAATTACTACATGAGCTGAAAGACTCGCTACTTAGCATTTCTTTTTATTAACATCTGTGGCATCCTGAGAGTCAACAGGGATCTATCTCAGTCCTATTCACACAGCTAAAAATCCTGATTTACAGTCAAGTTCTAGATAACACTTTAACCTCATACCTACAGTCGCAGTCATTGTCTACCTCACTAGACTGCAGTCGGGCAAAACACTTCAGGCGCATGCATCACTGAATCCTGCCTCTGCTCAAAATGACATGTACTTAAGGGTTTTTTTCTTGAGCAGAGTCTTAAAACTCTACTTGCTCTCATTACAAGCAGTGACATCTTTACTGCTAACATTAATAGGAAATGGACTAAGCCTCCCATTTTAAAGGTAACAGTAGGCAACGTTACCTGGCACGTCGTTGTTTAGAACAAGGTATGACTGGAACAGCTGCAGCTGTTAAGGCCGATCGTTTCCAAGTTTTATATTGGTCTCAGGCTGAATTTTTCAGAGAGATCATAAAGCCATTTCTGTAAATAAGGAGAGAGAATGTGCTGCCAGGTCAAATAACTCTATCATGGTCACGGTCAGAAATAACTTGAAATTACACAGAGGAAGTAATGCTCTTTCTGGGGAAATTTGAATACGGCTGAGTTACAAAACAAGACAATTATTAATCTGAAACTAGATTTTAGGGTTTCTGTGTCACCTCCGACATATACCCCATCTTAAGTCAACCCAACATACACCCCATCTTAAGTCAACATTCAACATCAAACAATTGACGTTAGGAAATGCTGGAATTTCGGGTTGCTTGGGCACGTTCTGTTTGGTTGCATTGTCAGTTTTCACGAAGATGAATTTACTGAGAAGATCACACACTTCTCCCCCACCCCATGCTGCTGCAGCAGGTATAGGCAAAAGGAAGTTTCATGTCTTTCTGCCTCATTCTGAGATTAAACACAAATAAATCCTTTCTTTTACATGAAGCTCAAAGCAAATGTTAGGAGAAAGAAGTCACAGTCTTCACTTGTCCTTGTCTTCAGTAGAGACAGAAGCAAGGCAAAAGAACTGAAATCACATACAGCCTGAATGAGCTGAATGCAGCAGTTACCCTACACAAATAAAGTCACACTATTATGCATTGACTAATGGAGTGGGGCTTTACAAAACAAAAAACCAACCAGTTCTGAAGGGAGGGAGAATTTTACTTCTATGAATAGGACTTTTGAAGGGCATACAGCTGCTTGGGCAGGTACGTGTCTTCACGCATTCACGTATGCGAGAAAAGAGAAGAGAAAGATCTCAGTAACTCAACTGCAGCTTTTGGACTATATTGTGTTCATGTGTTGCTAAAGCTGATGATGTGCCAGTATGAACCAGCTCATCAGATGGGCACAAAGTCTCTCTGTTCTTCCCTATGAAGGTGGCAGATAAAAGACAAGGCATTCAAGTAGCTGACAGGGTAACCTGTAAGTGCCTGTCCTGAGCAATCTACTTGTCAGCTTTCCTGGCTAAGAGAGGAGACGTGTGCCACAACTGTCAGCTTTGTGTCATCTTTCCTCTCTGCCTTTCATCGTCCTTCATCCCATGAATGGAGGTTTTATTTGACTTTCTTTTTTTGGCCCAGCTCACAGGAGGAGCTCCTTTGTCCCACTGCCCTAATGCATCTTGCGAGTGTGCAAACCTGGCCAGTTCCAGGAATGGCTAAATGAGAAACAGGACAGAAGACAGAAGGAAGCCATCGTCATTCAACAGGCACGCTGAGGCCTGGAGGTGTAAATTCACATGCTACTCTGTAGGTGAGCTAACACAGAATCTTCCCTTTGGGGCACTGGAATACGCTGACCACCGTACACAAAGCAGCGTGAAAAAGACAGGGCTCTCCTTTTTTCCTCCGGGTAATTCCAGCAAGGACTTCTTCATCACAGCAAGTATAAATGCCTACAAAAACAGGGAATCTCAAAGTTGCTTTTATTTAACAGTGACATCAATAACACCACAGATGAAATCAGCTTCCAAGTCTGCCATGGGAAATCTCTGCACCTCATCTGTTTCCATACTTCTCCCTGGCAGAAGCTGCCTAACCTGGGCACTCCTTGTAGGTACAACAAGCGCTTAAATAGCCATCTTCTCATGAAAGACAAAGGGCTAACTCCTCGACAATCTTGCCATCCACCACAGTTGTCCAACAGAAGATACAGAAACAGCTGATGAAAGTCTCAGGCTTTGAGCAGAGAAGTCCATCCAAGACAATAATCATGTCTTTAGGCAAAGAGCAACTCCTTGATAGTCCAGAAATGCCAATGCACACACATGCACGCAGGAAGGAGACTATGGAGCTCCTGTGCAATTTTAGAAGAGCCGTGAAAGACCAAAGATTAAAGCAGCACTAGAGGCTGGCAAGAGCATGTATTTAGTTTTGGAAAAAGAGCATAGCTCTGGTTGGAAGATATGAAGAGAAGAAGGAGGAACATCATCAGAAGTATAATTCAGGAAGCATGGCACACCGGGAAAAACAAAGCATCGGCAGCTGGAACTACCACTCTGATAAGAGGCCATGGAGTTGCAGGCAGATGCATCTTATTGTCAAACAGATTCTAATGAAGTGTCTCAATTTAGAAATGTCAACAATATTCTACTTTGATCAAGAATATTTCATCAGTCCCAGATCAAAGGGGTTTTTCTGAACTTTTTATTCCCTTTCTTTTTCTAGATATAAAACATCAGATTGAAAGGTATATAAACTTTGACTCTTTACTCTGACTCAGAACGGAAAAGATCTAACTGTGAAAGCAGCCCTCCTCTGACCACAGGGGTGGACTCGATGACATGCAGAGGCTGCTTCCAACCTGCATTAGCCTTCAATTCTGTGAAGGCAAATGTCAAAGGAAATATTGAAATGTAGCTCTGAATGGAAATTCCAATTTCTGCTCATCTCTCCTGCTGGTTTCTGCGAGGCAGCAGGTAGAAGCATATTAAGCTCTCCTCTCCTTTTCGGATATCCAGTAGCTGGCTGACATTTGCTGCAGCGTTTGAGAACTACGCAAGGAAGTCTAAGCCTGTTTTGCTTTCAAACATAGACAAACTACAAGAACAGAAAAAGAAGAATGGAATGAGAGAAAGCATTTGCAGTGTCCTTTGGAAAGGCAAGTGTTCAGGTGACAAACAGCTCTCAGTTTTCAAGAGTTAGTTGTCAAAGATGCAAGTTCCTGCATGCTGGGCCCTGGGCTTTTTTAAACTATCCATTAGAGAGATGGATTTTTAGATAACTAACATGACATTTACTAGGTTCATACTGGTCATTCTGCTTGGGTGTTCCACCCCTCCTCTCGCCCCGCGTCGGCCCAGCCGCCTCTGCCCGTACGTGCTGCCGTTCTTTCCAGGTGAACTCTGCTGGCGTATTTCATAGCCATTCGCACAACAGAGCATCCCGCCGGGTACCTTCTGAATACCACTGTAGCCATCATTGCCATGGCAAAAGTTCAGAAAGAAGGTGGTGAAGTAAAAAGAGCATTTCGCCTAAGTTAGAGAGAATTATGATTCCCACCTGCAAAACTTATACTACCTGATCAGCTCCTAAGCTTACCCAGTCAGGGAAGTTAGGCACAGAGACTCTGACCAGCAGATCTGCAAGGTATTTATAGTCCCTGGAATGCCCTTTGGAACTGACTTTCATAGAATCATCCCAGAGGAAGTCTGTTATACAATAGGCAAAGAAGCTCCTGAGTACTAACTTTTTCTAAATTTCCTAAATTTCTAGAGGAAAAATATTTGTGGGGAAAAAAAATCTGGTTTTGAAAATAACTCTACAGCGCTCTGCGGCAAGGGTCATTGGGCTCTGGCTGGAGAGAAAGATTTCTAATGGAGTGAAAAGCATATTAAGGTTGAGGGCTTACATAAAGTATACATTTTTGCTTTTATTTAGCAGAGTAAGATAATTCATAATCAAGACAAAGTGACACTAAAGTATTATAACATAACTGATCTTTACAGATACCTGCTCATTGTTTTAAACAATAAATAGTTTAAATAAAAAGCTGGACCATAGCTGATAAATGCAAAACATTCTTAAAAGATAATATAATCCTACTTAATACATCATTATTACTTGGCAAGAAAACAAACAAATGCAGCAGTTTTATCACAGCACTTGCATTTGATCAAGAGCACAATAATCTCATTCAAATCAACACCATCATTAGAAAGTAATTGCTGTATAATCAGACATCAAACAGACAAAATCACCCTGGGTGTTTCTAACAAAATCACTTGGTATCAGTTTAATTCTACTCCCTTTGGAGGCTTTACTCAAAAGTACTGAGAATTCCTGAACCCCCTTCCTAATTCTTTCCTTACAGCAAGAGGGGAGACGCAGAAATCCAGTGTCAGACAGCTTCTGACCCATGAACTGGCATTGGTGCGTGGCAGGACGGACCACAGCACATCGCTGCTCTCTGCTACAGTACCAGAAACACCCGCGTGCCCAGTTTAGCACAGTTCCTCGTCTTCACATCTTAACCCCACACCACAGGTTTAGAGACTGGCAGACTGCAGCACCATACTGAGAAGCAGAAAAGAAGGGCTAATGTGGGAAAAGTACCTAAGCCTCTTCGCAACCGGATGAGGGATATTCCCCTGTGGACACGGTATGGAAGCTCAGGCTTCCTAGCATCTTATCTGGCACCGTGTGCTCTTAGTGCAGGACCCAGCACAAGCTAGTTTTTCATGACCCATGGTACGCAAAAGCTTTACCAGCACTCCAACTGTTCCTTCCCTCTCTCTTTACATGAAGTGGTGGTAGGCAGCAAAATGCTTGTGTAGAGCCAGGTTTTATCCGTGGTCTCTTATTCTTGAGATCAACACAATCTCAGCCCTTCCTTCGGTTTCCACCAGGCTGATCAGCAAAGCAGGAATCACGGTAGGTGCCGAGAGGAACTGCAGTCAACTGTTACAGGTAAAGGGACAGTTCTATGTGAAAAACCTTTTGTACCGTGCATCAAATAGCCTTGTAATAATCGTATCTTTTTCTCTGAAGAGCCTCAAAGCAAACTATTTCAAAGGCAGGAAGAAGCGAATACCTGAAGCTCTCTAATTACAGAGTCTGAGATAGGCACGGTAAAGTATCAAAATAAATGATATAGATGAATTATCAGAGAAGAGTGGGGCTGATAAACCATATTTAGTATACTAATCCCGAATGTTTGTTTTGCATTCTTTGAGCCTTTTAAGATGACAGGTTCTGATCAACTGCTTCCCTTAGAGGTTGGCAGCTTTCCTGCTCTAGCATTTAATTTCTGTTTGATGTTCTCAACTTTGTGTCAATGTACAAACTACTGTTAAGATATATAGCAGTGATTAAAATAATTCATCCATCTGGTTATAATTAAAGACCTAGTTAAACGTAATGACAACTAGACCTAGCAAAGCCAGCTCTCATCTTTTAAAAGGGCTGTGTACATTCAAAAAATAACGCTGTAAATGGGTGACAGACTATTGCAACGTGGCCATTAAATTCAAGTGAAATAATTAAACTTGTTTCATAAAAAAGTCTTAATGACATTTACTGGCAAGACAAGTAAGGCAGAAACTGCAAGTATCCGCAATTGCTCCTGTCTCCGGAAGGCCCCAGCAGAGCCCTCCAAGCACCATGGCAGATACCTGAACGGAGGCAAAAGGGTTTCATGAATTTGCTCTCCCATAAGGGTGGTAACTGCTGGAGTAACAACCAAACAGTATTCTCTGCAAGATAGCAGGATGGCTAAAGCTGTATGCGAACCAATCCTTACTCTGCTGACCTCAATGGCAAACTGCAAATTTAAGCCAACACCGGCTGGTACCCAACTAAGGAACATAAACACAGCGAGAGTACAAATATATATACACGATTACTTCGGGCATCACGAACACTGATCTTCTTGAATGAGAAATATTTGCGAGTATCAGAAAACGCATCAGAACCACGAAGCTACACAAACATTAACTACTCTAACAAAATAAAGGCCATTCCCAACAAGCTGGAAGAGCTGGCATGCCACTTTGTGGCTCTGCCTGCTGGCAACAGGAAAGATGTCCTACTTATGCAAAGTAGCAACTGTTGTGGCAGAAAAGCACAGAGGACTTCCACCACCTTATGTCAGATAAAGGATTTCTGTTGTCTTGAATAAGCCCAGGGTGATATTCAGAAGCTGAGCTATGTAAATAACTGATTTTGACTTCGCAGCGGTCTCTAAAAACTGGAGAGCATTGTTTTGAATCTACCCAACCTAAATGTCTTTCAAAAATTCCAGGTCCAAACTAAACACTAACTTGATCTGAAGAGATTACTTTATTTCAATTTTGAAATGTTTTAAAGAGGCAATTTTGAAACACAAATCCCCTTGAACTGTTAGATTTCAAGATCTACCAGATTTTGGTGATTTTTTTGTTTTTAATAGAAGAGCAATTTTGTTTTTAATAGAAAAGCAATTTGGCAAAAGCAACATATATTTTTAAAAATATTGCCATAGCTAAATCAGCATTTTTTGCTGAAAAACCTCGTGTCCACTGAAAACTTTCACCCAAGCCAGGAGTTGAGAATATTTTTCAGGTTTCGGCAGTCACAAAGAGATTCTAGCCTGATTCCATTATAATGTTTTCCATGAAATCCATAAAAACGTATGGTCTTCACAGAAAACCAAGGCAGCAAAAGAACCTAATCAAAATCTTACACACTTACCTTTGCGATGCTATTTTAACAGGTGTGGGCAGCAAAGACCTCTCTAATCCCCATGTTCAATTCTCAAGTTCTCATTCCAAGTGTAAAACAATATATTGCTGAAAATCTCACTGGTGTTTAAAGCTTTTTTCCTCTTTTGTCCTGCTTACAATTAAAAAAAAAATAAAAATCCATACATAAAGCTCTACTTTAAGTCTGTGTCTTGACTTTCTGCTCTTCAAATCAATATTTTACTGATTGATTAGTCCACAATACCTAATTGATAAAGCTACCAATATGTAGTAGAAATAGTGATCTTCTTAAATCATCGCTTTTAAGCAGGTCTGGGTTTGGGGCTTTTTCTTTGCTTTACACACATATTTTAATTCTATTCTCGTTAACTAGAGGACTGTGAACAACCCACTTTTTCTTCCTCAATAGATGCTGAAGTTTTCTCACACTCATACATCTTTTGCGGTTGCAACTCTTAGTAAAGTGCCTAATATTATGAGATAAAATTGGCAAACTACAATCCTTTTCTCACTCAAATTCACTCTATGGATCATACACTACAATTACAGTCTTCTGCAGCACACACGCCTCTCTTTCTATGTCTGGTCTAGGTCCAGAAGTAGTGAAACAAAGGCAGCTGTTAACATTTTCAACTGGCCAAGTGAAAACTTGAAGAATAAGAAATCTCCTGAGAAGACCTAGAGCCACGAGATTTCCAGTTAGATAGCCAGCCCAACTTTCAATGACCTTTCTGAGAGAACTGAAAACGTCTGGCCACTTGTCAAAACTGAACATCCAACCCTGTTGCTGAAGGAAACCCATAATAAGAGATAGCCAAAGCAATATCAAAGGCATGAAATCCATGAGATATAAGTAATATAGTTGTTTTGGGAATAGCCTTTTCTGCGCTGCACGCTCCATACTGCTTCATAATTATATGCAGACACACTAGTTCCTGTTCTGCCCTAATCACGGTATCACAATACTCGCTGCCTTGAACGTACAACCTCAGCGTCCCCTTTCAGACATCTCCTAATGAGCTAAAACTGATCCAAAATGTCAAAACATTACAGGAGAGACCAAAGGGAGAATTGCCAATGTTAAGACAGAGCAGTTCTTCCATCAGTCCCGCTCTTGCCTCTCTCTACCTTATAGTCACAACCTCCACCCCTCAAAATTATTTCGTACTATTGAACGTGAGCAAGGATTTCAAAATCTAGCTCCTAACCCTTCCAGACATGAGGTTCATAGCCTATACTAAGTATAACCATTCCTAGCAGCATAAACCCATTTTCTAAGCTGTAAGCCAACATATCCAGCCCCCCGCCAATCACAGGGCACCTAGATTTGGGATCTAAGGTGGATCAATAGTAGAGACGGCCCTAGAGGAACATCCAGAGATGGGAGAGAGCTAAGGAAGGTAGGCAAGGTTCATTAGAAGAGCAGCACTAGGGAAAAGAAGCAGGGCTTGTGGGTATAGTGGTCTGAATTTCTATACTTTTGTGACATGGTGCCAGTAGCACTGATGCTGTGGGAACTAGATTCAGGGCCTGCTGCTGTCAGCTCCCCAAAAATAGGCACCTCATTGCCTGTGTTGCTCTCAAAGTCCAGAGCAGCCGTTGGGCTTTGACCTGTCTCTCGCTGGTAAATGTTCCATTCTGCAAAGATCTAAAGCCCAGGGCTCCATGCTCCTCACCCAGGGTAAATCTCTCCCCAAAGACTGACGCCAACGTGAATCAGGTATCATTAGAAAATGACATCAGGTGAGTAGAGTTGTATTTAATTCCAGGCATTAGCATACTTCAAAAGGTGAATTCATGTTTAGCCTGGAGTTTTGTAGGAAACAGGCTTTCCTGCAATCACACCATCTAACTCAAAACTCCCAGGGTAAGGTTCGTGTCTCCCTATGTTGACATGCCAGCTATGGTACTCCAATCCAATCCGGTCTCTGGTTCCTTGTGATTCTTATTATTTATGACAAAGCAACAAATAGAGGCAAATGGACAGATAATCAGAGGTAAGTGATACAACTAAACGATAGCAATGTCTCAGCAGGGAACAGGCAACTGCTACAAAGCACTGGCTGTTCCTCCAAACGCCCTGCCTTCTGCGATGCAACAGACCGGCATTCAGAGGACTCTCCAAAAACCTACTTTCAGCCATGAATGCAAATGCTTTAGGAACCTGACTCTTTTTAGCCGTTCCAGGACCAGCTGTTTTTCATTTATTTCACTATTCAAAAATGAACCACTTGAATTTGTAATTTTTAGTCCAAACAAAAGGGTCTATATTTTGGGGCTGGGCTGGAGGGAGGAGGGGAAACCTGGCTCACCCTCAGCTACTGCAGAATTGACCAGCACAGAAGTCAGGGTTAATGTGCAGCAGGAAACAGGGAATCTCAGCTGTGAAGCCCAAATCCCCTGTAGTAGCTGCTCTACACCATTGCCTTGGATGAGAAAGTCCACCACAGGCTTCCATTGCAAACCTTTCTTCATAGTTATTTCTCCTGTCTCTCCAAGTCCAGCACTATTCTGCTTCAGATGAGGTGCCATCTAAATTATCTTACTTATATTACTGTCTGGGAAAACAAAAAAATATTCCATCTCTTTATTTTTATTACAGCAAATTGAAACCAGTCATTAGGATTTATGAAATCTAAAGGGAACAGATAATTTTAGGAAGCTTCATTATTGGCAGTCTTGATGTAATTAAAAATGAATTATCCTCGGGAAGTAGGACATACAGTGTCAGGACAACATGGAGATGTATGCCACACTCCTAGAAGTCCACAGAAGATGGAGACAGTGCCTGCATTTCATTTGCCCCACCACACCTGCAGCAAGGCTGACTCTCCAGCAAAGCTTGACAGAACGGTGGCACCTCTCAGTGTTCCCCTATACACAGCTGTCGCACCACCGAGCTTCCCCAGGGGACACACACTGGCACCCTGGGGAGACAGGGCTGTAGTATCCAGTAGTTTCAACCGCCGTCCTTCCTCAGTGTGACACCAGGGAACTGCCATCTGAAGTAATTCACCAACACCTCCACCAGACCCTGTTGCTGAGGGAAATTCAGCTGGACATTTGCTCTAACACCCCCTCCTTTACGCAATTCCTATCTCTTTCTTCACAGGACCTCCTCATCAAAACCTCCTTGGCACAACCCAAGTTGGTCTTCTATCGCCGCAGGAAGAAAAAGCTCAGCATAGAGGCAATTTGTACTGCGGAGCATACATCATTTCTCTAGTCAACGCGTGCATCTGGCCAGGGTTTCTTGGACCGCTTTACAGAGCGGTGGACGCTGTCCAGAGCTCTCTGCTCAGTGTCCCTGACAAGATGGCCATCAAAGACTAGGTTAGGGGTCAGTCACCCAAAGCCATTAGCACTCCAAAGTGATTGATTATCATCATGTGTGGTCTCAATCAAGAGCCGGTAATGAGCTGCATTCGTTAATCTCATTTATATGTTTGCGTAGCCCAGTCTTGAATTTCAGAGAATAAAAAGGCTTCATACTGAGATCGGCACATTGCACTGCCTGGCAAGGATGTCACATAATGGATGAAGGATTTGCATATAATTCCATATTTTGAGAATTTCAGCCCAGGTATTTCTAAATATGAAGCAGACCGGCTCCACAGCATGATCTGCACACCTCCAAGCAACACCGAGCTGCAAGCTCGTTTCCACAGCTTTGTCCCGCAGTTTCATCTGTACTTACTTATTTTTACATTCTCCTTGCACTTTTAAAATCACTTTTTATGAACAGAGCTATATGTAGTGTTACATCCACTCCAATTTCTGTTCCTTTTTAGGCCATTATGGGTTTTCTGTTATTTTGTGTACAATGACCCCTTATTTTCTTCCTATAATCTACATCAAAACCCTTATGTTCTGAATATGCCAGCACCACCTCCTTGATTGTCCTATCTTCCGTAAGCCATTCCCCTCTGATAACCTTCCGCACAGAACCCCATCAGCAAGTAGCTTGACTCCATGCCCTACCCTCCGACACCATTTTGGATGGGCCAGACTTCCATCATCTGCTGAGCCCTATGCATGAATCCAGGCTCCTTTCCCTAGCATTAAAGCCATCCTTTCCTGCTTCCCCTCCCCAAAGATCCCCTTAAGGAATTATAAAAATAAAGGGTGAAATCCTGGCTCCGCTGAAGTCAATGGGAATGTTGCCACTGACTTTAATAAGGCCAGGACTGACCTCAGCACTCACAGCTCCAGCACACGGCTCTGTCTTTCACACAGAAGGATGAGGGGGGTTTTCAGCTTCACCGCTTTTGAAAATAATCCACAGGTTCTCAGGGAGGACACCTTCAATTTAACTCTGTCAGAAGACATTCACATTGATAAACTCAGTGACCAGAACAGAAGAAACATGCCAGATCTCAAATCCCTTGCAAACTACAGTAAATTTGAACCAGTTAATTCTCAAGTAGAAACCATATTACCTGAGAACATGACTGTTGGAAACTGCACCCACCTTAGCTCAAGGAATTAGCTAATTGCATGGTTGGCTGTCTAGAAGCTGCCACAACTTTTCCCAGAAAAAATTTAATACACAATGTAAAAAATAAAGTTGTTTCAAGATGGACAGTTTGAAAGAGTTAAGAGGAGATATTTTTTTTTTAAGGAGGGTATTAGTTGGTTAAAAATAGATCTGAATAATAAATGCCTTTAAGTGTTCCCAGGCCCCCTTTTGTAGAAATGTTTTTAGCATTTCATGTGGGGGGAAAAAATATGTACCAGTGAAAGGTAATGATATTTAGCCTCTCAACTGCTAAAGAACAGTAGTATGTTAAAGGTGACCAGCAAATCGTTGTTTAAGCAATCAAAAAGACTTTACAATCATGCGCTGAAACCTAAAACAAATAAGGTAAAGGTGATATTAACTGCAGGGTAAATTTAAACACTTCTGCTGGAAGCAATCTGTTGGGGTAGGTAAATGCCATGCCCAACACTTAATATCCTTATTTCACACCCGTAACCCAGAACAAGGAATTCTCTATTTCTTCAAAGGAAAGACCACCTCTGCTGAACACTCTGTGTAACAGCAGAAAGCTAGGAGATGCCTGGGCAATGCCCAATGCATGCGAAGATGAAAAAGGACTCTATAATGGCCCTGCAAAGTGCTGTTCTGTTATTAGAAGGAGCAAAATGAACGAAGCTCCTGGAAATGCTGTCTCTAATGATCTCTAGGAAAGGAAGGATTAGGCAGAGGCATGACCCCCAGGGTTTCTCATAGGGCAGGAAAGGAATTGGAAGGATGCAGAGTTGTAAAAGAAAAATACTGATCAGGAAAAAAAAAAAAGAAGAAAAAAAAAAGAGACAGGAGAGAAGACTTTGTGGTTGCTCCATAGAGAGACAGTGACAAAGGAGACAGGACTAGTCTTCTAAGGAATTTTTTCCACTAGCATTCAGTGATTCAGGAAGTCACCCGGTACAAGGTTTTCTAGACTGAGCTACCTCCTTCTTTGGATACACAGGGGTAACTGGTCATTCTTCAGAAAGAGCCAGGTGACCAGTTACCAACACTGACAACCGGCTGTTGCCTTGAAACCCAACTTCTCAATGAAAAGAGGTGAACTTAGCCTTGGTATTCAAGCAAGGCCAAACAAGGTAGAGTGAACATAGCAGTTGCAGGTGTACACCAGACCACAGCCCAGCTCTATGACTTCAGACAAACTGTTTTCTCCTCCTTCTTGCTTCTCCTAGTTTAAACTAGCAACAGGACTAGCTTTCCTCTCTCACCACAGCCATCTAAACTCAGTTTTAGAGGCAGTTACTGGGAAAGCAGTGTTGGAGCTGTGTTGAAATTGCTACAAGAGGGTTTTGCCTATGGCTCGTCTGACTATCTCAGTTCCATGAATGAGTTCAACGGGTATATGCGAGTGTACAAATAAACAAGTATTTCTAAACATCCATCCTTATTTCATTAACTGAGAGAGACTAAAGGAACTGTAGCCTTCCCCTCTCCCTAAGCCCACACAGCAGTTGCTGATAAAAACCTACGTATGGAGCAGATCCCATGACTCCAGAGCTAGACACCCTCCGCCTGGTTGGGCTGTCTACCAGTGATCTTTCTTCACTTGGGAACAGATTTGCAAGACCCCAGGTTACAGCTATCCCATACCACATTAGTTAATAAAATTTACTCTGACATTTAGCATTTAAGAGCTGTGATGACTTAATGCTCCATTTATTGGCAAGTGAGCAAATAAGGAAATGGACAAAAATTCATACACAACCCTTCTTCAAAAGTAGGAAAAAGAGAGCACTACTAAAAACCATACAGACTTAACTGCAACATGATAGCAGTTTAATGAATGAATCCATGTAAGAATTCACCACTCGCTGGCTCACATCTGGAAGAATATCTATTACGCTCCCCTCAGTACAATCGAGTTGACTCTTCAAAAACTCATACGCTGAGGCCAAGCTCCCAGTCACTTTGGAGAAGAGCACTTGTATTCACTCGCATCACTGAGTTTGGAGTTCATACAGCTGTTTTAACTTCAAAAAAAAATATATATAATCACAAATGGCACTTACAAAGCCTGAGATATTAATACCCGCACAAAAGTTTTTGTGTTTTCTCAAACTCAGGTCACAACACCCCCAAGGAGATAGCTGCCTGCAGGCTTCACCTTCAGCAGCATCCAAACACCCTGGCACGTGTCACTACTACACAGTCATTCCCTATCAGCCGAAGAAAAAGCTCATAAGAAGCAGGCTCCAGCTGTTGCTTTCATAGAGAAAAGACAGTTTTGCTGCTTCAAAAGTGTGCAGGAACCAGAGAAGTTGCTCAGAATCACCCCCTCACATCAGTTAAAGGACTGAGAGGGCCAGCGGAGAGCACATGACAATAAGACTTTGACGGCAACAGAGAACTTAGGCCATACAGCAGCTCAGATATTACAGGTAGGTTTCAGCAAAGGAATAAATTCAGCACAGGAAGGTTCAAGATCTCATGTCTGGTTGTTTCCCATTTCTTTCATCTTTCTCAGCCCCCCACAACTTGCTCTTCAGCAATCAGTCAACAGCTCTGGCAGTGGAAAGACAGACCATCAGCTTCCAAATTCAAGAAAGCTCAGCAGAGAACGCCAGAGAAAAATCAATTTTCAACCTAAGTAGTTTCAATTTTACCCTAAAACCACCAGTCCCCAGTTGAAAGGAACCTGGTTAATTATAGAGATGACTGAAAGGAAGTTTCTTTGCTATTTCAAACTAATTTGGGTGTATCTATACAAACATTTTAATGCTAATCAGCAAGTATCTTCCTGAAACAAATCTTGCAGTCATCTTCATTTGCTGTGCTTTGATTCCCATCACAAAGCAGACTCAGGGCACAAGAACTGAATTCTTTCTCATGTAATTAAACCAGAAGATGTGTTCCACCTATTAAAGGGCGTTAAGTCTATGGGTCCATACTATGTCTGCAGTGAAACCCTCAAGCCACATACACTGTGGACATCCGTTCTTCAGCATCATTTTTTCTACAGATGCTCTCCTACCCTGCTGCACCCCTGAATGCAGACATAGCTGTCAAGGCTAAGAGACAAGCGTGCTATAATTTAAACACCAAACAATCAACAGGGCAAGACCCTCTTCCTGATGAAAATTTACATAGTGATTCTTGTAAGCCAAAGTTCTGAGATTCTATTTAATTTGGGTTTTTCTTCTTTTAAACAGTCTTAGAATCATAGAATCATAGAATTGTTTAGGTTGGAAAAGATCTTTAAGATCATCCAGTCCAACCATTGACCCTACTCTACCAGGTCTGCCACTAAACCATGGCTCTAAGCACCACATCTACACGACTTTTAAACACCTCTAGGGATGGTGACTCAACCACCTCCTTGGGCAGCCTGTTCCAATGTTTGATAACTCTTGCAGTGAAAAATTTTTTCCTAATGTCCAGCCTAAACCTCCCCTGGCACAACTTGAACCCATTTCCTTGCAACTGACTCTACTGGTGCCCAACTAAGACGGTCTGCACAAACTTAAACTCTGTAAAGCTGAAAAGATGGAGGTTTGTAAATACGATTATTTTGATACACATTCCTCTCTCTCATCTTCTAAAAAAAGAAGTTAGGAATCTTCTGCTTCTCAAAGCTCAGAGACACACAAAAAATGAAAGGCAAATACAGAAGTCTCCAAAGTTGTGGATCTGATAAAGTGGTTCCTACAATGTACATAGTTGTTCATCAGGGTTCAAAGAAGTGCAGCAGGACATGGAGCAGAAATCAGTCTTGTTTGGTTCCACAAAGTCACAGAACCTACAAAATTTATAATGCTGCAATTAAAAATGGGGGGAAAAAATATTTGGTTAACAAATAAAAAGACATAAAAGGGTAATATGCTCTCCCTAGTTAAACAGTGATCTTTCGAGTCCTGACTAAAAGATGTTGGAAATCTATGGTATACAGAATTTCTAGATAGAAGCAGAGGATTCTGAAGCAATTTTTGTTCCATAATAGAATTAATTCATGTTTAAAAGATTTACAAAACAACATTTCTTATAAAAATTCAATGTTAATATAAAATGTTTACAATTTTTTAAAATCATATTTTTAAAAAATGTGGAAGGCTATTACTTTTTTGTCCTTTCTTATTGTTTCAAGTTATGTCTAACATCACCATTGCTGACTATATCTTTTCTATTTTACTTTTCTTTTTCAACTTTTTCTTAGTTTTTTAATTTTTTTTTAAGTTTTCTAGACTTTCTTTTGTTTTCTGAAACTTTTTAATGCGCTTGTTCAATTGCATGCAATATCAATAAAGGATAAAAAGAGGTAGAACTAAAATATCAAATTTCCACAAGATTAACACTTCTATTCTTAATGAAAAAGGAAAAAGTGTTGTTTCCAATCTAGTAAGAAAGCTGTCTTTCATCACAAATGTTTTGAACAGGCAATGTGAACAAGATATAGTGACAACATTTAATTTTGTCTTATCTATCTTTAGTTAACATAATGCTTAACATATTAGAAGAAAACAGTTTGTATAAGAATTATTAGTGTCGGCGGAATTAAACTAGTGCTAGCCATTTCGGGAATAAACAAAAAAATAATAAAAAAAATACTAATAAAAAAAAGATGCCTTTTTATAGAAGGTGTATCTACGGACTTATTTGCCAGTTAAATATTTCACAGGTCTAAAAAGTGAATTACTAAATTAAGCTCGTTCTACTCTTTGATAACACGTATCATTGAAGAAACATCTAAACTGAACTACTAAGAATTTGGAGAAGAAAGCTATAGCAGGGCATTGACCTCTTATGAAAACGCAGAAGTAAAACATAAGGATCATGTTTACTCTGTATGAGTTTCCTGTCAACACTGTTTATTATTGAGCAATAAACACACTTGGATTGTAGAGATATATCTTTAGAAGAGGTATTAAGAATCAAACAGTTTCTGTAAATCTTCTGAGTGGTATTAACATTCAGATTTAAACAAGGTTCCACACATAACACGCATTTGATCATTTAACAAGTCCACGTCCAAAATATTTCTGGCTGCAGATGTACAGTCAGTATCTGATTCTTCCACTTAGCTTAGCCAAAATGCTGAGATTTAGTCTTATTTTAACTAAACATATCCTAAGTTATTTTTATGTGTGTCTCCTGGGTCTCGTTTTCACTGAGGCAAATTTCTGCTGTGGTGATGGGCTGTAAATGTTTCTTTCTTCCATTTCCCCTCGTTTATCCCGCTTCATGGCATTATCTGATAAAAATGCTGTGGACACCCTCACTCCCTTATGCAAAACATAAACAAAAGGGACATCAAGAAAAGGCACCACCACATCACTGTCCCAGCAGTGCCACTACAACTGGTTGGAGTCTTGAGGGTGATTTACTGCACTGAGCTGGTGACACCGAGATAGTTAGGACTAGATAACATTGTTTCCTCAGCACAAAGAAAGCCCCCACAAAACCTCATCTATTAGCATCAGCACTTGTGCATGATCTGCCAGAGCCTGGATCAAGGAATGATTTAGGGAATATCTCTCCAGGTTATTCATTCTAATCGTTTAGGGTCATTCTAAAATCAAAATGTCTCTGTTCTCTGGTCAAAAGATAAACTTGAGAGAAAATGCATTTCAGACTAAAAGAAATGTTTCATTATTTTCACAACTGGCAAGCTGCTTTTTCTATTTGGAGTGCTTCTTTACTTTTAGAATTGTATTTACTAAGTTTAATTGAACCAGATCTTGGAGCCCTATTTCAAAACAAAGCCTAAACATTTCAAGTAGAAAATACTGAAATGACAGCTTTCACTTCACTCATTTTTTCCGGAGTGGCAAAGTTTGGCTGAAATTTTTTGCCAAGTTTGACGAGGTTGACTGCAAACAGTTTCAGTTGAACTGAGTCTGATTTTTCAGCAAATAAACCAGAGGAGTGACTATTTGTTTTGCTTATCTGTAAAAACAATATTGGCAATTTCAACATAAACTTTTTGTCAATAGCTGATAAAATATAACATATGTGGGGACATGATGGACACTGCCTTGCTTTGACAAGGGCCTTGGCCATATGGGAGTGCATGTGGACTGGTGCTAATGAGGTCTAAATGCTTATTAACCCCTCCATGGTGCTGTACTTGCGCTTGTCCCCTACAGCACGTGCCACAGCCCGGGGTGCCCGTCAGCCCACCCGTACCCAACTCTGCGCCAGTTTACATCAGTAGGGACCCCAGCTCCAGGTCCTCACTATCTGTTACGGCTATCGGTTACAGTGCCCAGAGACCACAAAAGTGGGCTCTTCAAACCAGTTACATATGTAAGAATAGTATCTAGCAAGTGCGTGTATACAGCCAACCTTCTCCCGCTCCTCAGAAAGTCAATGTTCAGAGCAAACCCCTCCTCTGACTTGTCAACACACCCTGCCTCACCGCTTGCCCTTTTGAGATTCCAGGCCTGACGGAAGGTGATGGGAATTGAACTTCGGCTCTCAAGAGCACCTGGCTTTGTTATCTCTAAGGGCCCAGGAAGATTTCAGGCACTATCACTCCATGCCATGTCCTGACACTTGACTCACAAAGTGGCACTGGTGTTGGCTTACCTCCAGGCTGTAGATAGCGACTGTCAGCAGTGAGGTGAAAATGAATGGGAGTGGAACAGAAGCAGAGACCCTACTGCTTCTTTTAGGAAAACACTGCATCCAAGATTGCTGAGGAGTCCTCTCTCTGAACATCAAGATCTTCGGTACAGAGGGTCCAGGAGGTTGAGGTCACACATGCTTTATTAGTTCACTATCTCTATCCGTGTTGGTGGCCACAGCAAAAAAAAAAAAAAAAAAAAAAAAAATCAACACTAAATAAAAACTGATGGATTTCATAACAAGACTCCCAGTAGATCCCAGAAACACAGCAGAGGTTGGAGCTATAGTACATGTTCCAAGTATTGGTGAAAGCAGGGAAGTTCCCCATTTCCCCATGCAATTTGACTCTTCTTCCAGAAGATATGTATAGTTATTATGTACAGATATATTCTGTATTTACTATTTAGAATGAAGATACTCAAAGTCCATAACCCTAGACAACATAACAAATCACAACTGATAATTTGATTTGTTTTGAACACACTTGAGCCAGAAGCTATAGCCTAATGATAATAGCATGACATCCCTCTGGAAACAGACACCAGACTACTAAACTGATCTTCTCCCCATTGTTGATACTTGCCTGTGTTACGTGCATAAGACAGATGTAGGAATGCCCTAGGAAGGAGGGAGATACTGCTTTGAATGAGAAACCAGATAACAGTGAAGAAAGCAGCTGCTTTAGAGAAACTTCATTGCTTCTAAAGCATTCAGAATTGTAGAGGCATTTAGTGTTTGCTCTTTTATCAGTGCAGCTGCAAGTGATAATTCAACCTCCAAGTGGTCTGCGCTTTTGTTCCATTTGAATTGAAAAATGCCCTAACAAAAATCCTTGCTTTGTATCAGGATTATATGCTTGAAAAGAACTGAACAAATTGCATTTAGAGTGATCAAAATGATCCATTTTCCTTACCATGTTGCTAGCAGACACAGGTTGATATTTGCGAATCAAATTTTACCACTATCAATATTACTGCCTGATACAAGTGTAGTGATATAGCTTTATCAGTGAAATTCCAAGACAGATTCACCCAAAAGACAGTTACCTTTATCATCCTCATCTCACAAACAGCAGCTGCCAGTGTCACACACTGACAACACTTCACTAGACATCCCAAGCATCTTTATCATCTCAATATCCCAAAATAGAATGCCTTTTGTATCCTGATGTCTCCACAAGACTACACTTGCAAATGCTGTTTCTCCTGTACCAAAAAAAAACCCCAAAACCCACTCTTCCAAACTACTGCACCATGAACATTACTCCTCTTCCAGCCTCACTCTTTGTAACATCCTAGTGTCCTACAGAGCAGCCAGCGAGGCAGTAAGGAGCTCCATGCTGGAGACAGAGACTAAGGCCCAGCTTCTTGTATATTTAGGAACCACATTCCCACTAAAAAAAACCAAGCCTTTACCCTAGTCTGAATTAAATCTCACCTTTCGTGAAAGTGGTACCACTGCGTATGTAGACAAGAGCTCTCCTGCTGAACAAATCTACATGCACAACATAAGGTTGGTACTGTATCTTGTGATGTAGGGATCTGAACTCACTGCCCACCCCAATGATACAACATAGGTAGTGTTAGGGAGCTGTATTTAGACAGGTATTTGAGTCCATGGAGAGACTCAGCAGGAAAAACATACCGACAGACACGCCTACTGGATGCTCCCCATTTCCCAAACAACAATTTCCCCCAACAGAAATGTTGATTTAAACCATTCATGCTAACGTGAGTGCAGGATAAGGTTATGTGATTCTTGGAGCCGCCACATCAGGTCATGAATGATGTAGTAATGAAAAGAAAATTCCTTGCTCATTGCACAGCAAATAAAGACAGGATTGTGAAACCACTCGCTGCCGTGCTGAGCTCTGCTTCTGTGTATGCACAGAGTCAGATTCGCAGAAGAGCCCAGCATAGAGGATGAAGGAGACTTTTGAACATCATCTCAGTTATTCCTCTAAAAACTGGTGTGTGCTAAGCACTATGAAAATCGGATTATGAATGTGAGTTCTGATATTTATACCCCTGCTTCAAATTCCAGGCACCTTACCTGTTCACAGAAACTGATGTCCCCTTAAATTCTGCTGTGCCATGCATCTGTGTCCTGGGTCAGAAACTACCAAATCCTCTTGGGAATTACCCTGGGGCATGATGACATACCTTCCCCATTGGCTGGCAAGCTTTAACTCTCCTAACCTCTAAACAGAGACGAATCCAAAGAGGTTAAGAGATAACCTCATCATAACCCCAGGTTTTCCCTGCTGAGCTACTGTACTAAAATCTCTCCTGTGGAAGAAATAGAGACCACAGAGGAGCAAACAAGACTTTCTGAGCCTGAGTTTCAGGAGTACTGACTGTCCAGTTTCCACTGACTTCGCTTAGGACTAAAGGTGCTCAATGGCTGTAAAAATCATAATGAAGGGTCACCTCCTACGTAGAGTTACGATTATTCAGATTCTGCAATTCCTCATATTACCATGTCAAGAGGGTTTTTTTCAGGACATCATTATCTCAAATTTCCTAGGCTTTCAATGTTTTTTTTTCTAGGGATAATCCCCTACAATGTGGGGGCTTTTTGATACACATGCTGAGCAAACTCTTGATTAGGTAGTTTTTGTGCATAGGATACAGATTGCTTTTTATATAAACTTTCTAAACAACCCAAAAGTCTTCAGCTTCAGCTTGGCCTTTAGAGATGTGCAAAAGCTTTGGTGGAAGGAGGGTATATTTTTAAAAGGGGAGCCTTAGAAAGGATTGATCTCTTTTTTTCTGGCTTTACTGACCCCAGACTATAACCTCAGCCAAGCTGATAATTGAGAAAGTAAACTAATTACTGCGTACATCCAGAGTCTGCCCTGCCACGGCTTCACTGACCCAACATTATCACACTGCACCTCCTTTTCCACACTTTCTCAAAATTCAGTTCAATGAAACAAAGATGCTCCCAAGGCTGCATCATCTGCTACCTTTAGGCACAGCAGCCATTAGCCCAACACATCTCTGTGCAGTGGTTTTAGAGCATCCGTTGTCTTTGCTAAACAAGCATTTTCATGACAAAAGTCAAGAAATAAATAATGACTTCAAGAAGTTCCTGAAACCTCTATTTAAAGTCCCTTAAGTTGTAAGTTCAAGGAAGGCAACGCCTTTGTGGCAGCACAGCTGTAGATTAAAAAGATTCCCAGGGCCTCCTAGCTATTCTGACTCTTGGTCTTTAGAATTATATGAATATAGGCTTAAGACCACCCAAATTCTTTTTTTTTTTTTCTTGCTGAGAGGGGGAGAGAAAGAGAGCGTGAACAGAAGTACATGAAAAAGAAAGAGACCATTACCCTCATGTTGGACAACTGCAGTTTTACAGTAACAAAGATCTGACAGGCAGTATTGACCTGTGACAGCAGCTGTATTTACATTATAGCCTGAAAGGGAAAGCACGCTAGAGGGGATGGTATATACACTGCATGATACAGCGGCCTTTAGAGAGATACTTTAACCCACATGTGCAAAATCCAGTTGCAGGAATTTAAGTTCCTTTCCAAAGCACACCCAGGGGGCAACTGACTTTTGCCTAGTGAGTACGTGGCTGCTTTTACACCTAAATCTCAATTCTCTACCAGGAAGCATTCACACAGTGGTAGGACACGTTCTTCTGCACAGCCAGCATTTGTCTGTGACCAGACAATCCTAGTTACCTCCCGTTTTATCAGGATCATCAGCATGACTGAGGTACTGGAAGGGAACAGGACAGCACACAAGCTAAGCAGCATCTAGTCTGCATGGCAAGTTTAGAAAACTGAAAAATAAGACCTTAAAAACCTGAATGCATTCCAAAAAGCTGAACAAACTAGTCTCTTTTCTTAGCAGAGAGGAAAGAGGTAGAAGTATTTCAAATACCGCACCTTATTGAAGCTAATCTCCCCAGGCTCCCCGGCAGTCCGTGGAGACAGGAGAGCAGGTTTCTCTGAAGATGCTCCAGAGCTGGAGCCCCCAGCTCTCCGCTGGTGATACAGTGCATGCAGGAACCCGAAATAAGTACCTGAGAGGCAGGGGCTGCACCCCTTGTAGATCCAGGCTGAAAGCAATCAACTTGTACTGGGTTTATTCCAAATTGAAATTCATTATACAACCTTTTGACAACATTTCTTTGTTTTCTAATTGATTCAGGCTTTCTTAGACTGGTCTCTCAACAGAGAGTCTAAACAAAGAGAAACATAACCAAATGCTTGCTTTTTCAGCAGAAAAA
>VYXH01007710.1:58461-83591 GCA_013397275.1 Burhinus bistriatus | reverse complement strand
AAAAAAAAAAAAAAATCACCAACATTGCTATGTCTCGCGCTGTGGCTTTCCTGTGTTGCTCCCATCTTTATTTATTGTTCTTCCTTCACACCCTGGGTCTTGGATAGCAAAGAAACACAGTCCCTGTCTTCAAGAACAAAGGTTGGCAGGGAAATCAAATTAAAAATGGCAATCACATTTGCAGCAGTGTAGTCAGCTAAAATAATCATCATTGTTATTTATACTGTGGCTTCACTTCAGGTATCAAGTAGCTCAGAGCCCTGTTATGCCAGCACCCTGTGAATGGAAAGGAAATAGCTATCACAAGCATATGGAAAGCATACCTGGCCAGTATCTTCAGGTGCTGAAGCTTTAAACATATGCACATGTCCCACTGATTCCTTTATTACCAGCTGCTTTTAATCACCTGCTAAAAGCAGGTGCCTATATACTTCCCTGAATAACAGATGTAATATGGGTTTATGAATCAGGGTGCAAGAGTCAAGATATGATTCGCGGATGGGACAGGTTGGTGGAGAAGGCAGAGAGGAAGAGAGGACAAAGGTCAAAGTCATAGGAAGATTTAGTATAAACTTGTCACTTCGGAGACTCCAGCAGACAATTCTCGGTCGTGGCAAATCCAAACCATGACATGTTTGGACATAAGTTTTCAGCAAGGGAACTATTCCAGCCTGCAGGACTTGAGTAAAGGCATTGGTGTAGTCAGAGCAAGAACGTGTGGCCACCTCGGTTCAAGTTTGTTCTCTGCCACAAGCTTTCATATCACTCGGGCCCAGTCACTTAGCCTCTGACTGCTTCAGCCCCACAACAGGGAGATCATGCTGATACTGGCCTCTTGCTCACAGGCTTGCGTCAGTAAAGGCAGCGTGGATGACCAGGAGGTACTTGGGTCACCTGGCACTTGAGGTTGTATAGCTTTCTCCTTAGATGTAACCGGCTATCCTCACAAGTCTCTGGGAAAGAGGATAATTACTCCAAAACACCATTAAAGCCTGTTCATTGATCTGTCAGCTTTTGATTGCTTCTAGCTGAGGCACTTAAGGCCAGTTCCACGGAGCTAGGTGGGCACCAAGCGCACATACATAGTTTAAAGAATGATACTCTGCTTCCTATCTTCCACGTCACTCGCTTTGAAGAGCCCATGAAGTTTTTCCACTCATTCAACAATATGCAGCTCCATCACACTGGTCCTGATTTAATTACCTATTGTATAATCCAATCTTGCACTTCTAGCAAAATAAAATAGAAACGCAGGTTAAGATGGCAGTAACGGCATGTGAACTCAAGGGTCCAATTTTGGTTTCACACGCAGTATTAGCAAAAGCCAGCGAGTCAGTGGATATCGATCCACAACAGCCGCTCCTTCCATCTACACTACCCTTATATACAAGAGGTTGGCTGTGCAGAAGGGAGCAAGACAACTTCAGCTGACACAAGGACCCTCCAGAAAACGAGCAGCCTTCCAGCAAAGCTCTACCCATCCCCTTCACCTGGACAAACAGTGCCCACAGTCTGCAACCCCAGAAAGGGCTTAGAGAGGGGAGCAGGGAAACTGCTGCAGCTCGGTCACTGACGTAGGTAAACCCACCACCCCTGCTGCCAGAAAGAACCATTTCAGGGACTCCTTTCCACGATATTGGGAATTCCTGCAAAACTCTCATTTCTGACGTGCTGCTCTTATGTGAAATATCCGCAGCGTTTGCAAAGAAGTGATTATGAATGACTAACCAGCCATGCATATATTTCAAGAAAACTTGGAAACAACCTTGTTATTTTTGGAAACACGTACACTTGTTCAGGGCAAGCAGGCAAGGAAGAATTGCTGTGGAAAGTTACCTAAAGAACAGAGAGTCTGTAGTGCCACCTACTGCTTTACTCGAGATTTCAACTTCTGATTTCAAAAAAAACCCAAACAAACAACAGAGACAGAAAGTGCCACCCTGGAACAGACCCAAGCTCAGGCAGTCACAGAGACCTGATAACCACCCAGACCAGATTCCTCACCAGAAGGCACAAGAATGCTGCCATAGATGATGCGAGAGCTAAACCCGCCTATGAGCTTTGCAGCCCAAAGCACGAAGCGTGACAGTCCTTCAAAAAGCACTGCTAATTTTTGTTATAATGATGTTGAGTATTCTTGTTAGGCACACGAATACT
This sequence comes from Burhinus bistriatus, assembly GCA_013397275.1. Taxonomy (NCBI): domain Eukaryota; kingdom Metazoa; phylum Chordata; class Aves; order Charadriiformes; family Burhinidae; genus Burhinus; species Burhinus bistriatus. Next base: position 81,434 of record VYXH01007710.1, on the reverse strand, counting down.
AAAGCTGATTTGGACTCTTAATACCTCCTCAACTTCTCCACAGATCAGCAGCAATAAGTTCCAAAGATACTCCAAAAGATATTCCAAAGATATTGCAAAGGTATATTGCATAAAAGTGTGGTTCATTTATTTTTTAAATATTTGAAACTTTTTTCTTTCATAATTTAACCTTTTAGTGTAATTATAAGCCTTCCTACTACACAAGACAGAACAATTTCCTGGCCTCCAGTCTGCTGGTCAGTCATTACTGCATAAACTTTCACTAGGTTCACAGCTTCTCAGCTACTTGCACAGAATAAAAAAAAAAAACACATAAAAAATTAAGAAATCCAAAAGTAAAGCCCCTTTGTGTTTATTCTGAACTACCCAGTCAAATATATGACTGTTCCTTGAATACATTTCAATTTTCCTAACCACAAATTCATAAAACATAGATGATTCCACAGAGAAAACAGATACTCCTTTCAGATTACGAATTACAAACCAGAAAACAAAACATGCAAAAATGCAAGGGGAAGGTTGCTTTTCTCCTCCAACTAACAGAGAGTATCAAAGAACCATAATTAGCATTTGCTACTCAGTACAACATATTATCAAAATCACCAAAGAGAACATACCCATTTATTCATAAATGTGGTCTGGATTATACAGAGATTGCAGATGCTTGGTTGCACGGTGTCTGGTCTGTTTTGTGTTTGGTTTGGTATCCATTCATTTAGTCCTTAATTTGCCATTAAGCAACTGATACAGCAAGTGTGCACATTAAACATTTAAATACAGGTGCCCAGAGGCATACATGGTTAAACAACTGCAAGTGGTTATCGCTGGAAGTTTAAACTAGTGATTTTTCCTTCCTTTACAAAGACGAGGTTAAAGGTTGGACTAGATGACCTCAAGAGATCCTTTCCAACCTAAATTGTTCTATGATTCAAGTGCAGGAACAGAAAATTGACAAGTAGGCACAAGGTAGAGTGTAATGCTCTGGAACCACGCTTCCCATTGATACCAGGACTGGACAGAGTTTATACTAACACCGGTTCATACATACAGATCTTAGGAGACTTCAGTCCACATCTTTAAGAGTATTTAGGTGAGGAACTGCCACGGACATCAGTAGGACCGGCGCTCCTATGTACCTGGGGGGAGGCAGGACCCAGGGTCTTGTACAAGCTTCTGGACTACAGACCTAGTGACAAAGCTCAGAGACACCAATTTCACCAGAGTCACAGTGTCATGAATTTAAAGAGTTCTCAGTCATCTGGAGCATAAAACAACACAAACAACATAGTTCTGAGATGTCTGAAAAGCCTGCAACTGCCGCAGTATGCTATTCACTGAAGAGTTAAATTCATTGGAGGTGATTTTAATAGCTAGTTTACAAAAACTCGCTAGTTATGTTTGATTACAATGTATCTGTACCCTGTAAAAAGTGGCCCAAAACCTTCTTGTGCCAAATGCAGAAGTCCTTCTACACAGATTTCAGGGATTTCATTCCATGGCCGATATGAAGTCTTCCCCATTTATCTTAGCTAAAAGGAATTCTACACGGATCTTAATAAATGTTGAATACTGTCACGCTACTTAGAGCAACATTTCAGTGGAATACAGCAATAGGAAAATATATCAACTTTCACAGCCTGCCCTTCCAAAAACTCCTACAATTTGGCCTGTGTTTAAAAAAAAAGAAAGAAAAAAGGCTGCTTCAGCAATGCCAAGCTTTTAATGGCACCCCAAAACAATGCAGCTTAGAACAGAAAGTGAAGAATATCAGAGCCATACAAGAACAGACTGGGGTCAGAAGCCCTTAAGTGTAATGGAGGGAAAAGAGCATAAAAGATTCATCAAGACTATTTCCCCTCTACTCAGCAGTGGCAAGGTCACATCTGGAGTATGTACCCAATTCTGGGCTCCCCAATACACAAAAAACATAAGTTTACTGCTGAAAGTCTAATAAAGTGCCACAAAGATGATTAAGGGACTGAAGCATCTTTCACATGAAAGGAGACAGAGAACTGGGACTGTTCAGCCTAGAAAAGAGAACGTTTAAGGAGATCTTATCACCCAGTATAAATACCTGATGGGAGGGAACAAAGAAGAGAGAGCCAGACTCTTCTCACTGGTGCACAGTGACAGGACAAGAGGTAACAGGCACAAACTGAAACACAGGAATGTTCATTCGACCATAGGAAAAACACTTTTGTTACTGTGAGTGGTCAAACACTGGAACAGGTTGTCCACAGAGGTTGTGGAGTCTCCATTCTCAAAACCAGAATTCCCCAAACTCCTCAGTTTTCCTTGGTTCTTTTTGAAAGTGCTGATAGAGATCAAATTCTACTCAACTAGGTCACGTCAGAATCATTAAACTGCAATAAAGATCAACAAAAATGCAAAACTCCAGACCAGATGTAAGATATGCTGAAGTACCATGACTGTTTGTCTGTCTACTTAAGACTGTTCTCTACCTGATGCCTTAATACATATAGGAGAAACGTTAAGGAGAAGGGGATTCAGACTGAATAATCCCCAGCTAAAATGTTGCTGTAAAAACTGGACTTATTCACCTACTTGAAGGGCAGGTACACGTACAAATAGATATCACGGACTAAAAGGACTTGCTTTTACCTCTGTGTCTGAATCAGAAGGAATGAGACAATGGTTTTTCGGTCCTGAGTAGTACTGAATTTAAGGCTTAGATATGCGCCTGATCAAATACAGATTCAAAGAATCTGCAGTTAAAGGAAACATCAAATACTGACATGAACTCCTCAGTTTAATTCCATTTGTATCATTCTTTTGTGCAAAATGCCCAAAATTAGTAGCAAAACTTCCAGAATAGAACATATAATACACATAAAAGTGTCTTGCTCCTACACAGGAACTAGATCTGATCCTGCATCTATTTAAGAAATTGGCAGGATATATTAATTATATCCCCAAGAACAAGGTTTGGCCAACTATCTTTAGTGCCTCTGTATAACTAAGCTTTAAATAAGTCTGCAAAACGTAGGCAACAGTGTGCAGAAGTCAGCAAGTGGCACTTAAAAAGCACAGCATCAATTCGCAGTACTTAGCAAACAGCCATGGTTTCCGTGGTGGTTATAAGGAATTTGCCTTTGAATCTGCATTAAATAGCCGAATTTTCTACATCCTGTTTGATGCATTTGGAAAACATCTGTTTTGATTAACTTGAAATCAGTGCAGCACGTTAACATCTCAGAGGAAATTAGGTTCACTTAAAATGGATTTTAAGGCTGCTTTCCCTTTGCTCTAGTGATATCGGAAAGGGCATTATATTTAGAAGCTGTGCTTCTGCAATGCCTAGCGATGGTGGAAACAGCACTCTGAGCATAGAGTAAGATACGCTGAGCCAAGATATGTCTTGATTTACTTCCCTGAGTGATGGGTAATAATTCAAGGGAGAAATTGGCCAGATGAGAGTTAAATCCTGCGAGATCTGGATTCTAAATGGGATCCTAAGTGGCCTAGTTTCCCCTTTCCTGATTTCCCTTACAAAGACAGAAAACAGCAGGAATCTTCACAAGCTGATCTTGTCGGTTTCAGCACTGAGGGAAAGGGGTGACACCAGACAATTCCAGACACCAGACAAAGAAGAAAAGGAAACAAGCTGAAGCAAGCTGCCACCACCTGGTGGGTAAGAACCACTCCCAGAGTGAAAGAGCTTACCAAATGTGCCTGTTGCAGTGCAGCAAGCTGAAAGATGGGCTTTCTGCACAGGAAAGGTAATTTTCTTCCAGAGAAGAAAAAAAAGCCACAACCAGCAGTACACTCATTTGAAAATGCCACTCCAGTATTACAGGTACTGTAATTCCATTGTCTCCCATTCCAGTACTCGTCTATAGTCAGCTACCTCTGGTTTGAGGATAGCTCTCAATACGTACCACTGACTCTTCCCAAGGAAAAGAATGGCATCTCGGGAATCTTCAAATGTGGTTCATTATTGACATCTGGTTAGGCAAGCCTGCTCAACAGGACCACATGGGCACTGAAACAGGCTTTTGAGGTACTTAGGTAGGTTAGTAAAATCAAAATAATAGAGAAGTACCAGTGTCAGCATCTATGGAAAACCTTCAGAAGGCTGTGACTAAAATACAATGAAAATACAGTGTTAAGAGTCCTGCAGGCACAGCTTGGAAGGTAGGGCCTGAAGCAAATGTCCAAAGATGTACATTTGTAGCTAAAGTGCATTTTGTTCCCCCATTTTCTCAGACCACTCTCTCACCTTTTTATCTATCGGATGTTATCAGACTCCTGCAGACAAGATTTTCAAAGCAGCTTAAGATTATGGATGAGTTTCAACAAAGTTTGGGTAACAAAGTTACCTCAAGCTGACTTGAAAGGTTCTCCTGTGCCTGTTCAGCCTTCTGACATGAGGACTAATCTATCATGTATTTCTTCACATAGGGTCCAGCTCAGCAGGGAGGGCTTCAACTGGAAGGTTGTACCTGTTGCTGTAGTAATGATGGCTAGTTTGAGTTCTCTGATGAAGCTTAGATGTTGGTGAAGTTTCCAGGCTTTAAACTTCTTACTACGGCAATCATCATAAGGCAAATTTGCAGACCTTAGTTTCATATTTCCCCTCTCATTTCAAAAAAACCATCTAGTTTTCAACACAGCTCTAATGATAACTTCACAAAACTCTGTGGTTTTGCTTTGTAGATCATGTAAGTATTTTGTCTCAAGTCGCTCCACAGCTCTACTGTGTCAGCTCCAAATGAATCAAAGAAATCTCAGAGCAAAAGCTGTTTGAAACTGGTAATACTCTTCTGGATTCTCAATGGAACCACCAATTTTGCCTGATGAGGTTCACTCAAAAGACTTCACTGACTTAAGCAAATCTTTCAACATGCATGGCAGGAGTTTAAAGTTTCTAATGAACCATGAAACCAAGCTAGTTTCATAGGAGCTTTTTGAGAATGCTTTTCTTAATTCTAGCTCCACATCACCTAACAATTTTGCCACCAATCTCATGATGCACAAGACCCATGGGAGAGTTGTACAAGCTGTTGAGGAAAGCTATGACAACCATATTAGAATATACAGCAGGCCCAGGGAGACCAGAAGTTATTCACCATCTTCTAAGCCAGAGTTCCAAGGGCCAGTCAGAGAGCAAGATAAGTACTGTTTAGAGCAACATTGATCTCCTGTAACAGATAAGAACTAGATTATATTTTTCTTTTTAAACAGGGTTTTGTTGCAGAATGCCGATTCATCAATACTAACAGTGATGCACTTGGATCCAGGATATGATTTCTGGATGGAGAGAGGGACTCTGAGTTGCCATGTATTCTCTGGTATGCTCTTGAAGTGGCTTATAAACTCAAATTTTTAGAAAAACTAAAAGCTACAGAAAAGAATTCAGCCGCTGAAATCCAGGATCAGTGTTTTGCTCTGTCCCAGTGTTCTTACACGTGTTAGTTTCTCTGTCCTCCACCTCCTCATTTTCCAAGCAATTGAGACTTCCTACCTCATGGAAGTCATGTAAAGATAGAAGCTTTAAAGGCTTTCCAGTGTTTAGCTGTAAAACAAGGACTGGGAACATGAACGCTCCATGCATCTTACCGAGTCACAATGAGTGTCACCAAGGCTATCAAAACATACTACTGGCCACCGGTCAACACAGGCATTTTGAGCGAAGTTGGAGGCTTGACCAATTTGAAGCCAGGTTTTAGTTTATGCCTCCATCCTAGAAGGGTGCTAAGCATAAGCAGAGTGATAATAGTTTTATGTTCATTTTGGAATCCAGAATATGCATCAGCATATCACAGAATCACAGAATCACCTGCCAAAGCAGAGTCACCTAGAGCAGGTTGCACAGGACGGCGTCCAGGTGGGTTTTGAATGCCTCCAGAGTCAAAGACTCCACCACCTCTCTGGGCAGCCTCTTTCAGTGCTCTGCCACCCTCAAAGGAAAGAAGTTCCTCCTCATGTTCAGATGGAACTTCCTACGTTCAAGTTTGTGCCCATTACTTCTTGTCCTATCATGGGTCACCACTGCAAAAAGACTGGTCCCATCCTCCCGGCACCCTCCCTTGAAGTATTTATAGGCATTGATGAGATCCCCCCTCAGCCTTCTCTTCTCCAGACTAAAAAGACCCAAGTCCCTCAGCCTTTCCTCATAAGAAAGATGTTCCAGCCCCCTCATCACCTTTGTAGCCCTCTGCTGTACCCTCTCCAGCAGTTCCCTGTCCTTCTTGAACTGGGGAGCCCAGAACTGGACACAGTACTCCAGGTGCAGCCTCACCAGGGCAGAGTAGAGCGGGAGGACAACCTCCCACGACCTGCTTGCCACACTCTTCTTGATGCACCCCAGGATGCCATTGGCCTTCTTGGCCACAAGGGCACATTGCTGGCTCATGGTCATCCTGTTGTCCACCAGGACTCCCAGCTCCCTTTCCAGAGAGTTGCTTTCCAGCAGGTCAGCCCCTAACCTGGCAGTTATCTCTGAGCAACGAAAGAACAATCAGTTTTATTTCTGATTGAAATGAAGAATTCTCACGCAGATTCTTCCACAACGGAGCTTGGAGAGGCCTGCTTAGCAGCAGACCTCCTAAAGGTCTGCTACTTGGCCACAACTGCCCACTGTGCAAAGACGAGTTCGCTGCAGCTCCTAACAGCAACTGTATTTATCCTTTTGGTTACAGAGGCAGGAGCTCCACTAAATTCCAGTTCCTCTTCACTAGCCAACTGTGGACTGATCGCACACTCCCTTTTACTTCAGTTTAAACATTGTAATTTGTATTTGCTTTACCTGTTTCTCAAAATTCTTCTGTAGCTATATAAGAAAAGATACGTGAAAGAAAGAAACCTTATGTTCTTTCTAACACACTAACTTCGAGAACAAAGATTAGAAACCTCTTGGTGACACAGACTGGAGTCAATTAAGACAAAATATTCAGTGTGCAGAGTCTCCTCAAGGCAATATCTGCAGTTAGTATGTAATGCAAACCATGTTAAGCAGCTACGTCTAGCCTGATTTCTGTCCAGCTACCAAGGATTCTGACTGAATTTCACCAGACAGAAATGTGCAATTTTTTTGTCATTAGAGAGCACCCAGGGAAGTAGCACAACAAAATGCTTCCTGCTGCTGTTAAACGCAGGAGCCTGTGATTTCAGCTCAGTCATCTGCTCTCACATTCAGTAATCCACAAATTTCTGGCAGCACAACATGCCCCCACCCCCACCCCTTCCCTCCCCAGTAGCAGAGTCTTTTTCTCTAAATGGTCCAAGACATTTCCATGTTTGCCTTCTCAGGCTATTGACAGTAAACTGCTTAATAGGAGAGGGCATCTGTGATGCTTTTCCTGATTATCGATAACATCTAGAAGGCTTAAACATGGCCTTTCCTGCTTCAGATTTTAAAGGAGGTTAATTGAGATCAGATACTTAAAGCTGAACTTAATAGCAACAGAGTAAGTGCACAGTCCAGACTATGGGGGGGGGGGGGGGGGTGTGTGTGTGGTGTGTGGAAGTTAAAAAATATTTGGAATAGTTAAATATATCCAGATCAGCCACACGTGATAACTTCAGAGCATTTCAGAAGCTAAATGAAGGACCCTAAACCATTCCTGGTTGTCTGTAGAGTGCTCACTGAAGACACGTATGGAACTCCAGGAGACCAGAAAGCATAATTTTACTGATTTTTTTTAAGAGATAGGGGACAGTTTGGGAACATTCAGCCCAGTCTATATACCTAATTATAACCCCTACCATACAAATAAGACAGTAAGAAATACCTTGTATACATGCAACAGTACAAATGAAAATTTCACCCTTTACAAGATAACTGGCCTACGGTCCATAAAGAGATTATACAGAGGCAAGCAAGGCTTTCAGTATAGCCCTCACAACACAGCTCCTCTAAGAAAACAGGGAAAACATGATCTTTGTGAAATGATTATAAAGTAGCAAAAGAAGCAGTCAAAAAGTTGCATTCAGCGAGTTACTGTTAACCATTCACCGGGAGACTGAGAGAACGTATTCACTAGGGTCTTCATCCTTCACACATCTATCACAGCGCAACAGCATTCAGAAGTCTTTGAAGTGCTTTTGAGAGAGACATTTTTTACTTTAAAACCCCCAAAAAATGAAAAACACACAAACAAAAAAAGCACAACTGGATGATATCAAGCCAGGAGAGAGTGCAAGTACTTTGGAGGACAAAATCAGAATTTAAAGTTACATTGGTCAGCTGGAGAAGCCAGCAGAAAAAAAGTTGAGAGACCTGTTAGACACCTCTGGAAAACAGTAAATCAACAGGAATAACAGCAAATTTTAGCAAATCAGAAAATTTAGATAGTAGGGAGGGTGAAAAGAAGGTGACATCTTGCAGGACACCAAATTTGGTGGAAGGAGTCAATTATTTGTTCTGTTCCTCCCCCACGGACAGGACAAGAGTAAAGGGCTGAATTTTAAAAACAAGAGAAATTCAGTTGAGAGGTCAGAAAGATTTTAAGAAGATAAGTACTAGTTACTTGGAGACATTGTGAAATCACTTGTCACAGATTTCTACAAGTCACAGTGGTTTAGGCTAATTATTTACTTGATTACAGGCATACCTTGCAGCCCGCAGCACCTCCCTTCTGTCCCAGCGCCTCCTCTTGCCGCAACATCCCATTTCATTTCTCTTTGCCTCACAATCTCTTCCTTGCACCACTTCTTCCCCCAGGGACAGGGAGGGGGAAATTAGACTTCTGCCTCAAACGACTAATGAATTAAGTTAGAATTAGTGTCACTAATGAGAACATTTTTCAGTATTTATTAGACCAGTGGCTACAGTGACCTCTTATGCTAGGGTTATACAGTCGCTTCCATTCCAGCATCTCTAATTTCAAGAGTCATGAATAACTTAAAAATGCATACATTTTAGGCAAAACTTTCTAGGCACGAGGTAGAATTCGTAGGGACATCAATGGCTCCTGCATTGTGCAGCTTCCAAGCTTTTTCCAGATTGGAAAAAATATTGTGTCACTGGAGAAATAACCTGTGATCGTATAGTTAAAGTCTATAGGATAATAATGCATGTGCACAAGGCCGCAGAGTTACAACTATATGCCTGACTGTGGCATTTCTTACCTCCAAGAGCTTAACTGTATAACTTTAATGTTGTATTACCATCAGCTCTTTCTACAGGATCTGTTTTACAATGAACTTACAAATGGCTTGTGTAACAAATGATATCTATTGCGTTTTATTATTCATCTTTTTCCACATATTGACATTTGAGATGTAACCAGGGACTTTGCACAGAATACGTCTGGCAGAAGTGGTGTGTACTGATTAATGTCCTTTCGGTGCTGATATGAAACACATGGGTTATATTAGCAAAGCGATGTATGAAATGATACATTGGAAACTACTTACCTATTCCATGAACATGACTTACCAAAGTCAGGAATGTTCTAGCGATTAACTCTTACGAATGCGTGTGAATTAAACTACTTCTTTCTGGGAAAAGGGTCTCATTATCAACTACCAATAGGCTGCAAAGGGTCAGCCCTAAAATCTTCCAAAGTAAATGGCTTTGATAGTACAGTAGCAAAATTATATATTCAGACAACGAGTAAATTGAAACAAAGAGCTATTGTTATTCCTGTTCACGTTGCCCATTTGAAGTTATTTCTTCTTCAAGTTTAGGCCACAACTGAAAAAAGAATCCCTATAGAAGTCCTCAGGTATATGCTTAACGCCTATTAAAATCAACATCCCACTGAAATTGGTAAAGTCAAGCATGTGCTTAAATATTTTACTGAATTTGGCCAATGGGTACTTACTTGCCAAAGTTTTATTTTCTTTGTTGATACAATATTAACTCCAAAATGCTGTGGACACATAAATATTAGCCAAAATTATTAACTTTTTCTGGATTTCTTGGCCTTTTAAAAAAATCCAGTCTGGCTAGAAGACTGCCTTATCACTAAACCAACATATTAAATTTCTCTGACAGTAAAATCTATCTATAGACATACAGTAACAACAAATTAACCTCAATCTGACATGAATGAAAACAGTTTCTAAGTGGTTATAGTTCCTAAAACAGAATCTATATGCAATAAATACAATTATTTCACTGAAATTGTTAGCAAATGTTTTTCTTTTGCAACAGACATGTTCGCTGTACCATCTTTGTTGTATTGATATGTTCTTTAGTAGCCCATTCTGTGCCTTCGTCCTTGATTTAAATTTATCGTGACACATTTTTAAACAATAGCAGGAAACCTCACTTATGACTTTAATTATAAAATGGTGTTATAAAATTATATCCACATTTTACTTTTGGCAGTTGGCAATCCTCATTTAACATAAATAACCCTTCTTGGCCTCAGCAGTTCTCTTTGGTTGATTTCAATGCTTACTGTATGTAATTGATATAAAAACACAAGGTTTAGGAAGCAGTTATTGGAACTTGTTAAAAGAAGTAGTCAAGTTCATAAACGCAGTCATTTTGCTATGTTACATGCCAAGAGAATTAATAATGTACGTTTGGGAATAAGGGAGAAATTCTGGCTTTTTAAAGAAAGACTGATGTAACTACAGTATTCCACTCCTATGTTAATTGTTTGGCTCGCAAACCCATGGCTTTGTTTCTCTTCCACCCACAGCTGCTTCCAATAATCTTCTAAAAACTGACACATACGTACACACACATCCACACACATCCACATTATATGCAGACATCCATTTTTAACTACATGTATGCACTAATACCAAAATAATTCTGTTGTTCTATATTAAAGAACAAGAGCAAATATGTTAACCTTGCTGTATAAATAAAAGGAAAAGACACTCACATCAGAAGAGGCTCTTCTCAGAAGACTGAAGTTTAGCAATACTACAGATGAAGTTACTTCAAGTCATTTCCCAAACCGAATTCCCAAGCAGTTCACACGAAGGGGCTGATTTTCAACTGAAGACCCCCAAATTTGCACCAAGTCATCTTTGTCTGTCTGTCTGTCGCACACTGACAGCACTGATACATGAACGTACAGGAGAGTTAGTTACTTGTCTGCATGAGCTATTAAGTAACTCCAAAATTGAATCCTCTGATGCACAATGGTCACACCAGGTGTACGAAAAGTCACCTGTATGTAATGCAGAGACAGGTCATCATTCGAAAAACTGAAGCTTAACATTAAAATGCAACACCTTCTTAACTTCTGTTTGACCGTCACATAGCACTACGCACGGGATTAATGATAAGCTTTGATGAACTGGAAACAAAGCACAGCCCAATTCTCAGCAGTGGGAGCTACTAAGCGTCTTTCATTTTTGGAAACAAATCCCTCGGGTTAGGCCCCACTTAAATTTTTTTCATCTGCCATTTTAAGGACCCAGCTTCAAAAATTTTAACTTACTAAAGCTAATTTATGAGAAATAACTCAAAAACATTGAGAATGTTCTTTTTAAGCTTCCAGTTGGCTAGTTTATCTCATACCTCAAAAATCAGTTTAAGACACAAGAAGGGGACTTTGCACTTTTTGCACCAGGATCCGCCACCTCCGATCATGAGAGGGATATGTCCTACAAGCCAAGTCACACAGCAAGACACAACCGTAGCACAGGACTGCGTTTGTAGGCAGCTGGGGATCCGTGATGCCATAGATTGTCACTAACAAATGCCAGATGTGGATGGTTGGAAGCAGAAGCAGCTGGGGAATTCAGAGGAAAGCTGAGATGCTTAAAATGTACTTGCTGTCAGTACTACGATGGGAGAGCAGGACAGAGGGGCCAGATGTGCGAGTCTCACGCAGAAAGAAAGAGACTAGACAGACCTGCAAGACAAAGCTAGATAAAATAATTAAATTAATATTTCAATTATGGGCCATTACCTTGGAGTAAAGACGCAGCTTTAGGAATATGGAAGGGACAAACACTTTTCCTGCCTCCTCCGCCATACCCACACAGGCAGCTGTTTTTATACATTCAAAATGTAACGTAGTTGATATTTGCTTAGTCAAGGGCATAAATACCTATTGGTCATTTATAAACCAGCCTCTTAAGTTCAGTCAGGTACCAATGTGCCTGTGTCCCTTTCCAGTGAGCAAGGAGAACACACCAATATCATCAACCCTTGCAAGAAAACGTCTCTCACCTGTAACTTGCCATTTCCAACCAGTGCTGGAAGCAAGAGCCAGCCTGTGCCTTTGGCCACTCATTAAACCACTCAGCCAGGAAAGCTCAAGGACACTGGGATTTCAAAACCTTGCGTCCTCCCTTCTTAACCATGCAAGGACGGACACAACCCAGTCTCTGTGACATAATAAAGTTCACTAAGTAAATCAACCTTAGGAGTTTAATTCTTTGGCATCACTGAATGATAACATCCATTTCAACTTCTCAAAACTCCTCCCTAATCAGCTGAGACCAACTGACTATAACTGGGGCTCTGCCCGAGACAGAGGTGCCAGATCAGCCCGGTAGAACAGAAAAGGTCCTAAAGCCAGTGGCTCCCACCCAAAAACCAGCTCAATTACAGCTGCCAACTCTTCGGTTTAAGTAATTCCTGGGGCATCACCAGGTTTGTGCAAGCGTTAAAAGCGAACCTGAAAAAAACCCAAACAAACAAACAAAAAACCCCACACAAAACCAGTGCTAGGGAATACGTCGCTTTTTCCCCCAACGGCCAGGCCCTGAGGTTCAGCTGAGGAGGCCACACATACTAACATGTGTTTCCCTCTCCCACAGATGTTACAGTGTTTCTGAATAAATAGGAAGCCGGCTACCTGGCAGTGGAAGAAATTACTTCAGAGGACGCAGAGACTCATGGGACTTTCACATTTCCTAATATAAACTTTGATTTTGCTACTTTTATTGAAAAGGGGGCGTTCAGCAAAGGGGGTATTGCTTCCTCCTCACACTTCCTATTGCTATATGCAATATTAATACTTTAACCTTATAATTAGGGATGGTCATATTTTGTGGAACCTGAGGTTTTGCAGACCTCTTGAACTTCTGTGGGGGAGAGTAGGAAAGGGAAGCTGCAAAGAACGAAGCTTACCACATCTTCCCTTATAAGCCTTTGATTTTATTTTCTCCTGTGGAACGAGATTCAGGGCTTTTTTCTTTTTAACCATCACATTTTTCTGCTTAAAGACTTCTCTCCAACACTTGGTCTAGATATACTTTTGAGGCCAAGCCCTAAATTGCTGCAAACTGTCAGTGTCCCTCATACCAGTGCTGCCAGTCTATACTGACAATCAGCCCTGGTGTGCCTGCTTGGCAAGGTAAGGGGGAGAGCAGTCTGCACTGAGGAATTCACCCATCATTCTGCAGAGATAACTCCTACTATTGGCTTTGGCAGCATTCAGGAGGCATCTCGCCGCGAAATCCCAAAAGAGAACTAATCCATCAGAAGAGCAACATTCAGTCAGTTACACTCCTTGTTTAAAAGCAGATTCCATGCAAATAAAAAATATGGCATCACAGCTGAGAAACTTAGGTTTCCTGACTTAACCAACAACTGAAATCAAAACCCAAAGCCACATCCTCAGCTAATATAAATATGGTGCAACTGAAGCTGATAGAGTAAGGCCTGTCAAACACATCCCCGTCCCGCTCTAATCCGTTTTAGCAGTGTTCAGGCAGAATAATTTTCCTAATGCACATGAGAAGGGAACAGTATTGCTCTGTTTGCATGCTTGGGATAGGAGGCCACAGTTTGGGGTTTGCAGTGACATCAGGGTATTTTCATTCAAGTACTCATTAGGAACAAAGTAATGGACGGTGGTAGGCGTTAGAAGTGCTGAAGGAGAAGCAGGTCAAAGAGTATGTTTCGTTGGCTCACTGTCGAAGAGTTGAATCCTCCCCATTGGCCCAACAATCTCAGAAGTCAAAAAACATTTCAGCTGAAGTCAGCTTAAAACCTTCCCTCCCATCTTAACTTTAAAACTTAACAGGGAATTAAAGGATTGTTCTGCTATAGCGAACGTTGGAAAGGTTTTTAAAGCATCAAGTATTTAGCTTTCACATTACTTTTATCTAGCAAATAATTTAACAAAATTGAGGTGAATTCTCAAAAAAAAAAAATCTAAATCTCTATTTTTACTCTCGGAGAGGGGTGGGATTTTTGGGGTTGGTTTGTTTGGTTTTGGCAAATAAGATATTTATGCCCTTCAAGAGTCCTCTAGATTATGGGGCCCACCTCCTCCCGAAGACACGACTGGACATGTGCTCTCAGTTCAGGGTACAGCTAATCACACATAAACAAAGACTGCTTTCCAGGCCCATCAGCACCTCGGTGCACCTACCCTGTTGTGTACATCACTTAGAGCTGCTCTGTGTCTGCAGGGACTCCCATTTCTCCTGTTGGCCCAATAAAGATTCCCTTATATTAAGAGGTTGATTCCCCAGCTCCCACCTCCACACCTGATATCAGGGAATGGCTGAACAAACACAACGTTTTCCCTCCTGAACTTTCTGTGGCAGCATTAGCCCACTGCTGCCATCGGGAGGTACCCTCACACAAGGCACGTACAAATTCACTTTTCTCAAAGCCATCAGTTTTAAATCTCCTTAATTTCAACTTCTGCCACGACGCCTGCTTATCCCTCATGGGCAGGTGAAAGTTTCACTAATAATAGATGCATAATGTTTCCCTAGATTTCAATTCCTCCTAGTGATTGCTTATCCGACAGTACAGTCTTTGCAGTACAGGTGCCAATCAACAGCACTTCTATAAGCAACGTTTTACAGGCTGAAAACTGGCATAACAAAAAGCACTCTGCTTCCAGGACCTGGGAGATAGTTCAGTTGCAATTCATTTTCTAAAATCTCAGAAGTTTTCACTCTTCAACAAAAATAGCCTCTTTTGTAAGTGTAACAAATCCTGCAAAACTCTATAAACCATCAAGCTAACGATCCACAGCAAATGCCAAAAGACAACCTCTTGGAGAAATTTATTGAACAACAATGTCCTCTGCTGGCAGGAACTAGACTCAACTTGTAACACTGAATTGCATTACCTTCCCCGTGATTCTGGAGACATCATTATGAATACCTCATTAAATGGCCTGAACAGGAAGCCAAGAATAGAACAAAATCAACACTATGATAAAGTGCTATTTGGATAGTCTTGTCTGGTTTACCTCAGATGAGGACAGAGGTCAGGGTATATTTGATGCATAAACCTCTGATGACAGGAAATAAATTTGAATACGATTCAAGATTAGCCTATGTGACTTTGTGCCCCAGTGAACAAGGGCAGCAACATGGAAATGGAATCCAGATTCTGCTCTCAACCTTAACACTTGTCCTCTGCATGTCTTCAGGCAAATCAGGTCTCTTCCATCTATTTAGATTTTGAAAGCATCAGAACAATGAAGATATTATTTTGCCAACTAGACCTTACCACAAAAAGGAGCTGAGGTACTTTGAAGAGCACACAAAGGACACAGGAGTCTGGGATTTATTTACAAGTGTTACACATGTACTAAAGACTAGATTTTCAGAGTATTCAGCTTCCAAAAGAGGCATACAGGCCCTTACCTGACCTGGGTGCTGCCAGGAACTCCGGTAACAACTTAACTCCTGTTAATCCTCTTTTAAACACAGCAGAGTTGACAGCTACTTTGTTGGGTTCCTCTATGTCCTTAAGTGCTGATTCCAAAGAACTTATGTTTTGGTAACACTTCCCTAAATACCTGCTCCAAATCTCAAAATAAAACCCAGTGTAGCTGAAACCCAAGTTTAGGTCCACCACACCAGATTGCTTCTGGAAACAGAGAAGAGCAGGCAAAGGGAAATTGTCCATTTTCATTCTTGACAGGCAGCTGTCTGGTGTTCCTCANAACTTGTTTACTTTGAGGATGGCAGAGCACCGGAACAGGCTGCCCAGAGAGGTGGTGGAGTCTCCTTCTCTGGAGATACTCAAAACCTGCCTGGATGTGTTCCTGTCCAACCCGCTCTAGGTCCACCTGCTTTGGCAGGGGGGCTGGACTAGGTGATCTCCGAATGTCCTTTCCAACCCCTCAACCCCTACCATTCTGTGATACCCCTTCTATGCCTCAGAGGGGCAGTTGCACAATCATACATGAAAAAAGCTCATGAATCCCAATTATCATCAAAAACAAGCATTGTTATAGTTCTAGATAGTTCTAGGATCTAACCATAATCCTAAAAGCACATAATGACATGCTTTTCCCAGTGATAGAGCTTGACAATTCTGTTGAAATTCAGGAAGGTAAACAATAATTACCCAACATATTTAGAAAGACCAAACAAACTTTTGGGGTCAGATTCATTTTATCAGATCCCTTGAGGTTCCGAGTTTGTTTGCTCTTTCCAGCCACGCAAGCTGGTCTAAGAAAAGCCGTTACCTCTCCCAATAAACTTTGTTTCCTTGATATCCTTAGAGTACTGCAGTTACACCACCACTACAACAAGAGTTTTTTCCAACTTTCTTCAGCAGCCAATAGAAGAAGTCAGTGGAAGAAACCTCCAACACCTGCAAAATGACTACATTGTTGCTTAAGAAAGCAGAAGCCGGGCTCAGGATAAGAGAATTGTGAATCAGTGCAATGGCTCAGAATTGGCAGATTTTAAGTGTCACAATGACTGTATTTTGGCAAGGAACGGTGAAAACCACACTGTAAAGTTGTATGAGAGAAGGTGATCAAAATAAAGCAAGCACATTTAATCGCGGAAAAAAAGCAGAACTATTTCTAATGATCCTTTAGCTTAGTCACCAATTCTATTTATATGTTTTAAGGGACCATAAATATTTTTATCTGCACTCAGGACACAGAGAGTTTTCCAGTTTCTATATAAAGAAGTCATTTTGGACAGATCAAAACAATAAAGGCGCAGGACTCCTGGATGACAGATGCCAGGATGTTAGTAACCATAAATGGTTTTCAAATATGGCCCCATCACCATCCCCCACAGTAGCCCTTTCAAGTGGGAATTACAAATTACTTACTTGGAGAGGAAATTTCAAACAGGCCACTTATCAAAAAGTGCCAAATAAACCTGTCATTGGGATAGAAGTTACAAACCATTCCTAAACTCTGCAGACATTTCCTGAGCCTGTGAACTCTGATCTTGGCTTCTAATAAACATGACATCAGCTCCCCAGTACTGCAGACACAAGACACATGACCCACCACTATGTTATCGCTTCCTCTGCAGTTTCTTCCAGGATCTGTTCTAAAGCGCAACATCAATGGAAGACTTTCCGCTTATTTCAAAATCGGTTTTGGATCAGGTCCTTAAAGGGAGGTCAGAACAAGCACGGCATGGTATCAGTATGTGAGCTACAAATATTATTGCAATTATCCACTTAAAAGCAATACGGAATCTGAGACCTTTGAGGAGTTTTCCAGGTATTGAATTAGGAAGTGGGTTAAGACAAGACTCCTGTTGCTGTCAAAGGCTTATTAACTGCTAACCTCTCATCCTAGAAATGTAACTGAGCCTTTAAAAACTCTGATTAAAACATGTACATACTGGACAGCTACCGAATAACATCTCAAAACATGTTAAGAATTATTACAATATGCTAGATGATTTCAAACACTGGAATGACAGTCCCCTGAATTTCTAGAGAAAGTCTAGAGAAGGATTAAGGTAGCTAAAGCTCTATGGTTTACTTTTTCCATGTAGGCACTTCCTTTGCAGCTAAGTTTTTGGGCTGGAAACTTGAGCAAGAACCCCAAACAAAATGAGCCATCAACTCAATAAACTAAGATGTCAATAAGCACAGAATTAGAGCTCTTGGAAAAGTAACTGAAATGTATTATCAAAATAAGAAATTTGTAAAGATTATAGAATATTTATCTAGAAATGGAGCCTCTACTTCTGCCTAAAGGACAGACATTTCCTTCATACTCGGATATTCCTAAAACAATTTCAGATCAAACATAGGTCAGACTGGCAGGTTACAATATGCAATGAGTAAGAAGTTTTGTTTAAAAGCTTCATGATTAACACATGAATCTTGCTGGAAAGAACATCTCCAAAAGCCACCATGAATCCTCACAGATGGTAAGTTATAGCAGACGCAAACCTAGAAAGCTGTCCAGAGTCCTGCGAGCATGACTGTCCATTTTTCACTTCTGTGTTTTCCTCTTCCAACCTCATCAGTTCAGAACATGCAGTTTCTAAAACTAGAAAAGTCCCATTGGTCTGTGTAGGTCAGAAAGGAGAGCTACCTGCTCCATAGCATAAACCAACCGCCAACATGTCTTGTCAAGCTTAAAGCAGTTTTGCATAAGTATCATTCTAGCACAAAGCTGCTAAAAAATCCTCAAGTAACAGCAGCCTTGGCACAAGGTTAGCTCGCCGGCTATAATGCAAATGTTTCACTCTTCTCATGGCAGGATACCACCTGCCATTCACTGGGACACAAAAAGGAGGTCACTCTGTGAAACAGATACACAAGGAGACATAAACATATCTACTACCACTGTCACAAGCTTGAGCTGGTCCTCAGGAATCTGCAAAGCTCCAAGCCCCTCTGTGCCCTGCTGCAGGGAAGGGGAAACTCCTCCTTGCTCCTGAAACAGACACGAAATGCTTGAGTTTCACCTTGGTGGATTTCACTCCAAGGACTTTTCTTAGGAAGGGAAAAGAAACTCACAGAAGGCACAAGATCCCTAGCCTATGTACGCTGACGATCAAAAGAAATTATCCAGTTTACATCATCTGATTATTTAGCCTTCTAGTTTCAGAGCTGTAAAAATACACGGATCTCCCCAGTACTCTACACCAACATCATGAACGCACAGCGCTTTAGCAGGAATGCAAAGAGCAAATGATGAAATCGGACTGTCAGGGAGAGGACTGCAGAGGGAGGGAGCTTACTGGAGTCAGGGGTTAGTCAAATAGGCAGGCAAAGCCACGCTCTTACTAAGGGAGCCAAGGGATTTTTAATGACCAGGAAAAATTCAGTGCTTTGGATTTAATGACTCATGGAGCACTGCAGTACCTCCTACCAACGTGCTGTGGCATTCATACCCAGAAGGAAGTGTGTCAGCTACTGAGTCATGCACCTCCGAAAGACTGGCCGTCGCCAATCTAAATACAAACTATGCCCAGCCCGGTTCAGTCCTGACATTACCGTAGCCCAAGGTTAAGCTCATCTCCCAAGAGCTTTCTAAAATAAAAGCCTTTCTGGTTATAAACAAAAAATTATTTCCAAACCCAGGCTACCGGGACCATGCTTGAAAGCCCGGCGATTTCCCTGCACACACATTTAGCCTTCTAACATCAAAGCGCCTGCAATACAACCTGCCGAAGGGACTGGAAGCAAAACCGATTGGCCACTTAGGAGCAAACTTTAATATAGGAGTGGGACTTGTGTTTTTACACTACTGACCTACATTTGCAAATCCCTGGAGGTAATTTTGTCCAGCCTATAAAAAGGCAGAGCTATAAAGGCAGCTATATTAAATTGTTATGCAATAGAAAGCACAGCTGCGCTGAACAAAAACAGGAGGAGCAAACAAAAGCCATGAAGTTCCGTGTAGGAAAAAACTAATACGTTTCAGCTAACAAAAGAAGAGACTTTTAATTAACTTGTTCTCATTGACTGCAGAGATAATTAAATTACAGAAACAACCACATTAGTGTAATCAGTTTAGAATAACCCACATACAGAGACAAAGGATTTTTCAAGATCCATCTATTAAAAAAAAGAAGCTCCATTTAAACTGCTTTCACTCTTCCTTTGTTAAATGCATTCATGTGCTTTCTTTTAGAGGAAAAAAGATCCTTACTCCAATTTCGTTTAATCAAATCCTTGAAAAACTACCACAAGCTTATGATCCAATTCTTCAGATATTTTGTTTTTAAGACTATTTCTTTCTTCATTCATGCAATTGCTCAGGAATCTCACCTTTCATTTCACCAAGGTTTATCTCCCTTCCTTTCAGCTGCACAGTGAAGACTGACAACATGACTTGCATGCATCACAAGGGTCCAAAATGACAAATAAAAAACAAAGTGACAAATAAAATAATGAAACTGGGCAGAGCTAGTTTGATAAAGCCAAAATATTGGTGTGGGATTCAATTTTTGGGAAGGTGCAGTTCACAACTTGAGACTTTCAAGGCTTGATAATGGGGGCTTGCTTAATTGTTTCAAAAGGGAGTATATTTGTTAGGATGAGCGTATCTGTATGAAATCATGAGGGATCTGCACTGCTTGAACTGCAGTATTCTTTAGCCAAAACAATAGTCCACCTTTCCAGTGTCAGCCACAGTAAAAGTCACTCATGGTTTGATCCATGAAGGTCCAGCAAAGAGCTCATACCAGGCCAAAGTACAAAGGAACACCTTCAACAGGACTATTCATATCCTTAAGATAAGTACCTGTTGAAGAGCTTTGCAGAACTTACCCAAAATACATAGGAGAAAGAGCTCATGTTAAGAGGAACTCAGGCTAGAAAAAGAGAATCCACTGATGGCGTGCTCCTCCAGGTCTACCCAAACACGTTACAGGTGCTCACAGCAGAGCTCCTCCAAAAGCAGCCACAAAACCCCTGCCCACACCTGCCTGGTAGAGATGGTAAGATGCAACAGGAAGGAGGCATTTTCCATCTGAAGGAAACCGGGTGGCAATAGCATCTGCAAGCTTGTAATATCCCAAATAAAGATCGGCACAACAGCCAACTCCTTTTGCCCTTAATAAATTCCACACGAAAGCAGGAATGACGTAGACCCAACACCACCACATCCTCAAGTTCTCTTGCCATCTGTACAGTACAGCTGCACTGGTTCTAATCCCAGATACCCTCACCGCAGAGTCTTCTCCTGGCGATTTATGGCCTCTTATAGCACTGTTTTGTATGAGCAGCAAGTTGTACACTTCGATTGAAGAAGTACTTTTTGAATAGATAATGCTCCAGGCAGACTTCCTAGTCAGGTAGGTTAAAAATATATATTCATATACACATGAAAGTTAGAACCACAGAAGAAGCTGTATGGCTTCCACTACTTGTTTTTCTTTTGAAAAAAACAAGAAGAAAACATATGTATACAAAAATATTATCATAAACTTTTTTTTTATTAAATAACATTTAAATGGAAGATCTTTTCTCCAAAATATCATTTTTATACTTTAAAAAAAAAAAGCCTAATACAGGTGGCTCACCCTATTTCATGAACATGCAATATCAGTGTTTATCAAATCATGAACGTGACGCCAAGCACACCTATCAAAGGCAGAAACCTTCAGTGCTTGCTGGGCCCAAAGCAACAGTAACTTGGAAAGAAATACAAATTGCACTTCTTGGTGTGGGGGCAGAGATACCGTCACAGATCTCACTTCTACCACAAGGCAAGGGCAAGCAGAAAATTCAGAGAGGAACAGTAAGCTTTCCTGAGTCCTCAATAGGAAGCATATCATTTGCCCTAAGAATTAATCATACTGCTGCATACGTAAGCTGGTTTTACCCCATGTCTATCCTGTACACCCCGAGCATCAGGTGATGTGGTACATGCTGTCATCAGCTAACATGACTGAGAAGGCCACCAGATGTCCCCTTCCTATGCTCCAGTTACATTCATTATATCCACGTTGTGGGGGCCCCAGTTAATAAGGCTGCAGTGGCATCTACTGGTCACAGTCCAGAGGGGCAGGCAGTATTTTTGTCAGCTTCAAAAGTTTCTCACATGACAGAAGAGCTTTTCAGGTTTGTTGCACAATTTTTTTTCTTCACTGCTACTCCTCATCGTTGTAATTTATTATTGTTAAGTTGCTTTGGAGACGTTACAGCAACAGATAATAGAGCTGACTGTCATCAATAAAGAAAGAAATAAAAACCCCAGGATATGAATGTATTGCTCCAACCTACCCACAGTTAGTCTGTATCCCACCAGTAGCAGAACGAAAGTCAGTGCCGTTTCATGCTTGGATTAGCTGGGCTTCTGAGCAGGCCAATTCTTTCCATGGACTGATCTGGGACATTTGGGCCTCCCTTGATATTTCTGTTTACCTCATCATGCAATATTTACATTTCTTCAGGTACTTAGAAGGATCTGCATGGGTGAGAGACAGGATTCAGTAACAGGTAGAGAGAAAAAAAGCTGAACTTGGGCTGGCATGAACAATTACACGAGACTTGTGTACACACGTGTCAGTGCAAGAGGGTTGTTTGCCATTAGGGAGTTTCTCTTTTATCAGTGCTCAGCTTTAACTGCAAAGCAAAACTAAACGAGGGCCAAGTTTGAAGAATGCAATTAAGCATCGTAGTATGGCTCTCAGTTTGTGGAAATTCAAGTATCCAACAGTCACTCGATCTTACAAAGTTATCAGAGTTTTCTTCTGTCACAGGGAATAAAATAATAACTGGCCCACCCACAAGTGCAAGCACAGGCAAGCAGCCCAACATTCAGGGCTAGAAAACAAAAGAGATGCAAGTATTGCCACTATTATGACAACTGCTGTTTTACTCCTCTTCAAAGATGACTCCTTTTTAAAGACATATTTAAAGCAGTACTTTAAGGCTTGAAAACTTTGCCAGTTTTTAAAGAGCCATGCCCTGACGAGATTCTCTTTTTTTCTTAAATTAGGTTTTAAATAAGAAATACAATATTTGCTATCTGGTTTGGAACACATTTGAATAACCTTTTCAAATTTTCTTCACTGCTGGCAAAGTCTAGCCTTGCTCTCAGAGGTGAAGCTCTGAGAAACATGAATTAACATGAGGGCAACAATAAAATCATAAGAGTTGGTAATCCAGTCAAAGACTGAGGCGGACCCCCCCCCTCCCCCAAAAAAAAACCAAACCCAAACCCCTACCCTTAGGCACACATGAATCTGCAACATGATTTTTCAGAGTGTTAACTATGCTATTGCTTTCACTGGTCAGTCACAACCCTTGTGGGGAGCTCCAAATGCTGCTCAGCCCTTCCGAAAATGCTGACACTGATTTAGGTGCCCAAACAGAAACAGGAAAGTCTTATTTAAAGCTTCTGTTTTTGAAAGGCTGGGTCTAGCATTAAAAAAAAAAAAAAAAA
>VYXH01007710.1:40813-53711 GCA_013397275.1 Burhinus bistriatus | reverse complement strand
GAACAGGTCTCCGATGACTAGTTATAGGACACGGGGTCATGACACTGACATTGTCTTCTCAGCTTGATCAGAGTCTTCAGCTGGGATCTGAGCCAAGATACGCAGCACTGTGACAATAGCTTCTTACCTTCAAGGCTTTAGTAAATTCAAAGGTGCCAGATACTTGCAGGGACATCTGCAAGTATTTTACAAATGTCTTTATGTAACCTTTGCCTCAAAGGCTTTAGTCAGAGCTCGTCTACTGCCCTCCAACCTCAGGGCACTCTCATGAGCAGTTACTTGGAAAAGTTGAAGTGAGTAAGCGTCTAGAGAGCCTTGGGGGAAATACAGCACTTGCAACAAGTTGCTACCGACCCCCACCCCTCCTGCGGTTCTGTTCAGGATCCGCTTTTGCCACAGTCTGACGCACCCCAAATGGGAAAGTCTGCTTATGGAGAAGGAGGAAGTATTACATCTATTACACAAAGGATGTGAAGAGAATCTAAGTAAGGCAGGTTGGATAGGAATAGAAATTTGGAGAACAGAGGCATCCATGAACTGAAGTGACCCCAACGGTACTTGAAGTTTAATACTGAGTGAATTTTTTTCCCCATAGTTAAGGTAAGATCGTAGTTAATGTACAGAAGCCCCCCAAGAAAACATAAGACACACATTTGTGTTTGTTAATAGGACCATAAGCACAAGAAACAGCAGAGAAAGTCTCACATGCCCACTTGGCGATAATTTAAAACACTGACCTAAAAAATGTACAGAGGAGCTATAAGAAGTGTACTGGAAGAAGAAATATATCTTTTACAAAAATTGGAATATTTATTATTCTTTGTCATGTTACATTCCCATGCTGTCAAAATATACATTTGTCTACTAAGAGACTCTTAGCTATAGGCACTTAGTAGACCCTACAGAAAAAGGAATCAAACTCTAAACAGATCATGTTGAGTCTTAGCTGACTAACTCCAAGCATGAAGTCATATGTAACCCATATCCCATAAGCCTTATTCTGGACTAGAGGAGGGTTTTGGCACGTAAACTGACTCAGAAGGTACAAACGGACAAGATGTAATGGGCACAAACTTGAACATAGGAAGTTCCATCTAAACATGAGGAGGAACTTCTTTACTTTGAGGGTGGCAGAGCACTGGAACAGGCTGCCCAGAGAGGTGGTGGAGTCTCTGACTCTGGGGACATTCAAAACCCACCTGGATGCCATCCTGTGCAACCAGCTCTAGGTGACCCTGCTCTGGCAGGAGGGTTGGCCTAGATATCTCCAGAGGTCCCTTCCAACCCCTGTGATTCTGTGATTCTGTAACAGAGGTTTCCTGTCCTTTTCCATGGGAACTCTGGCAGGGAAAAGCTGTTGTTCAATTACACCAACCACTCAAAGGATGACAGAATTACAGGTCTCCAAATCAGATTTCCTCAGCCTTCCACAAGACAGCTGAAAATGAGCATGCTGCCTCCAAAACATACTTAACTTTGCAACCCTTCAGAAGTAAACCATCACTGCCTTTAATGCTGTGGGTATAGTCAACACTGACTGAAAATCCACCCATTTCCTGACATCTACACCTTGTAACAGTTTATGCTAGATTCAAAGAGAACTCACCCAAACTTCTTTGTCTTCTGGCTTTTTTCTAGATCTTTTTCTCTTCATCCAGCTCCTCCAGCATACAGTGAGCGCATTTGCCTCTCAAAGGGATCTGGCAGATGGGTAACAGAGCATTTTCTCCAGCAATCCCAGAGAAGTTCAGAAGGAACATACGCCATAGCCCTCCTGGCAGAGGAGAACAAGGCTGACATCAAACTCCACAGTCTCTTCCTGATTGCACTTAGAAGATGTCAAGACTTGGACCAATCTGGAAATGAGAACCAACGTTTATTAATACTTCTGGCCTGGCAACCACCTTTGCTTGTATATATTATCATCTCCCAAGAATCTTTTTTGCACAATTTAATCAAGGGCCTGCAGTTTTGCCCACAGGAGGGATGCTTTATTTGTTTAAACAACAAAACACAAGGATTTACTTCTGAGCTGAGCAGCAGCAGACTCAGCTGTTTAGAAGCTTCCCTAGACCTCTGCATCATGTCTCTGCTTAGGCTGAACAAAGCACCCCAAAAATCTTCTTAGCTTTGTGTCCCAGCCCCATAGGTAAGGCAAAACAAGCTCAGGTAGCCAGGAAGAGCACACATCAGAATATTCTGGCCCAAGAACAACCTTTTAAGTTTTTTTAATTGCTTTTCAAACTATTGAAAGTAACCCAGACCTGAATTTCATATTACCCCATGGCCTTTTCCATGAAAAGTTACTTGGTCACCTGCATAAGTACCTGTATTTGAAAAATATAATAATAAATAGGTAGCTTATCAAGCTCTCCTATGGAGATCTAAAAGCCATTGAGTCAAGACACTGCCGAAGAGCAGCAAAAGCAGAGCTGCTCCACATGCAGGAACAAGCCAGGACTGGAGGGTGAACCCCTTCAGTGCTCCCACCAACCAGGACACCCACAACATCATTCAAGCAAGGACTGAAACATAGCCTGAGCTTAACTCCAGGAATTGGTCCCAGGTGAGGCTGCTTGGGGCAATTAAAGGCCTATCCGTGCCCTCAGGTGACTGAGAGCCCTGAAAGGCACGAGCTCTGCAGTCCCTGCCTCAAAGGATGGCTGATGCTTACACAATCTTGGTGGATGCACAGACAATCCAAAGAGATGACTGTGGCCAGAGCAGCTCAGTGACTGAATCTAGGACAGCGATAAGGGGAGCAAATTTCCTGTGATTTTATCTGTGGTTCAGCAACTTCACGCTTTGTTCTAATGAAAGTAACTGTTTGATGCCCATGGAGTGTCAGAGATGCATCTTTTATGCCTCTACAGCCTCTGGGGACTCTTTTTCCAGTATATGAGTTTAATCTGAAAGAACTTTTTCCTCAATTTTCTCTATTTCTTTTTCCTGTTTTTTTTTGTTGTTGTTGTAACTGTTTTTGTTTGGTTGTTGTCCCCCCGCTCCCACTGTGTTTTATCTAGTCACTGTACCACCAAGGAAGTAAAAAGTTTAAGACAATAAAGGTTTTCTTGGGAATCTACCTCTTGGAGAAGTACTTGCCAAGTTCCAGTCAATTCAACCCACTTTCATTCTGCATATCGTGACACACTCCTACATCACAAATACACATTCCTGTTCTTTAGCATTGCACCCTCAGAACTGAACTGATTTGCATAGAATCATAGAATGGTTTGGATTGGAAGGGACCTTAAAGATCATCTAGTTCCAACACCCCTGCTATGGGCAAGGACACTTCCCACTAGACCAGGTTGCTCAAAGCCCCATCCAGCCTTGCCTTGAACACTTCCAGGGATGGAAACCTGGGCAACCTGTTCCAGTGCCTCACCACCCTCAGAGTGAAAAATTTCTTCCTAATATCTAATCTAAACCTGCCCTCTTTCAGTTTAAAACCGTTACCCCTCGTCCTACCACTAGACTCCCTGATAAAAGAGTCACTCTCCATCTTTCCTGTAGGCCCCTTTTAAGTACTAGAAAGCTGTTATAAGGTCTCCCTGGAGCCTTCTCTTCTCCAGGCTGAACAACCCCAACTCTCTCAGCCTGTCCTCATAGGAGAGGTGCTCCAGCCCTCTGATCACCTTTGTGGCCCTCCGATCATCTTTGCGGCCCTCCTCTGGACTCGCTCCAACAGGTCCATGTCCTTCTTATATTGGGGGCCCCAGAGCTGGATGCAGTACTCCAGGTGGGGTCTTTTACAAGAGTGGAGGGGCAGAATCACCTCCCTCAACCTGCTGGCCACGCTTCTTTTGATGCAGCCCAGGATATGGTTGGCTTTCTGGGCTGCAAGCGCACATTGCCCGCTCATGTTGAACTTCTCATCAACCAACACCCCCAAGTCCTTCTCCTCATAGATGTTCTCCATCCATTCTCCACCTGTATTTGCACATGGGATTGCCCCGACCCACGTGCAGGACCTTGCACTTGGCCTGGTTGAACTTCATGAGGTTTGCACAGGCTCACTTCTCAAGCTTGTCCAGGTCCCTCTGGACAGCATCCCTTCCCTCCAGCATGTCAACTGCTCCACTTAGCTTGGTGTCATCAGCAAACTTGCTGAGGGTGCACTCAATCCCACTGTCAATGTCACCAACAAAGATGTTAAACAGCACTGGTCCCAGTACCAGCCCCAGAGGAACACCACTCGTCACTGGTTTCCACTTGGACGTCGAGCCATTGACCACAACTCTTTGAGTGCAAGCATCCAGACAGTTCCTTATCCACTGAGTGGTCCATCCATCAAATCCATGTCTCTCCAGTTTAGAGACCAGGATGTCATGCAGGACAGTGTCACATGCTTTGCACAAGTCCAGGTAGATGACATCAGTTGCTCTTCCCTTATCCACCAACGCTGTAACCTCATCGTAGAAGGCCACCAAATTTGCCAGACACAGTTTGCCATTAGGGAAGCCATGATGGCTGTCACCAGTCACCTCCTTATTTTCTGTGTGCCTTAGCATGGTTTCAAGGAGGATCTGCTTCATGATCTTGCCAGGCACAGAGGTGGGACTGACCGGCCTGTAGTTCCCAGGGTCATCCTTTTTTCCCTTCTTAAAATTGGAGGTTATGTTTCCCCTTTTCCAGTCAGCAGGAACTTCACCAGGACTGCCATGACTTTTTGAACATGACGGATAGTGGCTTGGCGACTTCATCTGCCAGTTCCCTCAGGACCCGTGGATATATCTCATCAGGTCCCAGGGACTTGTACACCTTCAGATTCCTTAGATGGTTAGGTTTCTTAGATGGTATTTTCTCAGACTAGTCTCAAATCTCTCAGTAACCGCAGCCTAAAAGCAACAAGCCCTTGTACACCCAATGTGGCTTGATGGCCTCGGAGTTACCGTGTTGCAGTTAAACATAAATGAGGTGGAGTCCCCCAACAAGCCCAGCTTGCGACAGGATGCCTGAGCGTGGCTCCAGTGGGCATTTCACTGTCACTTCTATTGGTTTCACACCCCACAGCCAACGTCAGACAGGAAGGCTTTCAGGACAGAAGGAGGAAATCTTTTAGCCGTGGTCGCTACAGAGCGGCTTCTACCTACCTAGCTACATTTTCAAACACTAATCGGTCTTCAAGAAGGCTCGTTGATGATTCAATCGTACCCTGAAGTTAATATTTAACTTTAAAATCGTATTTCTGATATCTTTGCCCTGTTCTCACTTCCTGAAAGGGCGATATGGAATATTTCAGATATGGCTTCGCCGCTCTTTGTTCCTGAGGGCAGCTATCAACTTCCCCCGGCAGCCTTCACTCGTGGCCCGGCCACCTCCACCAGCAAGAGCTTTTTCACGCCGCTGCTTTTTCACCAGCAGCCCCCAGGTCTGCGGTGGCCGCTATCGTGAGCAAACACTTGTGGCGACTTTTAGCAAGCTTTGCCACATCTGCCGCGGAGAAACGGTGGAGAATGGGGCGGAGGGAAAGAAGGGAAGGGAAGGGAAGGGCCGCCTTCCCGCGGGGTGCCGGCGGCAGGGCCGGGCCGGGCCGGGCCCCGCTCCTCCCCGCCCCGTCCCTCAGAATCCCCGGTGGAGGCGAAGGGAGCGGGAGCCGGGCGGGGAGGCGAGGCGAGGCACGGCGCTGCCATCGGAGACGGCAAGTGAGTGAGGGAGGGAGGGAAGAAGGGAAAGAGAGAGGGAAGGAGGGAGCGGCGGGAAGCGCGGGGCGGGCCTGCGGCCGGTGTCCCCCCCGGGCCCGGTGCAGGCACACCGCCGGCCCTGCTGCCCGCCCTGCCTGTGGGGATCCCCGGAAGAGGAATACCGGGCAAACCAGATTATTTTCTTTTTTTTTTTTTAAATTATTTCCGGATGCTCGTAATGGCTGCGGTGTGATCGGGTCCCGGCCCCCCGCGGGAGGTGACTCCGGCGGCGGCGGCAGCGGCTGGGGCCTGCCCGCCCCTCGCCCCCCGCAGCTCCCGCCTGCAAGGTGGGTGCCAGGCCGCTACCTCTCTCAGGGAAACGGCACACTCTGGGGTTTTCCCCCCACCCCCCTTTACCTTAAAGCGGATCTTTTCCTGCTCTAGTACGACTGACACCCTCCTGTATTTCCACGCAAAAGTTTGAAGTTCAGGGCTAAAATTTGCGGAGAGCTCGATCCGCAGAGTAATCGCGGCTTTTTTTTATAGCTGTGTTGGCTCAAATGCTCTGTAGAAACACTGAGTAGAATCAGCAGTGGCCTGAAGATATGTTGCTGGCCTTTTTGATCTCCCTGTGCCAGGCCATACAGCCGCAACCCACGTGGAGCCCAGGAACTGGGGCGCCTTCCCACAGCAGATCCCGTCTTGACCCGACGGTTTCAAGGCGTGGAGCATGCATGGCCTGCCCTGGCACTTCGGGCTGGGTTGGCTCTTAACACACAACACTTAGTTGCCCTTGTTGCTTAGCTTGCCTCTTTTTGGAGACTAGGCTTTCTTTGCGCTGCCTCCTCCGATAGATTTACTAGTGTTTGTGTTTTCTTATCATCGTCGGACCAAAACCTCCTGGTTTGAAGAGGAAGCGGGGAAGAGAGCGGCTTTAGGGAATGATGGAGTGCCAGGATTAGCTGCACTGAGGGCATGGTTTTCCAAGCCAGCGTGAATGAAAGAAAGAGTTTCACCCACCCCTTGGGCTGCTCATTTTCACCCATGTCAGCACAAGCATTTGAATGCAGAATTAGACTGGGAAGCTAAACCAAATTTAAATAGGAAAAAAAAAAAAAAAATCCAGATGTTCTCACTGGCACAAGAGGGCAGATGAGACTGCTTCTTTTCTGTAACAATACTGGTTTATAGTGGACTGTGTAGGCATAAGTAGAGTTCTTCTGCTAGATTTCATGCCTGTGCTCCTTGAAATGAAATCACATAGTTCTCGTGCTTGGGGCAGTTGTAGATTTATTTATTTTTAAAGCTGTTACTGATATTTAGGCGCATGACTAGTGGCATTTTGACTTTTCTAAAGTCAGGATTTTTGTTTTGCTACGAATACAGTGCAACGATAACTGTTCTCTACACCTTGTCCTGCCCTTGTGCTGAAAGCCTCATCTCCCTGGGAGACCATCTCAGGAGCTGTCTCTCTTGGACGCTGTGCCTTAGGAGAGGCACGGCCCTTCCCCTCCACCAGGTACCCCCTGGTCTAAGGCGTACCTAAGCTAGTACATCCATGTGGCACACAGCAGCACGAATTCAAAATCCCAGCTCTGTCCCAGAGGCAGGAGAACCATAGTGTTTTCCAGCGTCCACCACAATGTCTTTATTTACCAAGGCGAACCAAACGGACTTCTTGGGTAAGTATCAACCCTTGTTGGCTTAGTAACTGTTTGGTGAAAAGGTGTAGGCTGGCACATCCAAGAACCTAATTAAAAATAGCATTTGTTTCTCAGTGCAAATTAGCATCTTGGAGTCATATGATTATGAAGTTGCAGTTTTCTAAGTTAGGACTGTCTATAAGTCATTATGATTTTAGAATTACAGGGCAGACTCCCAGCACTCTTCTAGTGAAACTCCTCGGTAAATTGATTTTTCCCTAAAAGGATGGTTTTGAGCTGGACAGATCGTTTCTTTTATATTGTCATTCATTTAGGGGAGGATCAACCTAATCTTTAACAGATAGATACACTTCCACTGCCTTTACCTTTGGAATCACTTTTTCTTATTAGTAGAATTTGTCACTACCATCACATTTCTATTATCCCTTTGATACCAAATTTTATATCATTAGGGTTGACACCAGGCATGGCCTAGGCCCAAAGGAGTTCAAGGAACCAAGTCTACAACATTAGTTTTCTGAGAACAGATTTTAAAAGAACTTCACTGAAACACTTAGATGACTTCAATTTATGTTGTACTTCATAATACAAATACCGCATGATACGTAATTTAACAAAATACCAAAAGTTTTCCTGTTGAAATTCTTAAACCGTAAGACATTAAGAAACCTGAATAACATCTGAAAGTCTGGGGAAGGTTAAGCTGTAACAGGCTGGCTGTTGAGTTGCAAGGGCCTCCTTGCGCCTCTGAAAGGGAACCTCAGAATGAACATTGAACTGGGCTCTGCCCTAAAGTAGTATCTTTTGGCACTAAAACCCTCTTTTATTATCTAATTGGGAACATAAAGCTTTGTTATTATAAATTTGGTAAATAGATTAACTTAAATTTTCAACCTGTTCCCAGGCAGGCTTTATTTAACCTTGAGCTTAATTTTACGTTAGTGTAACCTAAGCTAGTCTGGTCTTGTCTTGCAGTCAGTCCTAGAAAAGGTCATTCCTTCTCACACTCCTCACCTGGGACAACAGTTCTTGATTTTTCTGGTTTTGACCTAACTTTTAGGCTAGGCGTTTTAACTTACTAAACATTTCTTTTTAAAAAGATCTACAGAAATCTGTTAATAGTGTTACAACCCCTCTAGCCTTCTTTGTAAACAAATCCTAGTTATTTTTAATGTTAGAAGCAGTCTGTGTATGGCACCTTTAACAGAGTCTCTGTCTGTGACTTGGTTCCCAGGTATTGCTGAAAGTCTGCAATAAATGGAAGTCACCCACTTTACTGCCTAAGCTTCAACTGCAAAGGCTTGTTTCTTAGGGTTCAGTTTGACAGGATGCTGAGTGCTAATCTGGTATCTTCTCTCACTGGTTAAAGATCCCAAATCCTTCCTGCAGCATCAGTCACCTTATACCTACAAGTTCTTTCTTCAGTAATTAGCAGAACTCTACTGATGATAACCACAGCTCCTACTTTGAGCATCTTCCGTATGGCTTGGCATGATTACTGTTTAACCTGTGCTGGCAGGAGCCTGGTGGGATCGCAGACGATTCACCCTGCTGAGACAGGATACATGCTTACACCTCTGTGCAAGCAGACAATCAGCAGAAACAGCAGTTACGTGCCTCGATATTGCTGGCAGAGAGCCATGAAATTTACTTGTCTCCCCTCGCATCTACTCCAATAGGTAAAAATACTCTCTGGTTCTGGTTCCTTGGGACCAAGCTGGCAGAACTGTAAGTGTAAACTTTCACTTGCAGTGAAAATCACAGCTGTAAGTGTACAAGTCAACAAAATTCCTTTGTTCACTGGACAGATTGCCAAAACAGATCCCACCCCCAACTGCAGGCTTTACGGTGTCCAGACTGGCAGACTAGCACTGTACAGTGGGGAAACCTGGGTAAGACTGGGCTATCTCTACCCATCTGGAGACACTTGAGTTGGGGGATGGGGTGGGTGGAAATCAGAATAAAAACAAAAAATCCCACATGCCTATCTTGCAAGAGTAATCACAGAAGCAGAGTCTAGTTCAGAGGTAACAAGATAACACATCTGAAGTTCCAGCCAAGGCCACTGCAAAGTCTTGGCAGCATGGAGGTATTCTGAGACTGTGGAGAGATGCATTTGTTTCAGAGAGTGAAGGAAAAATATCCTTTTTGCCTGTTTGTTTTGTTTTTGCAGAGCTTACATAGACCTTTCCAAAATGATTTCTTCAAGTGAATATGGGTCTCATTCCTGGGAGCTCTTGGTGACAGTTGATCATCAGCATGAAGAGGTACAAAAGGAGTTTTTACTACAGGTCACAGGGGACCTTCATATTGGAGGAGTGATGCTGAAATTAGTAGAACAAATCAGTGAGTAAAGACCTGTTTAATTTACACAGTGTTATTAAAATAATACATGCAGCTTTCCTTCTACAAAAAGAGGCTCCTCTGCATTTCAAAATGGCACTGCCTCCCTTACTTCTTTGTAACAGTACACCGAGCATGTAGGTGCTGCAGGCTCAGGGTTTTTATGTGGCCGGAACCTCTCCCTGTCTGTGACGAAAGCCCCTATACTATCATAGTGCAAACAAAACTTTACTTTGTTTTTGTCTTCCAGTTAGACAAATATAGTTGGACCAGACTAACTATTCAACTCCCTTTCCAGGCAGACTTTATAGGTGGCTAGTTTGAGGGGGAATAAAGGTAGCTCATACTCTCTTTACCCACCTATAGCGGTCAAGGAGACAGAATTAGTTGTTACAGAGGCACTTCTGAAGTTACTGTTTCCTGTGCTATAGTGGCATTCTAGCCAAAATCTTCAAGTATTGTTCTTTTTCCTGGAATTCTTAAATCTAGAAGTCTTCAGTCACCAACTTCGCACAGAAAGGAACCTGTCTGCTAGGTTAGACTTGCCAAGTGGGAACACCATGAGCTTTGGATTTCTATGCATTGCTCTCAAAATACAAGATTTGTGACAACAACAAAAAAACGTCAAAAAACCCTCCTTGAAACTTTAGTCTTTTTTACATAGTTTGACTTCAGACAAACAAGACGAGAAAAACTGAACTATAACAAAACCCTTCAGCAAAATAGCATCAAGAAATTTAAAATTAGCAACTTAATAATTTCAGAGTTCTTACTGCCAAGTGAAAGGTTTTGTTTTCAAACATGGGTTTTGAAGGAAACAAGAGGGAGAGATGCACAAGACATTCTTTCCAAAAGTCTGACATTCAATGGAAGGACACTTTTACACAAAAATCCTTCGTGATAGAAAAGCTCTACTGGGAGATAGTGATTTTGTCAAGGAATCCCTTTTCCAGCATTAAAGCAGGTAGCAAATCTGTGATACATTTTTACCAACTTCTCTGCATACTTACACACACAATTCAGCCAGCAAGCCAACGGTAGCTGGAGTTCTCACTGGGTCAGAAGACTAATTTTTCACAGTATTTTTGTAACTAGTACTCAACTAGTGCAAAAAAGCAGTCTATATTAAATAATATTTAAAGCAAATCTGTAACTAAGTGATTTGTGTCAGCCACTCTCTTGAGACACAAATTTTTTACCAAGAAACTCCAAAATAGGACAGGGCTCTACTGTGCTATAGACACACTGAGGAAAATAGCCTCTACCTGGTGGAGCTGGTGAGGAGGACCGAGAAACGACGCAGAAGACTGAAACAACTTGACCAAAATCACACAGAAACTTTACCTGCTACTACACATCATTGGCATCTGGGAAGGCATCTAATCTTGGAATTCCCCATGGAACTGACAGCAGCAATGCTTCATCTCTTTCCTTATGCATGTGCTGATCTAGTCAAGGTTTTGACACCTTTCAGGTCAGGACAGCTTACTGCTCAAGAGTAACCAGGCAAAAGCCACTGTTCTCCCCCTCCAAAACTCTTAGTATGAGTCAGGAACGAAGTCTTCCATCCGTTCTTGATTCAGGAAGCTTTACTCTATCATCTGCATGTTTCCAAAGTACAGAATATGCAAACATTTTTAGTTAAGCAAAATGCAGGCAAGTCCATATTAGTGAAACAAGACAGTCATCTCTTGGCAGGCCTGTCTTCTCTGAGAAGTTTTTGTAGGCAACCCTTGTCAGTCCCTGGTCAGTCACACCAGCCTGCCCTTCTGCGCAGACTATTGAAAGATTTAACTGTACCAAATCACATCATGCCCATTCCACCGCCCTTACAAGTTTCTACCTCTCTTACAAGTTGCTGCATCCTGTGTGGTAGAGAAGGTCATCTTATTTGTTGGAGAACTTGTTAAGTCTTTCCTGACTGTCACAGGGCTTACTCCCAAAATAATAATTCTTTTCCTTGATTATTTGAAGAATCTTGCCACTATAAAGTTGTCCTAAGTAGACTGCAGTCAGGTGAGCATTCTTGTTCATCTAACTGTGCAGCCACAGAGAAGAGCTGAGAACAGCCCTTAGCTCTGCGTCAAGACTTCAAGGGACTCATTGCTGGTTGTTAACACTATAGACATGAGCTGTTCCATGATGCTTCCCAGGAGATTGTGGAAGAACTGGGGCCCATGTGGGTGTACACAAGGTTTTGTGGGAGGATTTTCAGCTTGCACTATCAAGTTGCAAAGTGGGTCCCCTTGTTATCAGTCCATATTCCAGCACAATCCAAGCAGCATTGGACCGTGTATAGCACCGGATTCAGGAGATGCACTTTCCCTCTGGTTATCTGCAAGACGAAGGCAGTGCCACAGTCAGCACTTAGATTAACTCATAAGGCAAAACAAAGTTAGTTCCCAGTCACTGCCACAATTATTCAGCAAATGGGGTCCAGGTCTCAGGAACTGTAGTTGCTCCTTTAATGTAAATAATTTCTCCTGTTTGCAGAGCACTGTTTCCAAACCAAGTTTTTTAGTATATTTGCTTCATAGTTTATTAATAACCATTTTGTATTTTCCTAGAAATATCACAAGATTGGTCAGACTATGCTCTTTGGTGGGAGCAAAAAAAATGTTGGCTTCTGAAAACCCACTGGACACTCGATAAATGCGGGGTGCAGGCAGATGCTAAGCTGTTCTTTACTACTCAGCACAAAATGCTGCGGCTGCGCTTGCCAAACATGAAGACTGTGAGACTGAAAGTCAGCTTCTCTTCTGTGGTATTCAAAGCTGTCAGTGACATCTGCAAAATTCTCAGTAAGTGAAGCTAAATCCCCTCTGGCAGCTAAGTTGGAGCTTTTTATTAGGTGACTTGTGGTTAAAGATAATAAGAAGAGGTTCTTTCAGTATATCAGTAGAAAAAGGAAGACTAGGGAAAATGTAGGCCCACTGATGAATGAGATGGGCGCCCTAGTGGTGGAAGACACAGAGAAGGCGGAGTTACTGAATGCCTTCTTTTCTTCGGTCTTCACTGCTAAAGCTGTCCCTCATGAATCCCAGACCCTGGAGGCAAGGGGGAAGGTCTGGAGAGAGGAAGACTTTCCCTTAGTTGAGGAGAACCGGGTTAGAGCCCACTTGGCCAAGCTGGACATCCATAAGTCCATGGGCCCTGATGGGATGCACCCGTGAGTGCTGAGAGAGCTGGCAGATGTTACTGTTAGACCACTCTCCATCATCTTTGGAAGGTCATGGGGAACAGGAGAGGTGCCTGAGGACTGGA
>VYXH01007710.1:263-40393 GCA_013397275.1 Burhinus bistriatus | reverse complement strand
TCCAGCGTAGGGCAACACAGATGACTGGGGGATTGGAGCACCTCCCTTAGGAGGAAAGGCTGAGAGAGCTGGGACTCTTTAGCCTGGAGAAGAGAAGGCTGAGGGGAGACCTTATTCTTGCTGAAAAGTATCTAAAGGGTGGGTTGAAGGAGGATGGAGGCAGACTCTTTTCAGTGGTTCCCAGTGACAGGACGAGGGGTAACGGGCACAAGCTGGAACATAGGAAGTTCGATTCAAACATAAGTAAAAACTTCTTTATGGTGAGGGTGACAGAGCACTGGAACAGGCTGCTCAGGGAGGTTGTGGAGTCCCCTTCTCTGGAGATTTTCAAGACCCACCTGGATGCAGTCCTGAGTAATGTGCTCTAGGCATTCCTGCGTCAGCAGGGGAGTTGGACTAGATGATCTCTAGAGGTCCCTTCCAACTCAAAAAATTCCATGATTCCGTGATTCCATGACTTTCTTTTGATGTAAAGTCCTTACAAAACTATTTAGCTCAATGAGAAATTTGATTGAGTTGACCCAAGATCAAAAGACAGATGTTTTGGTTTTCAGTATTCAGTGCATGTCAGTGGTTCCCAGTCTTTGTGATAACTGATGCAAACAGTGTTAGAAACGTGTCCCATGAGCTGCAGGAGCACCGCATAGTCAAAGTCCTGTTGATGGTTTTGTAGGGATCCCTGTCCTCCTCAAGCGGGACCCAGTCCCGCTTATTCTATGCCATTGACTAAAAGCTTGAGATTATCAGTCTCCTATGTCAGCTTACACCATAGGCAATTTCACTGATGTCAACTTATTTATGACCTGCTTTCACTAGCATTAATGATATTCAACTCACCCTATTAGTTATATGTATTTACTTCAGAAGGAGTGTGTTTTAAAGGTTCAGAACTTTTACATGCCCAAACCTCTTCAGGTCAGGGCATACCCAACTACCCCACCCAAGCCCATGAATGTGTTACAGCACTGAATCCCTGCGTCTCTGCTCTTTCCTATAATGGAGCTCCTCCAAGCAGAGGTGAGGTTTTGGAGCATGCCAGACCTGTGTGCCTGTGATCCACAGGAATAAGTTGAGTCTGCAAACAGTCTTCAGAATCCCTTAGTTTTAGAGATTCTTTAATTTACATCTTCAAAGCTTAGGGCAATATCACATTCATCTTCAGAAGGAATTTACCACCTCATATTGACCACAATGTAGCTTTCAATTTCATTTTCTAGCACTGGATTGTGAAAGGGATAGTGTGTCTTTATTACATTTAACAGCTCTGATAAAATGACGCCATAGTCGTTCAACTGATATTTGGCCGAATTAAATATTAAATACCCACATTTTTCTTCCAGACTGAGTCAGTACAGGAACCCCGTAACTTTTCTCATGAGTGAATATTGTCAAAAATGTCTTTTCCTACCCCAGGATAAAAGTGTTTTTCAGAAACAAGGTGTCAGGTTTGCAACTGACAATACATGTCTGAATCAGTACTGTGTTAGGGAATACTGTGTAGCCAAGACAGAATCTTGTATGTAAAATATAAAATTCATAAGTGAATAACAGAAGGCATGAACTTCAAATACAGTGGTTCCATTCCTGTTCTTGATTATTCATAAGTCAGACATTTCATTGAGGTTATTATGCTCAAAGGTGATTGCAGAGCCGTTAAGGAGAAAGAGTTTTTCCAGTTCTTAAATGCAGATATGCTTGCTACAAAAGCAGGCTTAAATTCTGTCAAAACTCACTCTCACAGCCAAAAGTCTTTGGCCTTGTTATTGAATTACTGGATTTTCCATGACTACTGCTTTCAACCTGCTAAAAATAAAATTCGGATTGCAACACGGAGCTTCCCCAAATGCTGTTACCAATCATGGGCTTTTTTTGAATGTAAGCTGCTAAGTTTCAAATGTTTCATCTTGCTTCACTTCCCAAATTACCATTGTAGATATTAGACGGTCAGAAGAACTCTCTTTGTTGAAGCAATCAGAAGATGCACTCAAAAAGAAAAAGAAAAAAGACAAGAACAGCAAAGAACCAGTTACAGAAGATATTTTAAACCTGTGCGACTCTCCAGTGAGTTCTGGATTATCAGGTAATGAAAAACCAATATGATTTTGGTCTTCTGACTGAAAGTGAAAAAGAGGAAGAAATCCTTTGCTACACAATTAAACCCAGGGAGACCAGTTTAATGTAGGATGGTGGTCAGAGAGACACAGTTCACCTAACATTAGTGGCTTCAAGAAGTTACTGAAATCTCCAGTATATCAATATTCTTCTGTTGTTTTTAAAATGTTTTCCTTTCCATTGATACGAGAAAGGCTATACCAGAAAACAGGTGATCAGCTGTGGCCCTGCACACAGGATGTGCTGCTGCTCTTTGAAAATGTGAGACCTCTCAAAATATTCAACAATTTTGGTAACCTCCAAGGAAAAGGAGAAGTACAGGCTTGAAAGTATGTTTCCTGTCTCCAACACAACTGAGGTATCTTACAGAACAAGGAAGAGCACTTCTGTCCCTGAGGTCACTTCACGTGTGAAAGGACGAGGCTGCTGTAAACAGCAGAGATAGCAGACTGTCTTGAAAGAAAAGGGTTAAGCTTTTATGATGGAAAGTGGTAGACTACCTAAGTCTAAAGGCAGTTTTCTCTGGAATAATACATTACTCTCTCAATTTGCAGGAAGTCCAGGTTTATATAGTAAAACCATGACACCCATTTATGATCCCATCAGTGGGACACCAGCTTCTTCTACAATTACTTGGTTCAGCGACAGTCCCTTGACTGAGCAGAACTGCAGCATCCTTGCCTTAAGCCATCCCGACTGCTCTCCAGAAACACTAGCAGAGATGTACCAGCCTCGGACTTTAGCTGACAAAGCCAAACTCAATGCAGGGTAAGATGCCTCTCTTTGAGATCTTTGTTAGCTGGCTTAACCAGGGTGGCATTAATCCAGCTTTTTAAGTGTAAAGCAGAATTTGAAAACAAACCCTTGATATATGGCTATAGTGATACACAAAAGCATGCTTTGATCTAGGTTTTGTTTCAGAAATACATACTCTTTTTGATCTTTTTTTTTTTTTTCCTTATTTAACATTCTTGGTTAGACAATTTTGTTTTAAAGTGATGAATGATGTCATTGTGCAGGCTCTGGATGATTAACAGCAGGCTCTGTTGTTAGATGAAGGCAAATCCAGCTTAGCACTGCGAACACACCTAAAGGACAGTTTGGCTAGCAAACTCCAAAGGCTTTAAATGAGTAGTGGAAAGACACGTGGATAAAATCAGTAAAGCTCTAATGCATTACAAATAGGTGAATTCTTGAATTATGCACTAACAACCATTGCTTATTGTACACCATAGAAGAACACTGAGCACTAGGGGGTTTAGTGGTGCAAGTGTTTGGGATGATGGTCTCTCTAGCATTAAAATATGGATTGTTGTTTTTAGATCTGTGGAGCATTTAACAGTGACTTCGATATTTTCATTGGATTTCACTGGAGAACAGAAGTAGCTAGAATTATAAAACAGCAAATACTGAAATGAAAAGCGGGAGTTCTAAATATACAGGCACACTTTTGTCCTGGCTTAAATGAACCTCCCATTTCTGGAGATCAAGAAGAAAGGATCTTATTGGCATAGGTCACCCCACAACTAGTTACTGCTCAGTTTCTGGCATCTACTCCTGTTGCTTTGAATAGTGCTGGAGAAAAAAATAGGAAGATTGTAGGCATTGTGTTTATACAATGAAAGCTGGAAATCCATATGAATGTTCCACCTTCTCGAGTTATGTGAATTTTCCCCAGACTTGCAGGAATTAGAGCCGTTTGTTTGCAATTTTGTTTCACAATTACATTGAAGCTCTGCAGGTGTGATAGTTTTTCCTCTACAGATGAATCTGTGGGTTGTTTTCTTCTGCAGCTGGCTAGATTCATCTCGATCACTTATGGAACAAGGCATTCTGGAGGACGATCAACTTCTTTTACGCTTTAAATATTACACTTTCTTTGATTTGAATCCAAAAGTAAGAGCTTTGTTTTTATTTCTATTCATTGTTTGCCTGCTTTCATGTTGAGGAGCTATAGCACAAGGATGCTGAATTTTAGCTAGGATTTGTTACAGGCCCTTCAGAGATCAAATTCTACTTCTTCCCCTCAGCTAAGGCTGCACTTTTCCCCTCTGGACACTGAATCATCGTTCCTCACATGAAATAAGATCTTAAGTATAAAGATGAGATCTGAAGAGCACCAGAAACAGTATCCAGATTTCCAGAGGGGCTGGTTTACTTCCTGCCTCTCTTTTAACAGGAGAAATTAAGGGGAAAACTAAACCAACAGTATCCTAAATGATGTAAAGGTATAAGCCCTATTTTTGAAAATGGACTTAAAAATGACATTTATGTTCCACTGCCCTTCACTGAATATTCAGCTTTTCTGGGCTGAAGCCCTTAGAAGCACTCAGGCACTTAAATCAAATTCGTTTCAATGAACTTTGGAAAGTTCAGCAAAAAGTGTTTAAGTCCCATTTGAAAACAAGACTTAGCCTTTAAAAATCACTTAAATGTTTTTCTCAAGTTGCCTTTCATTTGCTTTTATTTCCACTAAAAGTCAGTCACGGTGGTTGTGTTAAGCCAGTGCTTTTACGGCTTGGGTGATACATTTAGTGAAATTAAAACACGATAATTGACCAGTGTAAATCAACAAGAGTTCAAATGTGAATTTTAGAGGATTTGGCCGTCACATTGTTATTTTCTGTAAAGTCTGTAAAACTCTTTCATTTCGGGCATCTCAGATAAACAGAAGGGTACTTTCTAGTTCAGGTGGCAAGGCTTTGGGTGAAATGCTATCCCCACTGAAATTCAAGTACATGTCTCAACTTCAGCAGCCCAAACAATTCCCTTCTTTGGCCCAGCCAGCCATGGAGCCATAGGATGAAATAACCCGAAACAGCTTTAGGCAACTTCATAGCTCACCACTATTGGGAGAGGTCACACTCTAAGGTTTACCCTCCCATCACCTATCTTTCACCAGCTCTGGGGCGTGCATATTTCTGTGAGTCACTTCAGCTTATTAACCAAGTAGATCATAAGAAAGAATCACTATCCAAAAAATGGATAGTCAATTAGAGCAGTTCACAGCAGAATCTGACAAATATCAAGCCAGTGCAAAGACAGAGCCAGAACCAAAGAAGCCAAGAGCAGAAGAGGGGAAGTGAGGAATAAGAGTTTCTGTCTTTGGGCAGTAGCAAGCTGTTGAATGTCTCATTCATATCAGCCATGTCACATTATTTTCACTCTCATAGTGTGGTTTCACATTTCGGTTAAGCCTATCCAAGGCCTACCACCACTTCTGCTTCAGCCAAGAGCTCCTGATTAATTTTCTGTTGGATCAGCAAGCCACTGTGACCCTACACACAATCACATGAGCTAGTACAACAGGAGGATGGGAACATAGAGCAGGGCAGAGGTGGGGGAGGAAGGAAACAACCTTTGTGGCTTCAGCCCAATGTTAGATCCGCTGCAGCTGATCAGGAATGTATATCTTGATGGTCATTAATGACCAATGTTGTTCTTTTTTGCTACAGTATGATGCAGTGCGAATAAACCAAATATATGAACAAGCCCGTTGGGCCATCCTGTCAGAAGAAATTGACTGCACAGAGGAAGAAATGCTGATCTTTGCTGCACTACAGGCACGTACTTGATCCAAGCTGCAAAACCTGTTTCCCCAAGAGGCAGGCACAAGCTAGGACAAGACTCGGATAGAGCCCAGGCCAACAGCTCTGCTTGGATTGGGGGTCTGCTAGTTGAGTGAGAAACAATAAGGAGCATCCATCAACTAAACAAACTAAATTCAGTAGCAGCACACCATTATTCAAACTGACACATACAATTATGGAAGCATTTACTAATATTATCTAAAGCAAACCGTAACCAGGATGTAACTTTAAAACCAGTCTGTTCTGAAGGGGATTAATATGACGTGTTGCTTCCCATTCCAGCTACCACCCTTTCACATATTCTTCCTGCAAATTTCTCCAATACATAACTACATATGTTCACAACAGACAGAAAAAAAGCTATAGCACATGTGAAGATAGGGATGCTATGGAGTACATAGAAATTTAACATGACCTAGCGTAGCTTAGTCCCTGACTGTAGGTAATAAAGCACAAATGTTTATTAATAATAAATTCCTTCCTTTTAAATGTAAATGGAGCCACCAAAAAATTCACGGCCTGCCACTGCAGAACACCACAGAACCTTGCTGCCAAGTTTCCACCTGGTATGGACGGCACTTATAGCTGACAGTACTAGGGATGCAAATGTTAGCACTGAGTCAGCCTCACAGAACAGGGACGATTTCACAGTGAAGGAACACACGCTGACAATTAAAATAGGAAACTGTTATCAGTAATCACGCTGGAGATCATAGCGGACATGCTTGTTTCCTTGTGAAAAAAACGACGGTTCAGTGCTGCAGAACTTTACACAGTTGTCCAAGACCCAGAAGACCAAATGGTCTATTTTCATATGCTGTGATTGTGTGTCACTAAATGGTATATCAACTATTTGATATTGATGTTTTATTTTAGTATCATGTAAGCAAGTTATCGTTATCATCAGAGGCACAAGATTTCACCTGTGAATCAGAAGTGGATGAAGTAGAAGCTGCACTTTCTAATCTGGAAGTGACGCTGGAAGGCGGAAA
Organism: Burhinus bistriatus; assembly: GCA_013397275.1. Lineage (NCBI taxonomy): Eukaryota > Metazoa > Chordata > Aves > Charadriiformes > Burhinidae > Burhinus > Burhinus bistriatus. The sequence continues at coordinate 33,699 of VYXH01007710.1, read as the reverse complement.
CACAAGTAATATTTTGGTATGTCTTTCTGGACCCTAAAATTGCTTTCACTGTGTCGAATGCATTGACTCTGATGAGCCTACCTGGTTCCTGATTTTTTAACAGAGTCAACAGACGATTACAAAGTGCACTGTACTAAAATTATTCCTAATTATTCCTGATAGGAGGACATCACAGACATCCCGAAACTTGCTGATAATCTCAGGCTAGTTAGGTGAGTTATTAAAGCTAATAATAAAACATACAAAAAAAAAGCTTAATCATACAAGAGATCTCTTACGTTTTTCATTCTAATCTAACAGTAGATCCTATGGTTATAAGATAACAAATACACAAGATAGGTCTGACTAGCCTAATATCATCCTCTTCAAATCTTTTTCTTACTGCTTCAGATCAAGATTCTCAGCAAATCTTTCGAGCTCTTGGGGTGCTGGGGTAGCTATACTTATGCTTATTAAAAGACCAGGCTCGTTATATTTCCTAGTGCTCGTCAATCATCATCTCTAAAGAAGAGTCTACAATTTTGTTTTCAATCACGTTTTACTGGGTTTTGCCAATGAAAAACTAGAAAAAACTTACAGCTCTCCCTGAGAAGAATTTCTGAAAGCAACCCTGGGGGATTTATTTTTTTTTTTTTTAAGAAAAGAAACAAACAAATTACCCCTTTCTAACCAAACAGGGAGTCTGTTTTTTTTCTAATATTAAAATGAGTTTCTATGATCCCACTATAACATCTTGACTTATGGGTTACTTAAATGACTGCAGTGACCTCAAGTCTGTAATGCCTTTTATCACAAAATGGTCTTTGTGTTTTAGAAAGATAAAGATTTCTGTTGCACAAATATTTATCAGATTCATTCTGCTGACAAATCGTATTTGTAGTCAGTGAACTGAAAATTGCACCTGAAAAAATTTAACTGTTGTTAACTGTTAAGAATTGTTAATTATTAATTTCCAATTAGGAATTTTATTTGACATTCAAATTAATAAGGTGGCTTAAGATGAAAGGGAATTTAAGCCTTTTAAGTTCTGCCAGTTACTCACCTCTAATAATGGATTGGGTTTTTTGTCCCCAGTAGTAGAGCAATTTGCTTTTAAAAGCATTCAGTGGTTATTTTTCATCATTAAAATTTCCTCTATACATGATAAATCGCTTACTAAACCTAAGACATTGCAGAAACCAGGTAAGGTATAAAACCTTTATTTCAAGGAACAATAACATTTTGTTACTATAATTATTTGCTTAATTGTAAACCTAAATGCAAAGGTCTGCATGTTATACTGCTGACTCTATTTATATAATGAACTTTTATTCACAGTGTGCACCACATTAGCACACTAGTAAATACTGCTTTCAGGTGGGTGACAATATTGTGGAGAATTACAATATTTTTTTCAAAAACAACAGCAATGAAAAGCTTTCAAAAAAGTTTTCAGCAACTTTTTTTGGATAGAAAAATAATTTTGTTAGTCTAAAAAAATTATAGTTCCTTGTTTTTGAAGAATGTCACTGTATTGGAAAATTAAAAGCCAAAATATTTGGCAGTTTTGAAAATCCAAGGTTTTTTTTTTAATTTAAACATAAAAATCACCATTTTCTAGAAAGGATTCTAAACTAGGATTTCTAGAAAGGCTCTGGAGAAGGCAAAAGTGGATATAATAAATTGCTGTTTTCCAGCTAGCTGTATATTCTTTGTACCAACATCTTAATTTAAAGGGAAGTACTAAATAGACAGTGGATTTTTTTTCCTTTTTTCTTCTTTTTAACTTCTTTGTTGGCCTTTGTAGCTAGTTGTGAAGTATTTCTCTACTAAAATAGTGCTAATACCTCTGGTTTTCTCTCCTGAGATATGCGGAACCTGGGGTTTTACTTCCCCACCCACCCACTCACAGGCCCCGTGGCTTTCTTAGTGTATTCTTAGTAGAATTAATTATGATTTTTATCTCTTACTGAAGAGAGGTGGGGCTGGCACAATGATTTTTTTTGACCATTAGCATCTATCAGTTACTTCTCAATTCCAAAGTAGGTATTTTAAAATTTACTCTATGAAAGAAATCGGTTTGCATTAACAAAGTATTGCAATTAAGTCATTAAAATGAGGATTATATCCATCTATATACATGTGTGAGCAGCTGGAGTACCACTTCCCTAGTGGAAGAAGATAGTTTAAACTATTACCTTTTCTTGTAGTGTGACAGAACCTCTATAAACTTAGTGAAGGAGTAGAATTTTGTTGTGTTAGGTACTATTCAGATAAAGCCAAAAAGATGGTCTCTATTCCCTTAAAATTTAATGAATACAAGTTAGTTTTATGGGTGCAAATCTTCTAGTTAAGGATCTATGAAAAACTGAAGCTAATTCTAGTGCACGTGAACAAGCTAGTGGTTACATTAGCGTTACTGAGTTCATGTGAAAACCAGAATTAGTCTGTTAGAAGGGAATGGCTTTGATTAGGAATGGAAGAAAAAAGAAAAGTAAGGAAAACCACATAGGAGAGAAAGAAAAAAAACTGAGAGAAATCATAGATGGGATTCAGCTAGAACCTGGGGTAAAAAACACATCCATACTCGGGATAACTTGGGTGCGGTCTTGGTTCCAGGCGTTTGCCACCCCCCTCATTGACACAGTATGAGTAACCCAACTGAAGCCATGTGTATGACCTCAAAGCATTTTGAGATCCACAATAATATCTGTGACTTACTCATTTGTAAATTTCAATATAAACAAATGTGATTTCTTTTTTTTTCTTTTAGGCCCAGGAAGCTGTCACTCAAAACTATCAAGCCATATTGGTTTGTCTTTAAGGACACTTCAGTATCTTATTTTAAAAACAAGGAATCCGCACAGGGAGAACCTATTGAGAAACTAAACCTAAAAGGTAGGAATTTTCTTTTCCTTTCTTTCCTTTTCCTGTTGCATTCGTGAACTGAATAAATCAAGAAATCCCTGCAAGACTCCCGAAGGCAAGCACAAAAGCATTTAGTTTTAGAACTTTTCAGTTATTGAGGCTCCTAAGCAGGCAGACTGCATCTGCAGAAGAGGCCTAAACAAAAAGGATTCAATAGCTTAGCCCAAACCAAGATTATCTGGGCCTGGCTTGTAAAATGACATGTACTGCTGAGTTCACTTAAAGATGAGTCAGATAGAGAATGCGATCTGTGCGACACTCTTATTTCCCAAGATTTTTACTCTGTGTTAAATGGTAGTACTCACCTCTGTCTTTGGGAAATGCACACTGGTAGTAGAGGATTATGGATGATGCAGTGGACAAGAATACCATGGATTGCACCCATGTACTGCTGTGCAGGGACAGCTCCAAGACCTTCTCTGGACCTTGTTTGTTTCATGCATGGGGATTTCCATAGCTACAGCCAGCTTTAGGTACTTCTGGAGGAGAAACCCTGGGTGTACACACAGCAAACACCAGCACCATATATAGCCTCCATCTACATCTGCTCCTGCAGGGACATCATTTGTTCAGCGTCAGGGAACCAGTGATGCCCAGGATTCATCCTAGAAGAAACCTTTGAAATAGAAAGAAGATTGACCCCTGTGAACAAATGGCTCTGCATACCAATCTGCATATCCTCAGTAGGTCAGATAAATGCATGGTAAAACTAGCCAGGGTGGCTGGAACTTCACCAAGTAGCCCACAGCCTTGGTGTCCTTTGAGACAAAGGGGAACCGTAGGCATCCTCGACTCCAGCTGGATCCAGAAGACTCGTAGTAGCACCACCAACATGAAATACCAGGTCCCCAGAGCTCTCTGGGATCCCTGAACTGGCCAGCTCTGTTGTAGATGTCACCCATGGCCCATTGTCAGTACTAAGTTGCTTCTGAAAATATAGTCCAAGCTTTCAAGACAATTAAGCTGAAATTTCCAAAAGTGCCTATCTCATCAGCTCCTCTCCATTTTAAATGTTGAGCATTTCCTAAGATCAGGCTGAGGTTTTGAGAGCGCTTGTATCCTTTCTCTTCCACATGACTAACTTGCTCTTTGAGCTCAGAGCATTCATCACCCTGGCAAGCCAGACCAGGCAGTGAACTAGAGCAGAAACCTTTCATTAGGCCTAAGCTTCGAAAGTCTTAGCTCTTGGTCTTAAAGAAAAACAACCATTAAGTGCTGTTCTTTAGAATTAATCAGTGCTTTAGTGATGCAGTAATTAAATAAACCCATTTCTTCCTGACTCTTTGTAATGTAGGATGTGAAGTTGTACCAGATGTAAATGTTGCAGCGAAGAAGTTTGGAATCAAATTACTAATTCCTGTTGCTGATGGCATGAATGAAGTATATTTAAGATGCGAAAACGTGAGTAAGAAGACAAGGGAAAGTTTGTATTCCAGATTTATTGGCAGATTGTCTAGAAGACCCATTGTCCTGTTCCAGAATTTGAGTAGAAAAATAAAGATGCTGCAGAGAGTTTATCATCTACAAGTTTAGTAAAATTTAAGAATGATGTGGTACTCTAACAAATACTTTATGGTTGAGGGGACAAAAGGACAGTAATTCTATGTTTGTCATCAGTTTCCAAGTAAAGCTGCTGGAAATAAAAAAAGAACATACTATCAAAAAAGTAAAAAGAAATTACAACATTTTGCTTCAGTGTTTTCAGAGGACTGGGGTTTGGGTTTTGTTCTCTTCTTTTTTCTTAATTAGAACTCTCCCCATTCAGATGGGGGTAGTGTGATGAGGATCTCACACTTGTTTTCAATTTCAATTTATTTCATTTGTATTGAAGTATATCAATCCAAAATGTGTAAAAGTGTTCACTAGGTGGAAGGTAGTCATGTAACAATCTACTCTGAAGTACTGGATTTCTTTGCAAATTTAAAACCTAACTATTCTGCAAAGGCAGTCCTGTAGGTGGAACTAGCCCAATCAGGGAAGAACAACAGTACTATGCTAACTACACATCCACACAAATTAAGCGGAGTAACTCCAGAGTGGTTTTATCACACAGTGAAAGATGCGTGAGCAGTAGCCATCTTCATAAATGGTTTGTCCAAAAATATCAATCAATTGTCTTTGTTGCAGGAAAATCAATATGCTCGGTGGATGGCTGCTTGCGTTTTAGCCTCAAAAGGCAAAACAATGGCCGATAGCTCTTACCATCCTGAGGTCCACAAGATCCTTTCATTTCTAAAGATGAAGAACTGGACCATGTCTCCCCAGGCTGTCTCTGATCCAGAAAACATAGATATGAAACCAGAATGCTTCATCTCACTACGTTATACCAAAAAATACAAGCCCAAGCAGGTATCCTGAGCATAGCTTGATGGTTGGGGATGGGTGGGTGGTTCCAATGATTGCTTGAGGTGAGGCTGGATCAAAGCAGCGTTTGGAAACCATACAGTAGAATCATCTTGCAATAGCCATTTGTCCTTTTGATATTTAGCAAGAGACCTTTTCTTTAAACTGAACATACGGACAGGTCTCAGCACTTCTTCCAAGTACTCCTCCTACATCCACACTGCCTCCTAAGTCACTCATTCTGTTCTCCTCCTGATAATGCTGTACCTGAAAGTCTCATCAGGGTGAGAAAGGAAGCTTTTTAAGATCAGGAAGTTACTGTCTTCCTGCCCTCTTGGCCCGCTTGGCCTAGGTGCCTCTCCTTCCTCGCCACCTAATTCCTTGTCCACTGTTTTTGCTGTGAAAGAGTTCAGCCTACCCATCCTCAGGACACAGTCTTCAGAGCAGTATGCTGGAGCTAGACCCAATGCAGCACAAACCCAGACACTGAGACCTTCCTGCAGTGTTCTGTCCTTGTAGCTCAGCATCTGTCCCCAAGTGCTTTCCACAATACGTCTGCATGAACGGTGACCACTGTGTGTCTGAACATGGCATCAGAGCTAATGATGTTTGATTTGGTAAAAGCAAGGGTATTTTTGTTCTCCAGTCAACTGAAACCTTTCTCTCTTCCTGTGTTTCCCAGTTGGCTGCTCGTATTCTGGAAGCCCACCAAAATGTATCCGAGATGACCCTAGTGGAGGCCAAGCTGCGTTTTATTCAAGCATGGCAGTCCCTCCCTGAGTTTGGCTTATCCTACTACATTGTAAGGTAATCACACCGTTACAGTGATGTCAAGCTGCCATAACGTGTCCACGGTCAGCGATTTGCAGGAAGCTCTTTTCTCCCTGTTCTGGAAACATTCTCTGTTTTTTCCCCCATAGACTTTTTTTAATTCTAGTCACTTCCATACTGCTGCTTTTTTCTATAGCAGTAGCACTCAGTAGCTCCATTCCTGGAGTGAGACTCTGCACGACGTCTGCCTTCATACAGACCTGTCAGGTTTTGCCTGAAGTGATATATCACTAGGATTATTGACATAAACTCTCTAAAATGTAAAAAAATGCATCTCTTGTTGGTGTTCTCAGGTTTGCAATATATTTATTCGCTCCAACTCTTGCTCATTTGAATATGATAAAATGCTAATTTCTTTGGCATTTCATTAAGAAAACAGCAAATGATCCCTTTTTTAGGTGAATCTGGAAGAGCAGGCAGCACAAGACAGGTCCTGTTGTGTTCACAGCAGTTTCCCTGGACGCTTACCTTGAACACGGCAGGGTTCTGACCTGCATTCTTTTCTCTTGACAAAGCACCAAAAAACTGAAAAGTACTGACACAACCATACTTAGAGGCACTTTCCTTAATTTGTGCTTAACACCTCTTCCAGGGCTACTTAGGAATCATCTGCGGTATAAATTCAACCAGCTGGGAATCATTCTCTGGCACAGCAGCCAGCTGGCATAGGACAGCCCACATCTGTACTATTAAAACTCTCTGACTTCCCAAACCCCAGTAGCCTCATGTGAACTACCAGAGCATCTTGGTCCTTGGACATTCCAGCTCCTGAGCTGTACCTGGGAGTCATTTGCGAGAGCACTGCTTGGTTGCAGCCAGAATTCTGCCTGGGACTCTTCTAGCGATTGAACAGAACACGAGTTCCGTGCCCAGGAATGTTCCCTGTCACTATTTATTTTACTAGATATAGATGTTTTGCCCTATCTGTCAGCACTGATTCTGTTATACAGACAAACAAACACAACACCTAAACTGCATTTTGTAGTGTGAGCAAAACATCTTGTGCTGAATGCGTTAAGTAAGGCACAAATTGTGGTCCAGGTCACATTCTTTCCCTAAGGGCCAGCTTCATCTAAGGAGAGATGGTACAAAACCTGGATCAAAAATATTGAAAATAGTAACAGCAGTCAGATGAGATTTTTTCCAGCTTTCAGCATGAAGGTAGAGGAAGGTAATTTCTTTACCAGAGTAATCTTTTCCTAGCTATTCCCAATTCAGTGATTTCTGTCCCTCAAAAGTTCTGATACTTTTGTACTTATTTTCCGTCTCTAATCAGAAGTAAGTGGAAATGTTAAAATGTCTTGATATTTTTATAATGTGATTTATACGCGGAAATTGCTAACAGTTGGTTCGATAAGTTAATGGTGATATATAATATAAAATATTATATGTATTTTGATATGCTTATATAATTTAGGTGAATATAACTAGAAGAACATGTTTCAACATTTGTGAAATGAAGCAAGGAAAATTATTGTTGACAATTTTCCAGTAAAAATATAATCAAATTCATGCATTTTCGCAGGACAGTATTTTTTAGCAGAAAATAATGAATTGAAAAGATTTCAGCCAGATCTACCTGCCCAATTATTTTACATCTTATACCATGGTTTACCAGCCTACATTTTGCTTTATAACAAATACTGTTTGGAAGAAGGGTCCAAGCTCTCCTCAATCCCAGGTTGTTGTGACTTTTCCCACATTTTTTGCACTTTCAGAGGCAGGCAGGTGAAATTTTTTCTAGACAGAAATCATGGCAAACCAGATCTGCTCAAAGGTCTTGCGTTTTTTTCAGGTTTAAAGGAAGCAAAAAGGATGATGTGCTTGGGGTGTCCTATAACAGGCTGATACGAATAGATATAGCCACAGGAGATCCTATCACAACGTGGAGGTTCTCCAACATGAAGCAGTGGAATGTGAACTGGGAAATACGCCAGGTAAAACTGGAACGTCTCTCCGCATTAAGTCATTGCATTTCAGACACTGGAGGATGCTTTCAGAAAATCTTTTTAAACCTGAGAGTGAAAGGATTTTGAATGTGTTGTGACATGTTATTAAATAAGCTGTCTATAATTTTTCTTAGTGGAGTCTGTAGTCAAAATTCAGAAACAAAAGATCTCCAGTTTAAAAGGTTCCTACCAAGCTTATTCTTTATAAGCTGCCCTCGATTTTAATGGGATGAAATACAGAGACTCAAAGGAAAATTCCAACCTGTTATGTTTACTGCTCTGTCAGTAAAAATCTCATTTTAACTCTCTGTATAGTCTAGCTCGTGCATCATCCTCTAAACTGTGGTGATTCAGTCTCTATTACAGACTGAGGATACAGGAACCCAGTTTATCTTTCAAATTCCAAACTGGGATTGCAATGGTGCAAGCTCCTCTGTGTCAGTATGCAGTCCTGAGAAAGAAGCTCTCTTGTGTGACGTATACCGGGGTGCTCCGGACCATGGTGAAGGCTGCCCAGTGGAACCAGCTGTTGCCTGGCAGTCCACTGGAGAGTTTGGGTTCGAAAGCTTGAAGCCAGCTCTGTAAATTGTAGATTTCTGGGGTGGAACTAGTGTGACCGGATGTAAATTCAAGCAGCTTGGAAACCGATCCTGCTTATACAGTTTTCCGCATCCATCTGCAGGAGCCAAGAGAGATCAGATACAATCCCTAATACTCTCCTGCAGTACTCCCTGTGCCAGAGCCTGTAATGCTGGGTAAAGCTCCCAAAAAAGGCAGAATCCACAGTTAGCAATTAACCCCAGTTTGCTGGAGTTTAGAACTGACAGTAGCTGGAAATCAAAACCTGGCCCCCAAAAGCAGATTTAAGGTCAGCACATAACAATGAACAGTATTAAATGTTATTGGTGAAGTGTACAAAGAGTCAGGAGTGCCACTCCTGCTCTTCTCACTGCTCAACTTTATGAGCCATGAGAAAAAAATCTAGTTAAAAGCATGCTTTTGTTGCCTGTCTAAACAAGCAACAAGATTTTGACCACAAGAGGGCCTTGCCGTAGCAGAAAATTAAGAAACAAGCAGCCGAACACCCTCAACATTCAGCAGACCCAGAAATCTTAGTTAGCAGAGACAGGTACTGCTTTATCACAATATTTGTGATCCAGCTGTGCTCTCACACTTGCTCTTTTTTCCCAGATGCAGCTTATCTCTGTTCCTGATTTTGCCATATGTATTTTCTTTAGGTTGCAATCGAGTTTGATCAGAATGTATCTATTGCTTTCACGTGTCTGAGTGCAGACTGCAAAATCATCCATGAGTATATTGGGGGCTACATCTTCTTGTCAACCCGCTCCAAAGACCAGAATGAAACACTGGATGAAGATCTGTTCCATAAATTAACTGGAGGTCAGGAATGAGGTGAGGTAAACTCTCTTCCCTCTGCCTGCTTCTCCCCACAGCTAAGAAGACCATGAGATGAAACAAAAGTATCTCTGATTGTTAATTGCCGATGAATAAATCTTGTACATGTCAATCCATCTTGTAATATGACTGGACTATTTACAGGTTCTGTTAAATATTGAAGCCAAGGTCACTGGATGCAGTATGGCAACTCCCATCACCAACACTAGGAAAATGAAGTTGTCTTTGTTTTCCTTTTGTACAGCTAGAAGTTTTTAAATAAACAGTGTCTAGCCACTGGGCATTTTTGAATCTAGTATTTTTAATTGCAACAATCTGTTCAAGCGTCCAGAACAAGTAACTTGGGGATATTGTACAGCAAATTGTCTTCTGTTACAGCCATGCAACTCCCACTGTTAAACTGGCCATTGTTAAAAAGGCCAGCATTTAACAGAACTAAAGCTGAATAAATACGTATTTTAAAGCTACATTACTTGACTAACACTTGCACTGGAAACAGAAAACATTCCATTAGTGTTCCAAAGTCCTGCAGACTGAGCTATCTACAACCCAAGTAGTGAGTACACAATTGTTCAAAAATGTAGCACCCACGTCTACCTTCATCCACTTAAGTAATTCCCTTAAAGCCAGAGGAGCTACCAGACACCTAAAACAAAGCATTAATCTTGGCAAAACTGGATTCAAAACATTGATCTTTTGAGGAACTCTGTTAATTTCCAGATTGAAAAAAAAAATGCTTTACATACTATTTAAAATTACTTGCTTGTCAAAAAGGCCTCTGAGTGTAGGCCTTTCTATTTTCTGCCCTTTTACTCTCTTTCACTGTGACACCTACATCTAAACTAAACTTGTTGGTAAGCTGAGGAAGGAGCTGAGGTGCCTGTAGAAATGTTCTTACTCATGTATGTAATGCAGAATACAAAGAGATTACTCGGTGATACTGTGCCTGAGGAACCAGATCTGTAGCAGCTAGCTCTGCCTGCTGGGGGGAGCCACGCACATCCACCGAGTTGGGAGAAACGTGGTTGTGCGCTGCAAGTGATCAGTAAAGCAAGGGGAGAACAAAGCAAGGAGGCTTCGTGAAACTGCTGGACAAACCAAAACTGTTTTCCCGTATCTAAAGAAATACGATGGACAGGTGTTGTCATATCACCAAGAGATGTTGCAGAAATCACTGTATAATTCCTAAGTGACACTGGGACTGGATAGCCCTGATTTTTCTGTCACGTTCTCTGCTTTTCTGCAGTGTCTGTCAGTAGGCTGCAGTGGAATCACTCCCAATTTGTGCCAGTTTAAACAAACTGTACCTTTACATTTTGCAAAAAGAAAGAGCCGATACAGCAAGCTTCCCAGCCCTCTGTACTTCCCCCTCCTCCTGCACTTTTGACACAGGGGCTGAGGGACTGTCCAGTTTTCCTTCAGCAGAGGACTTGCCCAATTCTCACTTGCTTGACGCAGGCCAAGCATTTTAATCAGAGTGTGAGAACCACCTATAACAGATAGTCCAAGTCCAAACACTTGCCATATTTAAAACCTGCCCAAGGGTGCTGTGGGAGAACTAAATGCACATCTTAATGCCAGCACTTCTTCCGCCGGCAGCCCTCTTCCAGACTCGGCCTCCGCTGTGGCTCCTGAGCCGCAGTCAGGATTGTGACTGTGCCGGTGGCAATGACAGGTTCCTGTAAATTGTTCATCGGGAAGTACAGCCCCGCGCTTGCCACTCTCGGAGCACAGCTTGTCACGCAACCATTGCATGGAAGCCCTGTGGTTGCCACCTGTCACCTAAATGCTCTGAACGCATGAATGCAAAGCTGCAGGAACTTTGAATGTAAGTTCTCATTAGCAGAGCATGCGGTGCGTTTTACTGCTGAGCAAATACGCTTCCTTGCAGTCCAAGTTGTCTGGGCTGGGATTTGAGAGAAACTATCAAATATTTCCGTTTTGTTTCCCCCCTCTCCCTCAGTCTCACTCCATGTGTCACTGCCTTTCGAGTAAAGGCTTCCCGCTGCTCTGTGAGGAGGAGCTCTGCCAGCTCATCCCTGCTGACTAAGCCCCAGCCTTCGTTATTTTAGCTTTGAGGGAATGATCCCTTGCTGCTGTCCCCTCTCCATGTTTCTTTAGACCATCAGCTATCTTCCTCCTTGTTCCATTCACCTTGCAAGGCTTTTCCATGACAGGTAAGGAACGCTTAGGAAAGGAATCTGGTTTTATCCGAGCATGTCCCAGCCAGACTCTAGACGTTCCCCTTAATGCACATGGGGTACCACACCCTCCCTTAATCATGCAATAACTTGATTAGACTTGGCTTTCGCTTGTTTGTACCACCTGATTTATACGTAGGGTTAAAGACCATAGACTGAGTGGTCTATAGTAACCGAGTTATTAATTGCACAATGCCAGATGTGTGAGATGTTTTACACAGAGTGAAAGCAGGACAAGGGCGTCTGCCCTGAAATTGCACAATGCAGAGACAAAATCCCGGACAGGAACGTTGTTTAGATGAAAAGAAAAACTTTTAGGAAACTAATACCTCGGCTCAGCTGCAACCCTATTCTGTCCATCGTGCTTAATTAAACCAAAGTCAGGTCAGGGTAAAACACTACCGATGTCAGATGGCTGCTGTCTGTTCTTACTCTCAACAAATTCCGTAGGGGATTTCACCGCTGCCTTCAGCATGTGTTACTGCAGCGGGCAACACACACAACCCCATAGTTTTCTGAAACCTCAGGCTAAATAATCTTTCTCCCGCTGTTCTCTGTAGGTAAATGTCTTGCTTGTGCTTGCTCTGTGGACTGACCTGCAAACTACTTTTTCTTTTGTTGGCCTTAAAAGCCATTCTCCAGATTTTTTCAGGATAGATTCATTCTTAACCATCACTTGGATCAGGGCCAATGCGAAACATTCATCTCTTAAACTTCACAGCCTGGTACCATCCTCGCCTTCTCCTGCTTTCCCTGTGCTCTGCTTATCTTGGTGTCACTAAGGAATGCAGGGCTCATCCCTAGCATTCCTGCAGGCAGAGGGGTTTTGTGCAGCACTGAATCAGCCCCAGGGAGGGGGCGACTGGTTCAGCTCTTGGTGCATCATCCATGCGAAAAGGCTGAGGAAAATGCCTGCCTTTACTAAACGTTCCCCTGGGTTGCCACTGAAACTCTTAGAAAAGTAGAAAAAAGGAGAAGAATAACCTGAAGAAACACAGTGAAGTGAGAACAGGCCAAAGGGACTCACAAAGGGGAAATCTCTGCCTGCTGCCATCAGATGATTTCAAAGAAACTGGTGAGAGAGGGCTGCTGTCTGCCCTGGGAAACCTCCACCGATATCTGCGCATCTGTTTGAGACATAGTACCATAGAAGTAATACTCCAGATGATTAGAGTTTGCGGCTAGGCAAACAGCTGGGACAATACAACGCCTGCCTCGAAAACGAGGCATCCAAAAAGCAGAAACAAAACACGGAAAATAAAAATAAGAAAAGCTCATTTTCCAAGGGTGCTCTGCTTCTTGCAAGAGGTTCTCCATAACACTCAGAAATCAAGTGCCTCTGGGCAAAGACTGCACCTCGCTTCCACCTTCGCTGACATGAGTGGCCCGCTTGCTGGGCTGCTTTTCCAGTCTTACAAGGCTGCTTGTCTCAGTCTCCAAAATTAAGTCAGTAGGGTTGAACACATTAAAAGTAAGGCAGCGTTTGGCTCACCAGCTTTCCTGGAGTAGTTTTTAAAGAGACTAAAAACAATAAAATAACAAATGAAAAAGCACTTGTCTGTAAATACTGAGCAAACGGCAGCAAACACAACACGGGTACTTAATAGCCCAAGGCAAAGCAATGCCATATCCCTGGTTCCTGGCTTCTCAAAGAGGAGCTTTCCAGCCAGCAGGTCTGCAAAGCCAGAGGCAAGGCAGGGTTTCCACCCGCCTGGCAGAGGCTGGACTTTCCTCCTGTTATACCAAATTCTTCAGATTTTTTTAACCTGCTCCAATTTGCCCTCTGAACCTAGCAGAGCGCAGATCTCTGACGGTACCTGTTAGTGCGCACGTGCCTGGCCTGCACGCTTCCGTAAGCGCAGGCCTGAGAGCTGCTCCACCAAGGTTAATCTGTGGGATTAGCCCCTCACTTAGGAAACTATTTGTCTTGCCTTCGAGCCATTCCACACGGGAACAACGTGTACATCTCGCCTAGCCTCCAAGGGAACCGCAATGGCTCCAGAGAGTCCTACTAAAACACGGTATCTTGTTCTGTGGATGTTCTGGTGTTTCTCAAGGCTCTCTCCCCACGCAGATAATGAACGACGTGGTCAACAGATAAGGCCTGTGTACATGCAGACTCAAGGTTTTGGGGAAGACAAGACCTTTATCTGCACTTTGGCACCAAAGCATACAGGTCTGTGTTGCCTTCATGTCATGGATCTTTTTTGTTGTCCTGACAAATGAAAAGCACTGACTACTTTTCTCCCTGGAAAATTTAATCATCAATTGTCTTATAGTAGCAACTGAACAACCACCCTTTCGCTTTTACTTTGGAACAATCTCTATCAATTCAGCCCTTTCCAGTTCCTGGCTTTACTCTCAGCCCTTGACCAGCCTAATTATTATTTGAATAGTGGGAATGCTGAGAAACCCAGCTCAGGGCAGGTCCCTTGGTGGGAGATATTTTACATTGTCAGTCTTTATCCAGCAAACGATGACAGAAGGAGCAGCAAGGGAATTCTCCCAAGCCATGCGGTACAGCAGATGCAGAACAGAGAACACAACCCACACACAGTGGGACTGGGAGAGGCCACAGCGCACAGCACGAGATGCCACAGGCCCTCTCCATCGGCTGAGAGAATTCCTCTCTGCAGGAGCAGCAGGTAAGAGCTTTGCTTTTGACATTTCCCAAGGGCCTCCTTAGAAAAGTTTTTATTTTTGCGTGAACATTTCCAGGACTTACTCCCAAGTGCAAGAGTCGTACAGAGACATTTAAACACTTGAAGCCTTTTATTGGCGCCTAGAGAGCGTCCAAAGCCCATGTCAGCAGACAGAGCCTTAGCTTTACATCATCCTGATCTGTCAGCAAAGAAACACAGTAATTCCTCTCCCTTCCCCCTCTGGCAGTGGAAGATGTGACAATCAGGACTAGAGACACTGATCTTTTCCCTTTAGCCCCCTCTGCTTAGACAAAGACAGACGGAGCAAGCCTGCCTGAGTGTTGGGAAATAAGAGCCCTCCCACCCACCTCCTGCTAGGGCCAAAGGAGCGGGGAAAGCTGCCTGGAGCCACCCCCTCTCCCGACAGGGGAAAGCTGGATGCGGGGGAGCAAGCCTGAAACAAACCTCGCCTGTGCTTGTGGGCAGAGCCGCGAGCAGGGAAAGCTGGGAACAGAAAAGAGGCATTTCACGCTCTCGGCTGAGTCACCCAAGTGTATAAAATCAAGGCCAGGCAATCGGAGTCACGCAGAGTAGAGGCACGAGGCATCAGGACTTCTGGACAGGTATGTGCAGGCGGATGCGGTTTAGAGCCAGGGACTGAGATTAAATCTAAGATCGGGATTCAGCAGTTCCATTCCTCCCATCCTCTCCCTGCCATGTGCTCGGAATCCAGCAGCTCCCGTGACAAGGAAGCCCTGAGGCTGCTCAGCTCTTGCCCAGCTCCAGAGGACAAAAAGGATGCAGGCAACAAAATTATACCATTTTGCTGGTCCTTACTTTAAACCTGGGATGGCAGCAACAGATGACGGTCTGGGCAAGACCTGGCACCATTCACAGAACAGCAAGTAGCTATTAAGGTTTGGAATAAGTCTGAGATATTTCATACTACATGGGGCTTTAGTCACTCCCCTACACTGTAATATATTTTTGGATGAGGAATGATCATTATGATGCTTGGCAGCACAAAAGACAGCTCAGTAAGAAAAACACTAGTTTGGGGCTGTGATTAATTCCCTCCTCTGATACAGATTACCTGCGCAGCCTTGGACAAGTCATTTAGGATTTTTTTTCTTTTTTTTTTTTTTTTTTTAAATGACAAAGACAAAGCTAGGGTGGGATGAGGAGGGAGCACAGAGGGAACTGTAACAGTGAATAACATGCTTCTTGGTACCCAGGCCTTTGGGGCCCTGATCCAGGAGCACACTCTTGTTTCTGACCACTTTCACCGAAACGTGGTTCAGAAGCTGCGTTTTCAGCACATCCTTTCCCCAGGAGTTGGAACATGTAGCATGTCTGAGGCACTCTCCTGCAGCAGGGCCACAGCCCTGCCACTGCCTGGTAGACAGGGTCCAGGGCACTACCGGTGGGTCAGGAGCAGAGGAGGAGGGCGAGTCTCAAAAGTGCAGCTCTCCTGAAGCTGTCCAGTAGAGTGCCAACTGGTATTTTTATACTGGAGTAGCAGTCCAGCACTCCCTTATACCCCTGTACTGCACAGAGGCAGCCGAGCACAGAGACTGGGCAGCCCACCTCCTATGCTTCTGCTCTTCTGGGTGCCAGACTGATATTGAGGGTATTGGCGTGGGAACCAGACATGTGATACAACTTGGTTGCTTTCTGCATGAAAAACTGTAGGTATGCTTAGACTAAGATCGCATGATACTTCTCTCCCCAAGGGTTCATGTTTACTTAGGCTTAATTACAGAAAAGACAGTAATGATCACTTCCGCTGTCTGGATGCAATAGGAAAGGACTTAAAAATGTTTCACTTTTAAATAGCTTGTAGCTGCCTGGAGGGACTTAATTTAGCTCTTAATGCTGATGTTTTGTTTTCCCCTCCCTGAAACAAAAACCAAACAGATCTTGCAAGTTAATTGCAAGCCACTTAGGAGAAGGATGTTTTCACACTTGCTCATCCTCTCTCTGCTGGTGGGGAACACAGCCTCGGGCGTAGTAAGCAGAGCAGAGTTTGCAGCATCCAGGGACGTCACCACCATTTTCCAGCTGGCTCAGGAAGACTCTTGGGAGAACGTTAAGCTCACCAGCATGTCCTGTGAGGATCAGAGGAACAGGACCTGGATCACCCTGCAGCTGACCAACAGCAGCCTGACAGCTTTCCCCGTCTGCCTTCCAGAGGCCCTGGAGACCTTGGATCTCAGCAACAACCTCTTAGAAGAGGTGAACGGTACAGAGTTAGCAAACCTCCCACGGCTGCGCATCCTCTCGCTGAGGCAGAACCATCTCCAGGCGGTTAGATGGGGATCCGAAGCCCTCAGCAGTCTCATTTCCCTGGATCTAAGCTTTAATAAGCTGTCGTCTGTGCCATCATGCCACAGCTCTGCCCTGCCTAACTTGAGGTGGTTGGCCCTGGCTGGAAATCCACTGACTGTAATCCAGCCGCTGGCTTTTTCCTGTTACCCTCAGCTACAGTTCCTGAACCTCTCTGCTACGCTGCTTGGGCAGGATGACGGCAGAGGAATTAGGGAGTCTGCTTTTGCCATCAGCACATCTCCCAGTGAGGCCACGAACAGGCCTGGAAACTTCATCAACATGCTTGATCTGAGCGGGACCTTTCTTGAGACAAGTAAGTTTCTGGATTTCCCACTGTAAACACGGGGCTTGGTCAGGCCAGGGGGAGCAGAAGCCTTGCTGGGACGATGGCTCCCATCCTGACCAAGCCTGGGGTGGAGGGGGAACACCCCACGCTGAAAGCTGCAAACAGCTGGTCCAAGCATGCAAGGCACTCTCCAGCTGTGATGCAACTGCTGGGGGGAAACCCTCATGCAGACCAGCCTCCTGAAGAAAGGGCAGAGAGGGGACACCACCAAACAGGACTGTTTGTCCCACTGTAGTTCCCCACCTCTATGCTAATTCCACTGTCAGCCCTGAGATTAGCTTTGGGGCACGCAGGAGGAAATTCATTTCTATTTCCAGACACGCTGCTGAAATCTTTCTTTGTCTATCGCCACAGTTGCACTCTGCTTTACACCACTGTATTGAAGTAGCACAGAGAGAGGCTTTTTGTGTCAACCGCAACCAGCCAAATACTTCCGCACAGGGAGACAATCCCTGCCCTGAGCAATTTACAGCACGATTGTTTTCTTTTGCCTGCCTCCCCTGCCAGCCTCAGTTTATAACTGAGGTGCTGAGGTGGACAGATGTTAGATGCCTTGCCCAGCTGTTCTCAGTCTGGGGCAGAGCCAGGACCTTCGGGACTCCTCAAGCTAGAGGTTTCACCTCAACTCATGTGTAACAGACACACCACCAAATTTCCTCCACGAATTTGCTTAATCCCTCTTGTGGTAGGCAGTTACACAATTCAGTCGTGGCACAGAAAGGCGCTTTTTTATAAGACCTATTCTTTCAGTTTCATGCCTCTCAGCTCTTTTTCCTGTGCTAGGAGAAGTTATTTGCCTTTCTCACACCCGTCAGGACTTTGTAGACCTCACTAATAAACCCCCACCCACCACTTCTCTGAGCAGAGATATCCTTGTTCATTTAATCTCACCTATAATAAGAAAGCTATTCCATATCTCTTATCAGCTTTATTTCCCTTCTATCTTTTCTTCTTTTCCTCTGCGCTATGACAGCATGACCTGCAGGTAATATTACAAAATTGTGATTGCATGGGTGTTGATATACTGGTGTATTGATGTTTGTTCTGTTCCTTTCCCAAAGAGAATAGCTGCAGAAGACCACAGAGGTATTTCATATCTCTCTGAATTCAAAATTTTTTCCGGGCAGAAATCCACAGGAATGTTTTATTTAGGCAACAGGCATAAATCTTTTTTCTGCTTCAGTTCAACCAGAGTGGACCAGAGACTTGCCCAACCTCAGATCACTTCACCTGACAAAGATGTCACGATTAAGAAGCCTCGATACTGACTTCTTCAAGTCTATGCCTGGTCTCCGAGAGCTGAACTGTCAAGACTCCCACTCACTGGGTTTCGTGAAGACAGAGATGTTTGACAGTGCTCCTCATCTGAGCCGTCTCTCCTTTGAGAAGTGAGTTGTCTTCTTTTTTGTTCTTCCTCACATAACACCGCCTTTGCCTCACAGCACCATGGTGCTTGGGAGCTGATTTTTATGCAGAGTTGGCTTGTTATCAAATATTTAGGAAGGAGGTATGGGCTTACATGCCCTGGAGAAACTTGCTGTCTTATACTCGGATATGCCATGTAAAGCCTGTAATGTAGACCTGATACAGCAGAAGAGCTGATACAGCCCAAAGAGGTGGCACAAGACTCAGCATAGTTGCTGGTTGCTTGAGATCGCATCCACCGTGCTCCCACTCTCCTGCCTTATCTCCCAATGGGTGGATTAATCTAGCACTATTAAGATTAGCACAGATCCACTGAAGCCCACTTGCGATGCAGTCCATGCTTCCAGCATCTACAGTGGCAATGTCTCACCAGAGGAGAAGTGGGTCACTGAACATTCCTTGCTCTACAAAGGATGAATGCTGACAGTTTCCTAAAATCTGCACCTTGGAAGCAGTCAAAAATCCTGTCCCTTCCACTTTTAGTGTGAGAGATTAATATAGTTCCTTGTTCAGCATTAGTAAAAGCAATGGTTTAGCCTTTATTCTAGGGGTATTACCTCAGTGTGATTTACTTGCTCTGTCACACACCTGTTGAAATACTAAGGGAAACAAAAGTCTGAAAGTGATTTATCAAAATAAGAGCAGGTAAACTGCATACAGAATAGTCAGCATAAAGGAAAAGATTTGGAGAACACCTTAAAAGATTTCTGTAATATAGGCCCAGATTACAAGTATATCAGAAAACAAACACTAGAGCACTGGCTGTGCTCTAGGAACCAGTTTCAGGAAAATAAACCCATTTAAGCAAAAAAAAACCCAAAGGCTTTCATCCCCCCACTAGATTGCTGCACTGAATTTACACAGCACTTTACAATACCTGCAGGAATACCAGTTCAAAGTGCTAAAAATCATGACTTAAAAAAACAAAGGAGTAGCCGTTAAAGTCATAGACAAAAGAGAGCATCTTCTGAGCACTCAGACTGCAGGGAGGTCATTTTATCACACTCTGCACCTAGGACAGCTTAACCGTAAAGGCAAGCAAGATCTTCCTGTATTAGTCATTTGAGTTTAGTAGGTGAGAGTCTATATTATGAAAGGCAATTAACATGAAGAGGATGATTGGCATAGAGAAAATCAAGCCATTACAAACAGACTGAGCAAGAAGCTAGAGAAATGGTATGGTATAAAAGTGTAGCTGAATGCATGATGGCAGAGAGGAGATCATCCTTCACAGAAGATCCTTGCCAAATGCTAGCTCCTTTCCCTTCCAGTTGCCGTCTCTAAAGGTGTTACCCCTTACGATGCTTTCGTGATGCTTTAACACACAGTAGCTACACTGCGCAGATTAGAGAAATGGGCAGGTATTAGCCTGGACTTTAAAGTGCAGAACGGTGGTGTTGATAACTGGCTACTTCCAAGGGCACTGGGAATATTACTTTGTGTTTTATACATGCTTGGATACTAAGCACGCTCCAGTCCTTGGAAGATAACTCAGCATTTGCTAATTATTGCATTTGTGATCTTGTAGCTGTAACCTGAGTTCCTTTAATCCTTGGAATATCAATTCATCGGATAGCATCATCATCAACTTGTACGGAAATCCTCTATTATGTGACTGCCAGCTCTCCTGGCTGCTCTCCAAGCCCAAGAAAGTTGTGCTGCAAAAGTAAGTGAGTTCAAGGAGATAAACTAATGCTCTTCAGACACAACGTAGATGTGTCAATTATTTGGGGACCAAACATTCACTACCATCTAAGTTATTCAAATTCCTTGTGTGTTCTTCCCTTCCACAAAAGGTAGAAATGCAAAATAAAGTCCTCTTCAGGGATAAAGCATGGCTGAATTATACTTGCATGTGGACAAACATGATGGGCACATGTAGAACAGTATAGTGTTATTAGTTGTGGATGCTACTTTAGGATGAGAATAGCTTATTTTCTGTCTTATTTCGGTTCACATTTCTCTATTAGCTGGACATAAAAATGGGCCGGCTTGGTGGCCCTGCTGGGCCAGCACTGGGAGTAGGAACTGGAAGACTTTGCAAGAAGAAAATTAGCAAATTATTTCCTCCTTCCTCTTGCATTCCCAAAGCCTACATCAGCACAGGCAGTCAACAAAACCCCTTGCAAACAGCACCATTTGTCACCTATTGTTTTCATGGTCTCCTACAGTTTTACAGACTGATTACAATAGGCTGTAGTTAAAAGAAATACTTTGCATATGTATGATCTCTTCCTTTTGAAAGGCCTCCAAGAAGATTTGTCATCCAAGAGGGCAGGGAAGTAGATTATTAAAATCAGGTTGTTTCTCATCCGGATGGGCTTAGCAGTTGCATTCTTTACGAAAACATGGAATGTCCGAGTAAAGAAAGAACTCGAGCTTAGTAATTTAAAAGCACATCCTGTGTCAGCACAGCTCCAGCTGCCTAAACCAGCTGGCTTAAGGATCTTGGGGACCCTGTTACATCTCTCAGCATGCGTTCCACTCGTAGTGTGGCATTAAAGTCTGACCCTTTATGACAAATTGCTTTGAACACTGACATTCTTGCTAAGGTTCACAGTCCTGGCGCCAAAGGATGCTTCCTCTCGGGCAAAAGATACTCCTGCGCCTTACAAAAACAAAAAGCCAGTCAGCTAAGTTCCCAGTGCTGTGGAAAGCCACCTGCCAAGCACAGGACTACTGTTAAGACAACCCAGGTCTAGGTTTCGTGTCTTTAATATAAAGACTGTTTTTGGTGAGCAAGTTGCCAATTCCAATCCAAGCAGCCTTACAGGAGTGTGTAGTGGCCTTGTGGATCTTGTCTCTTCTAACTTTTCCCCTCTGCAGGGCTTGGGAGACTTTTTGCAACACAACCCAGGAAGATTGGGGCAGACCTTCAACATCTTTTTCACTGCTAGAGCTCTACAATAAATGCCAGTCTGAGAGAAACACTACGCTGCCCGATTTGAACACACCCTCTCCTGAACATGATGCTTTCAGCCTTACCAGTTATGATGTTCCTGTAGTAACAACAACAGCCTCTGCTCCGGTAACCGAAGACACTTATACCAGCTCCCTAATTCACAGGAATGTAACGAGCATGACAGCAGCCAACCCAACTGAGCCGATGCTCACAAAGGCCAACAGTTCCTCCCACGAGGACGAGGCAGTTTCCAAATCCACGAGCAATCCCCCTTTCTTCACATCCGTAAGCACCTCCCCGGGTTTTCTCAAAGAGCTCTATAGTCAGTCCTCAGATTATGGCTCCACAAGCCAAACTGAAACAGATCAGCTAAAGGGAGAGCTCAGAACAACCAGTGCGACGTTTCCCCAGGAAGGCCCACTGAACCAGCCCACTAGCGATTATTCTACTAGAGCAACAGGAAACCCCACTGCCACTGACCATTATATCCACTCCTTGGCCACTCACGCTGGGGAAGGTACACCACAAACAAGCTTACCACAGCTGAACTCCACAAGGACCAATGCTCGGTCAGTGCCTGCATCCGCCAGACCGCTGATACAATATGTAGATGACTACAATTATGATGAACAGTCAACGGAAACCCCAGTGCAACTGGCATACATCTCCTGTGACTACAACCCTTGCAGGCACCTTCAGAAGCCGTGCAGGGAACTGCAGAGTGCATCCCAATGTTTATGTCCTGGCATGTCGAACGAAGATGAGGTTCCAGATCCACCAAGGCTCAGAGAGGTGTCTGAAGTTACAGACAGCTCTGCACAGATACGCTGGTGCGCCCCAAATTCTGTTGTTCAGACCTATGAGCTGATGCTTCATGCCCAAGGTAATGAGGACAGACAGTTTGTCCTGGATAATATTTATTCCACAGCAAGGCAGTACACTCTGTATAATCTATTACCATACACCACTTACCACATTTGTGTGACTGCTTCGAACAAAGCAGGGTCAAGCCAGACAGCAAGACAGGGAATTTCAGGTAATTCATGCACCAGATTTAAAACAAAGCCCAGCTACAAGTCTGTCCTTGCTGCTCTGTCTGCAGCAAGCGGACTCTTTCTCATTTCCACTATCATTTTGTCTGTATGTCTGTGTAAGGCATGTAAAAAGCCTCAGAGTGAGCAATATGGCACACACTTAGTCTCTTATAAGAACCCAGCATTTGATTATCCGTTAAAACTACAAACCACTAATTAGGTCTAGGTGATTGTTCTACACATTCAAAGCTCACTGTCCGTATCACCTTGGTATGTTTTCATGAGACTCTCAAAATGTCCTTCAGCAAAACTACAACACATCAGACATCATAGCCCTTATGTTTCTAAGGGATAGAAAAACACACACAAAAAAGAAAAACTAATAATGAAGGTAGTCAAACAGAAAAAAAGCCTCTGGACTCTTGTTCATGTGCTAAGCAGCATCAAACCTGGATACTAACCTTGAAAAGTTGTTTTTATAATTACCTACAAATATACTAGCTTACATTTCACAGAGGGAGAGGCTGCCTTGCCAGCTGTCTGCCTCTACTGTCTCTCACGGATACAGTCTGCTGAGACCCATGATCCAAGATGCATCTAGCTAAGCAAGACAGACTCTGCTTTTATTCATGTAAGTGAAGCTGGGTTTTCAGTTTCTTCTAATGTCCATATAAAGGTATTATCCAAAAAGAGAGGAGTACTGGAAAGTGTGAGAGAAAGGTCTCCTTGGGCTCAGTGGCAAGGTGCTGTGCAGATCTAACTCCATTAAATAACTCCGGTCACTGCAACTGCTCAGCTCAACTTCAGTTCAGGAAAGAGAAACATGACGATTAATTGTAAAAAAGGACAGCGCATGATCCTTAGGGCAGGGATAATTGTTTTGTTCTGACTTTGTATGATGTTTTCCACAACTGAGGCTCCCGAGTACTCCCACAATAACAGTTTACAGGCAGTAAGGAGTTTGCAGTACAGCAGTAACCCATAGAAGGGGGGAGAACACTAGCATTTGCTTCACAATTGGTTTTAAGCAGAGATGATTGCTCAGTCCCATCTACAGATTTAGCAGGCTGATGGTTTACCTCATATGGAGGCAAAGAGCCAAGTAATGAGTATATTGCTGAGACTTGAAAAACTGAAATCCCATCCATTAGCAGCAGACAGTTATGCCGGTATTTCCCAAATGTACTTTTGGGTGCTAATTTCTGCTACAAAAATAATAAGAGATGCTGAGAATCCCAGTTCTTCAGCAGCTTTTAGCTTGCCATTAAAATTCAAAGAGATGCTTGTGTAAGGGGAGGCGTTCGTCCAGATCAAATACTTCCTATTCAGTGACCTGCAGGTTTATGTTCCAGTAGCCGCGTCTTTCTGCTGCTGTATACTGCTGTATAGATGCAATATGTAAAATCCCCTGCAGATCTCAGACTGTGAAAGGTGCTACACAGTGTAAAAGAGTCTCTGTTCTGTTCAGTCTTTTGTTAATACTTCCAGTATTAATGGAAATAAAAGCTACGGAGTTGAATTTTTGTTCTTTGTTAAAGATCTAGATCTTTGTGTTATCTTTACCATCTACAACATTTAGCCTGAGAAATTAACTCAAACATTTTGTTGTTTTGGAACAAACTTTCAGCATATAGTAAAGTAATGTTTTTATTATGGTAAGTTTGTGTTATCTGATGTCACAAGAGCTTTCATTTTGTATGTGCATAAGGTGACCTGTGCCATCCTCACCATTACTGACTTGCAGTCCTTTCATACAAGTTTGTCCTTCCCCTACACCAGTGCTGGCAATGACACCGTCAGTGGACGCTGGAAATTCCTGCCGTGCCTGTCTGGAGCTTGACTGAGCCCCATGACTCAAAACTCACAACAGAGGCGAACTGCAAATGAAAAAGCTGGGATGGTATCACCTTCCACTTTGAAAATCTCTTTTATTTTCACATTCTGGTAGTTCAGGCCTTTCTTTGTTTGGACTTAGTTTTTCATATTTATTTCCAGCCTGTTTTTTCCTGCATTTTCTGGAAGGTTTAGTGAACAGGCGCAGATGATGCTTTAACTTAATTTGAAGTAAGCAGGAACCTTCAGTCTTGCACTCAGTATTCCAAACTAGGGCAGAGATCATATACTCCCTTGTGTTTGTACAACATAGTTCTAAGAGACCTTGAATGGGCTCTTTGGTATTACCAGAAACAGAAACAAAGGTGGAGCAAAATAAGAGATTTGTGAATAGCAATTTATATAGTCTTGAAGATTATCTCTAGAGGAGGAGGAGAACAAAAAAGATACTGCAGCTGAAAATAAATATTGTTCCAGCTTAACTATGAGTTAGTCAAAAGCGACAGGACTGGATTTAAAATGAGATTTTCAGAGGATACCTCTAACTACCCTTTGCAACACCTAACTAGAAAGCTACAAAGCTCAGGAGAAGATCTGCCAGTAACAGGATTTGTCTTCCCTGAGGGTCAGTGATTAGCGGACACTCCAACTGGACGTTACCTGGAAGCGCAACCTCATACCAGCCTCAGTCTCTGGAACCTTTCCCCACTGTAAGATGCAGATTTATCACAACTGATTTCTCCAACCAATTCCCACCCCAGCCTCTCCTGACTTTTCACAGGCCTCACATGTTGCCTTCAAGCCAAGGCAACGTGTCAGAGACTCCCATTCTTTAAAAGTGCCCTTCCTGGGAGCCAAACAAATAAGTAAGTCTCACTCCCACGTCCCCGCTTGCTCCAACTCTCTTGCCCGATCACAGTCTTCGCTTTCACAAGTGAGATGTAAGAGATTCAGCATCAGGATTCAAAATATGGGATTTTTATTTGTCGACACCTATGGTAAGTATCAGTGCTTCACGTGCAGAAGTTCTTTTTTTTTTTTTCCCCAGTACCACTTTATAGTTTCACCAGAGTTTATTTTAGCAATGACTAACTTCACTCTTGCCTTTTCTCCCTCTATTTGAATCAGTGCTTCTCTCACTTCACTTTTTCCCGATACTTGTGCTAAGCTACAACCACTCTTCTTCGGATATATTATATATACACTCTCAAATAATTTTCAAGTTACAACAGCTAATGGCTTTATCCTGCTGTACTTCAAAAACTCCAGCTTGGATAGAAAAGTCCTCCTCTGTATTCCCACCCAGAACTCATGTGTCTTGTAAATAGCTGCTGTAGTCCAAGAACAGGTAAAATGACAGTTATTCAAAAGGCCAACCTTCATTTGAGTAAGTCACAATATTTTCAAAGTAAATATTCAAGCATAAAACCTTTCTTTGAAAGCACTGCCTATTGCCAGTTCTTAAAACCAATGCGTACTGCTAGAAAAACTGAATCGCCACATTATGCCCTCTAGATTTTTTCTTGTAGCTGCAATACCGATTTAGAAAGTAAATCCTAAAAAGCAAACAATATTTTAATCAGTAAGGTAAAGTTATCTTGAAGCCCATTTTCTGGCTCCTATACAATCCAAGTATAGCTGCAGAAAAAAATCGTCATCCCTATTCCCCAACCTGAAAACCCAGAGCTGTCTGTCATTCTTGTAAACACAACTAATAACTAGTTTGATCGTTTCCTGTATTTTCATTACTGTGGATTGACACAAGCAGCGGAGCCAGCTCTCACAGTGCTGCTTGGGACTGGGGCAGTGAGGAGAGCAACCAGGGAGCTAAACGGAAACCTTCCCACCCACACATAAAGCCATGTTAGAAAGTTGCCCAGCTCTGCTCTGCCTGGTTGTTCCTCCCCCTCTTCCTGTTTGCCCCCAAGAGCAAATCCTGTTTGTACCTCCCACTCCAAAGACGTAAACCTTTGGCAGCGTGACTGGGATACCCGTATGTCTCTGAAACAATTTTATAAGCTAACAAAAGCCAACCCATTAAAAAAAACCAACAAATTAATAATCCACTTACTGTTTCACAGTTCAACTTGTCTTGTTTCTCTGTGAGAGGAAGATCACTTTGGGGAAGTGCAGAGAGCATTTAAATATGTTTTTTGAAGAGCTTGTATGATTTTTTTCTGGCTTTTCTTCCTAAGAAGAAATTGTTACCTGCATTCCTAAGAACCTTCTCCATTCACTTGTCAATGTTTTCCTTCTTTCTACAGGACCGAGTTCAAGCAAAGGAAGTCCAAAATAGCCAACAGTGCATGTGGGTACATCCCCTGGGTGTCATGGCACAAGTGCATGCTGATCTGTCTCTAACCCAGCATTTGAAAACCAGTCACTGAGTCTCATAGAGTTTCCCAGCAGAAACACTCTGGGAAAAGGAGCTGATCCCTGAAAAGGCCTCCACACAGGAAAAAAAAGCAGCTCTCTAAGGGCCAGAACCCACTCAGGCAAAGGCCTTGCTGGCTGTGATGGAACAGAGAGGTATCACCTTGTCTTTGGGGCAACAAATGCGCTTTAGAGAGCCCTGTCCTGGGCAGCAGAAGCGGGTGGGTGGGAAAGCCCAGAGCAGCAGGACGAAGCACTTCAGCCTGATCTGCCTCGGTGACAGAAGGGAGCCTGCTTTTGAGAGTCGTACCTGGCCGGAGCCGAGAGAGGCATTTAACAGGCCTGCTGGGAGACGATGCAGCCCAAGGCGGGGAGCTCACATCATACCATTGGCTTTATCAGCCTCCTTGCGGAAGGATGCAAGAGTCAAACCACGACGCTCACTCCGCAGGCGCTGCACTGGCACAGACGTACTCCTCCGCAGTGGTCTCCAGAAAAATGCATTCATGTGGTGTTAGAAACAAGGATGCCTCTGAGGGTTCAGGATCTTGCTTGTCAAGAAGCATCTCATTCGCACTTTGCCTGTGAAATACAGAGATATTTATCACAAGTGCAAACATGTTTCTTGTTTGCGGAAACAGATATTCATAAAAGAACATGTTTAAACTCCTGGTGCTTTTTCTTTTTATCAGCTGTCCAAAGTATGCAGAGTTTGTTCTGAAGCAGGGCAATATATTACAACAGTAATTCCAACCTCTTTAAAAAGTAATCAAGCAGGACAACAAATAACAATATTCTTTTGAAATCTATTCAGGAAACAATCCCTCACAGCAAGGCTGGTGTTCTGCTGTCATCTAGAGGGAGAGGGTGGAATCATCTCCCCAGGTACTCTCCCACGTGGAAATAATTCTTTCACCAAAGAATTTCAGCCTGCACCCTACAGACCAAGCTCGCTACCTCACACTACCCATGTGCTCACCTGTGTGTGTCTGTGTATCCTTACCCATTAACATTTGAAGGGAAAGAAAGCAGAAGTGCTAAGAATTAACAGTAGCAGCAGTCCCAATCCCACAGACTGTTACTCAGCAGTTTATCTGTCCCTAATTCTTTTTGTAGCCCTATGACCAGGAATTTCTCTGCCAACTTGACACCGATAAGGAAAAATGTAAACTTTTTGTTAAATGTAAGGAAAGGATTACTGTCTGGGAAAACCAAAACTGGTAAATTAGTCTACAAGTGTAATAAGATTTTTTTAAAT
Source organism: Burhinus bistriatus (assembly GCA_013397275.1). Taxonomy (NCBI): domain Eukaryota; kingdom Metazoa; phylum Chordata; class Aves; order Charadriiformes; family Burhinidae; genus Burhinus; species Burhinus bistriatus. Next base: position 5,911 of record VYXH01007710.1, on the reverse strand, counting down.
ATTGCAGATTTTGGAAACAGAGATCAGATCCCATTCATTGCACTTACAGAAAAAAAAAAAAAGGCAAGAATTGGTTGATTTTTGATTCAGCACAGATTAAGATCAGTAACAGTTAAGTATGTTTACATTATCTGGTATCTTGATTACTGTGAAATATGACAATAATTGAATGGGGAGGTTCTACGCAACTCTTATCTGCTTCAACAAACACTGATGATTCAATTGATGCTGAAGGATTATGTAGATCCAGGGCACAGTGGCAACTTGTATAGCCCTGGGCAGACAAACGGACCATGCACTGAGCCATTCCTCAGTGCCTACAGAGTATGTCTAGCCAGACACAGTGTCTCTGCAGCATCTGGTTACTCGGTACACAAGCAGATCAGTGCTCTGGGCCCACTGATGCATACAATTGATCTGTCTGTATGCAAAATGTAGGTTTTTGCATGCCCCACCTACAGCACCTCTGAAGAGTCAGGGGCTGCCAAGAAAGCACAGAATAAGTCATCTCTATTTTCACTGCTAGAGTTGACCAACCCATAACTTCAAGCTGACGTTTCCCATGCCACAACACGTTTATAACAGTACTTTGACAATGTAGCTACCTTTGAAGTATAGTCTTCAAAAAAAAGGTCTGAATCCACAGGAATCCCTTATAGCAAATTCTTCACAGGATTAGCAATGTTTACCCTAGTGTCTTAGCAGAATAAAATCACCATAAATAGGATATTTTTCTTCTCTTCCAAACCACAGTGCAGCATTGTATTTTGTGCTGCTACCTAATCCTCACACTTCAGTGCTGGATGACATGACCTACTAGTGCATGTAAGAAGATAATACTTGTATGGCAATTTGTGTATTTCCCAACATACTACAACAGTACATATCCTCATTTTTGCAACCTTCTTTAATGGGTGAGCAGCCTTTTCAACCGCTTACCATGACTCTCAGATAGTATTTTTTTTAAAGGAACATAAGGGAGAAAAAAAACTCAGAAAATACTATCAAGAAATGGAGGGAGTGTGAGAAAAGGGACAAAAGTCTTCACAATACATAGTCCATTGGATATACGCAGAGCAGGAGAGAACCAAAGCAAATCAAAGGAAATCAAGTAAAAGAATCCCAAGAAAAATCCATAAAAACCAGGATCCCTCATTCACTGTCTCTTCCAGAAGGTGGAAGCAGTGATGCAGCTACCCCTGCCATGCAGGTGGGTACAGGGATGGCAGCTCCTGCAGGGGTCTAACCAGGGCACAGCAATAACCTCCAGGATGAAACTCCAGATAGAAATTTAAAAAAAACTAGAATCACACAGTCAGCACTCAGCAGAAACTTTCTTCTTCTTCGAAAAACTAAAATATACTTGCTGTGCAAAATATTTTGTGCTGGGAAGGCATAAGTATTACATCTATTAAATGTTTAGAAGCTACTTGCTCTTATCAGAGCATGATTAAGTAATGGTACTTAATAACTTATCTAAGGCCATTAGGTGAAATGATGTCACCCTGTCTTTGGCAGTCATTCGTTATGCTGTCATCACTGCTGCCTTGAGAATACTTGGGAAGTTATCTCCAGGAAAAAAAGGAAAAAAAGACGCTGTATGAAACTGACGTTCATATCCAACCTGACATAAGCACAGTAAGGAGTAAAGAAGCACATCCCAGGCATTTTTGCCCTTGTAAAAAGGACAGAGATGCAAATATTCCCAGAAGCCCCATTTTGTCCTAATCACACAATTAGGTGTCCACTGGCGGTATTTATGCTGTGAAGGTTGTTCATGCTGTTCATATTGCAGTAGAACTAGCAAGGTCCACTTGATATTAGGACTCCATTTGACAAGATGCTGCACAACCAGCTAGTAAAAAAGTTTATCATCTAGCTGCACTAGACTAGAAATAGTTGGGGAAGAAAAATCGAGAGACAGAGAAGTGACGTGACCTGCCCAGAATCACAAGCACCATGTACAACAGTTGACTGTCAAAAAAAATTTCTTGTTGATAGTGGTTCATTGCCTCTGCCAGAGTAAAATAAAACTTTGAAAGCCACAGAAACACTGACTGAGCTCTGTCCTCACGTGCTGATTTTGGTACTCCATCCCAGCCAAAACCAGCACACCTCAGTGTGTGCCATTAACTAAAAATCTCTCCTCTCTGTGCAGCTGGCTATTTACACAAATCCAGAAAACACAGAGTTTCTACCACATTTAGTCAAAATTGGCTATAGGTCCAAGTCCTAAGCGCACAAATCTCATTTTTTCAAGAAACTAAGCTAAAAAAGTATTACAACCCCAGGATGATGTGTGTGGGTGTTTTATGTATGATTTGTTATCATCTCACTGCCCCTTGGAAATGCTGGAAAAGGTCAGAACAGCCAGAAATTATGATAAGAGGGTAAGAGAAACAATATAATGTGCAGGCAACTGCAAGTCTAAACCCAGGTCTAAAACAAGTCTGGAAGGCTTCTGTGAGTGCTGGCTCTAAACATGACCTAACAACAAATTCGGTCCTTTGGATCTGTCATCTCATACCTCAACCTTCACCCTGACATGAAGTTGAACTTCATCAGCAAGTCTGAGTGATGTTAAGGCATCCCAGATAACTCTCCCACAAGCAACACCAAATTATGAATACCTAAGAAACGTCTCTCCACAGCCCTCTGCCTGGATCAACATTAACAACCAACACGCAGGTCAACGGGACATTGCAGGAGGAAGCCTAACCATAACACTATCTCTAAATACACACTAATAAAAAGAAAAAAAACCCTCTATTTCACATGGAATGAAGCAGAAAACTGAGTAGTAGCCAAAGCCCTAAACAAAACTCAACAGCTTGATAGCCCTACATATCTGCTCATCTAAATTACAGATAGCAGACACAAAACAAGTAATAAAACACGATGCATGCTCCATGTCAGTCTCCACCCAGTGACACCTTGTAACCTGCAATGACCTAAGATCAAACCAAACTCTAGCCAAGAAGTTTCTATTGGACACAGAATGAGGCAGATGAAGATGACAGCGCATGACAACAACCTTTAAATTAGCCAGACAGCTCCTTTTAAATCCAGTGCAAACCTGATCGCACAGACTAACGCTTACAAAACCCTTAATCCTAACTCCGCCCTGAAGCCCAGCTCTAGAGAAGCACCCCTGCCAGACCAAAATTGTTAGTAAGAAGGTAGCTGCTAACCACAGCGGCCCTAAACTTAGCTCAGTAGCTTGTCACATACCAAGTAAAAATCCAGGCTCTCCACCCAGCAATGGAACAAACTCTAACCCCAAATCGTTCTCAAGACTAGAGGGGCTGTTTTTGCCAAACACAGAGCTATGTATAACAAGGTGGCTGTGACAGCATCAGTTCTAACCTCCATTTCCTTCAAAATCCTGAAAAAACCTCACTCCTAAACGTAGTGCAACATTGAGCAGCACGTGCTCACCGATGGTAATAGCACAGAACCGATCTGTGTTTTCCTGGCAGTAAACCAGGTCCTTTGTGCCACTCTACGGCATCACCAAACCCAAAGCCCAGTTCGGCACCAGAGAAGCAACATCTGCCACTGCCCAGATTTACACAACACCCTTCAATGTAGCTATACCACTCATTATATACATCCAGGAGAAACCAGGAACCTCCTGTGATTTCACAGCAAATTCTAAATGATCCCTAACATGAGGCAACAAAGAGGTGGCCAGCTACAGCAATGTAAACACTCCTCAATAGCTCTTTTAAAAGCTTAGCTCTCTACTGATTCTAGCTTTAACATTGCATTAATGTTCAATGATGTCCAGGATTTAGTACTGCTGCCATTGCTGCTTGATGTACTTTAAGATCAGGGTCAGAGACCCCGATGATCTCAGTCATTTAGGATGTGTTTCTGATGATTTTGAAGGTGATATAAATCCACGTCAGGACTCTTACTAGTAGATCTTTCCTCTGCCTATGACCTGGATGTATCTCTACCTTTATATTTAAAAGTGTTTTCTTCTCTCTCTGTTAGAAGTTGAATATAAAAAGGCAAAGACCATTCACTTCCAAAACCTTCTCTCTATAAACAGCCTCCAACAGCCAAAGGGCAGTTATCTATGTTTCAATGTTGCACAAATCCAGTGAAAAAAAATCAAAAGCAACTGTTAAAAACGGTTGAGAGATGATGAAATCATGTGACTATGGAGTCTTTTTTCCTATTTTTTTTTTCTGACAACAGAACTGTCCAAATGCTTGATTTTTATGTATAACCGCTAGAAAATTGTTCACCATGAGGACGTTTCACTTGCAGCGAGCTCCTGATACAGATCCAGATACTCGCAAATGGAAAACGAGGTTCAGAGCTCACATCCTTTGCCTGTTTCTTACAACGTCCTGTCTTACATCAGCAGCACCTTACTAGCACAGGGACGCATTTCTTGTGTAACTGTCTTTACATGGCAGCACTTTGCTGGCAATACCGTATTATAAATCCTGACTTTTCACATCCAGTCAGAATGAGATGTGCCATAAAAAAGTAGATGGTGTAGATATTATTTGGGATTTGTCTTTTAGTCAGAGCTCTTTTGAGCTGTTGTGTCTTACTTTGAACACAGTACAAAATTAATTCACTTTGTGGATTCAAGCATGCGCTCTGCATCTGAACCGTATTATGTTCGTATTCTGTTCAAGGTGAAGAAAGGAATTTAAATAGCTATTCAGAAATCCAAAAAAAGATATATGTACAGAAGCTTCTTACAGTAGTTGAGGCACGATCACCCTAACAGGTATAAGCTATCTTTCAACTCTAGCATTATTTTTATCGATAATAAAGCCTACCTTTTCACAGTGGTGATACAAGCTGAAGTAAGAGTCCCTCAGACACACGGGAAGATCAGGGCGTTACAAGAAAATATACGCTTTTTCTGTTCTTTTCCTGTAATTCAAGTGTGTCTAACTTCACTTGCGATAAAGCTGCCGCTTAAAATCCTTTTTGGTAACAGGTTCTGCAAAACGTGAAAAATACCAGGTGCTCAAAACCTACTTAAAACAGCTGGGATGGCATAGGGGGTCTTGGTCTTAGCAGGGAAAAAACTGCAAGATGCCACATTGGGACAAACAAAGGCGAAAGACTAGGCCTGCCTAGCCCTGGGTCAGACCAGAAAGGATGACAGGTCACAGCTATAGCTATACTCCCACCCACCGCCAGCGCTTAATGCAGCACTACGATTAATTGCTTTCTAACAAGTCGCCTGTCACACGTTTCTAAGGCAGCCGCGCAGCTGCGTTTCACACAGGCTGTGCAGCCACAGGTAAGACCAACCGAGTGAGTTCGTGGTGGTAAAGCAAGGTAAAGTCGCTCCTCCTCCTCCTCCTCCTCCTCACCCCGCATGTCCTCAGGAAAGACCTTCCCTCACACAGCCCGCCTTGACAGCCGCTTGGCGCTCTCCTCCCTTCCCCTGCTCACTACAGCCAGCGCCGCTGTGCCCCGGCTCCCCCCTGAGGGGCAGGCGGCGGAGGGGAAGCCGCCCGGCCTGAGGAACCCCAAGGCGGACACCGGACCCCCCCACCCCCGCTTGTCACCACAGCGCCCGCCCGCCGCTTCCCGCCTCAACGCCTCACCCCGGCCGCGCCTCTCCGCCCCCTAGCGGCGGGAAACCCCCCCCCCAGGCCCCCCCGCCC
>VYXH01007709.1:7225-38854 GCA_013397275.1 Burhinus bistriatus | reverse complement strand
TTTTTTTTTTTTTTTAGTTTTGCCATGATCTTGAGTTTGGTGTTGATATATGTTTGAAGGCCCTCTAGTAGCAGGATATGGATTGTCACAGGGGGAGCAGAAAGCTTTTACCAGTTTTGGACTTTGTTGGGATAGGGTATATCACGATAGGGGACACTGGCACAGGCAAAGGGAAGTGTCACCTCCTTTTATCTGTTCTGTGGGGTAAAAGACAGCTTTTGAGCAGGGCAGCAACAACATTAAGTTCTTGCTCTTAAAAATATTTTAATTTGATCTGTGCCTTTTTGCACCCTGGCTGTCATACTATTAGTAATCAAAGGCTCAAGCTTTGCTAAGGTAGATGATTGTACAAAGCGAATGTTTAGCATGATGTTTCCATATTGTGACTCGAAGTTGTGCACTTAATTGTGCTACTCACAGCTCATGCTGTGCGAGCCAGAGGAGCCACCCAGTCGGAGAACAGAAGCAATACTGTCTAACTTCGGTAAGTAATTGACCTGATGGAGACTGTCAGTATTTGCAGAAAACCTTTTATGAGCTGACTGCACATCAAGAATAATCCTCCAGATAATGAGCACATTTGAGAATCTTGCTAACTGTTCGTGGGCAATTTTCAGACAGATGTCAAATGAATTCAGCAAACATGACTCGCCAACTGCGATATTTTGCCAATATTTTGGAATGCTGCTGTCTGTGCTGAGAGGTTGTTGATCTTTTTCTCTCAAGAAAGCCCATCCTATGTAAGTGCAGTTGCATTAATGTAACTAGATCATGGTGGATGCACATGACAGAAACGACAGCTCTTGAAGCCTGGCATGTCGCCATAGTTGTAATCCGTACCATGGTGCTATCTACTGCTGAGGCATAACGTAGGTGCTGAGTGGAGGCAGTCAGGATGCTGAGCCCCAGGGATGACCCCGGGTGAGAAGCCAAGGGAGGCTGCAGCTGCTCATCCTGACACCTGTTAGGCAGAGCACGACTGAGTCAAATTAACACTGTGCATCTCTGCCAAAATGTACCTATTCCTTTCCCTGAAAAAAAAGAGGGAATGCAGCTGCTAAATTATTTAGTAAATGTAGCAAACTCTTCTCGTTTTCCCTGAAGAGCTATTTTTGTAAGACTTTTCTAGATCATGGCTTTCATCTGTATATAGACCAAGACACTGAAATGTCTTCACCATTTATGAAGTCCTTAAATTACCTAAGGAAAAGTCTGTGATTATTACCGAGTCTTGTTGAGAAGATAATTATCCTGAACATTAAGAACACATCTACAAAGAAATCTGGGGATGCTGTTATGTTCTTGGCTGTATGTTTTCATCGTAATTTCTTGAGGAAATTCTAGACAGATGGCATAGGTGATTTAACAGGAGATTGCAAGCTCCACTCTGGCGACTTCATTTGAAGGTTTCTTAAATATTCCAAATGCTTTTTCTGCGCCTGGGTGTAATGGACTTGAAACCAAATCAGTGCTGCAAAGGAAGACCTTCCTCTCTAGAATATATGTGAAAAGGGACTGTAATAGATGTAGGAGCCACAGTCTCCAGTCGAGGGGAGGAAAGTACAAGCATTTATTTCTGATCCACGTTTTTTAGAAAAATCAGTTCTACTCTGGGGGGGTCCCAGCTGTCATATGTTAAAAGAGTTTGGCTTCCTTTCTCTTCCTTCAAAGGCAACGAGGACAACTATTTTCTGAAAACCAGGCTATGTTTTAAGCTATGCTGTTTGTACATAGAAAATCATTCCTCGTTCACAGAAATATTGATGATGGGCTTTACCCTAGGCAGTAACTGAATGTGAAAGCAAGTATTTGCACAAGTGATTCTTTCATACTAATACTTCTCTTTTCATGAATGCTGATTTGTAGATGGTTTATGCTGTATTTCATCACTGAATTGAAGAATTAATCTCTGGAAATAAATTTGGGATTTATAAATTATTTTGCAATATTTACTGCCTGCTCTTAATGTGAACGAAAAGTAAAAATGACTGTGCATTAGGGAATTTTATGAAAAGCTTCTAAGTAAGTCTTATACAGGGAAAATGCACAATTTCCAGTAAATGTGCCCATGCTACCAAAACTTCCATAACCTTTAAAGAACTACTGCGGAGTCTTTTAAGAGTTAAAAGTTACTCTACATGAAAGAAAATCTGCATATGAGTGACTTTTTTGTATTTTCCACTTTATATTTTTTCAATGAATGTATCTCTATAAAAACAGGATTTTGTGATCTTTTTCAGGAACTGCTGAAGCAGCCTACATAAAACAATTAAACTGTATTTTCATTGCTTTTTTATCATGCTTAAGAATGAATTATGAACCTATTTTTTCCTCAATGAAATAATTTGCATGTTAAAAAGTAAACAGTTTTTCACCATGACTAAGCTGTGAAGTGCAGTTTTCAATTGCAGAAGATCAAACAGTTGAAAGAAATATTTAGGAATATTTGGATCATCACAAATGTCAGATTTACCATGACTTGACGGTTCTGGGATAAGTTACTAGTTAGGAAACGTGAGCTTGACATGAAGGACCATTCACTGGCTGTCAGTGTATGGAGGTGGGATCTCAGTGTTGGTTTGAACAGCCTTTCTTTCTGGCTTGGTTTGTACATCCGGAGCTTTGTAGCTATAAATTCCCATCCAAGTTTTGCAGCTCAGGAAGTATTTTCTATGTAGGAAATATTTCCCTGCTTTCTCTGAGCAGAGACTTGAGAGCTGCTAGGTTGGCCATACACTGTTCAGCGATTTTCATACAGAGCATTCCTCAGGGAGTTGGGTGATAACAGTCGGCCTCAGTATGACTGAGGAGGAGCTGTCTTCTCTTGTGGTGACTAGGAGCCTGGTCTGCACCAGATGTGACTACAGGGTGCTTCTGTAGCTGCATTTTCTTCCTGGTAAATCTGGCTTTGAATAAAACTGGCCTTGGAGAACTCCCTGTGCTGGTGGTGGAGGACAAAGTGGTGATAGATCAAGATTCAAACTTGGCCAAACTGGACGCAGCACATGTCTGGGTCTGGGTATTTCATAAGAGCAAAACATTCACAGTTGGTTTGCTAACCAGAAAGAAAGTATGATTTCATAAAATCTGGTATTCATAGGAAATTGATTTTTTTTTTTTTTTATCCCACTTGGCATGTGTCAACATTACATTTTCAGTAGCCATCTCACTGTTTTGGTCATTTTCTTAAAACAACTCTCTTGGTCATAGTCATTGTATGTTTGTGACAGCCTAGTCTTCTCTGAAGTCTCCACCAGTGGTATCACACAACTGACTCCATGTGGAAGGAGGTGAAAGAACAGACCAGACCCTGAGGACCATCTGTATGATGGATGGGTTTCTAAAGTTTTAGCAAACCAGCTATGCTTGGTCAGATATTAGTCTAGAATAGTTAATAGCTAGATTTTACTCAGCTCAAAATAATATTAAAACTTGGGACATGCCAACCAGCAGTTCTGTCTTGTTATATTGCTGTTGCAAGTGATTTATCTGGAGCCAGTGCATGCTGCTGTTAATGGGAGTTTTGCTGCTGACTTTAGTAGCAGGCATTTTAAGCACATATTCTTTGCACTAACTAAAGGGGAGAGAAAAGAAATGTAGAACATAAACTGAAAGAGCAGAATAGTTTTAAGTAGAAATCTTTCTCTTTTTTTTTTCTTTCCTTTTTCTTTCATTATTATTTTTTCTTTTAAAGTTGCCCAGGAGATGTCAAGTGTCAGATCTGTGCATTTTTTCCCATGAATGCTTTTCAGAAACAATTTTAAAAAGCACTTTGTGACCCCATGTTGTGATAGGTCATTTGTGATTACATCAATCATGTCCTGTTACAGCAGTAACGTGTAAATTGCATCTCAGTACGGTTATAAACTGATGCAAATAACATATTTCACTTGGGGTTACCATAGCCACAATCATTATTTTCTTTAGCTATTGTGCTGTGCTCTATTGTGAAATTTCACAGTGAGGTTCCTTAGCTCATGTCACCACCGAATTGGTTACAATATTTTGCATCTAATGAAAGTTTAGGACAAAAAAAAAGAGGCTTTGAGTTGTTAAAAAAAAAAAAAATTTTAAGGACCAAACATTTAGAACTTCTTTAACAAAATCTTTATTACTTGTGAAACAATTTTTCATAATTTATTACCAGAGTCAATAGGTTAGATTACCTTCAGGTAATAGTGTTTGAAATCAAATATACTGCTGTTCTTGCCTTAACCTTCTTAAATCTCACTATTTCATTTCCTTTGTATTCACAGCGATGCCTGTGAAACGGTGGTCTAGGTTATGACACCAAGAATAGATGACAGTGGCCTTGATTGTATAGATGCCTACCCTAGCAGCACTGCCATTCTCAATTAATCTGTGTCATAAAAAGGAGGAGTAACAATTATGTGAAGACTGGAACACCTGAAATCACACTTTACAGTGTCTGTGGTGATGATAACTCATTGAACTGGATAATGAATCTACTTCCCATAATTCACATGTTATCAGGGGCATTGGAAGAAAAGTACAAACAATTAAAAAAGGTTTTGAACCTGTCCATTAAGTTATCTGCCATGATGCTTAGGGAACTTTGCTTTCAACCTTATCAAAACTGGGGGCACTTCAGGCTGGAGACATTGGTTATTGCTATGTATAAATACATTTTTAAAGCCTCAGAGCATAGCTTTTCTTGATAGACAGTTACTGGAGGGATTCTTCCCTATCTCAGGTGTATCTGTATGATACCTATATTTATTGTAATTGTTATATATCTTTTACCCATGAATGATGGAGAGATATTTTTTAAAAGGCTAAAAATTAGCTAGAATTCACATTATTTTCTCATTTATTCCACAGCAATGACGCTAGAAAATTTTGTGACCAGTGAGTTTAGGTGATCATATAATAGCATAGCTCGAAATTTTTGTGCTTAAGGGAAAATATTAGATATTATCAGATGTCTGAGGAAATTGTTGGACGCTGTGACACTGTGGCTTCATGGGCACTTTCCCCCTGCCCCCTGAAAATATTCCCCATGTCGAAGAGCCTTGCTCTGTCCACCCAAGAACAGGTTGCAGTTCAGGTTTTTTCATGTTTGCATTACAGTAATTAATGTGGAGCTATGTTGTGAAGCATTTGTCCCCGTAAGCTATTTATAAGTCAAGCTTCAAGTTTCTAATTCCCTTTGTGAAGTGGTTGTGATACATTTAACACAAGCTGTTGCTTTCAAAATTGCACCTGTCTCTCACAGAACTGTAATGTTAAAAAAAAAACCCAACCAACCAAATGACCTTTGTCTTCAACCTGGAAAATATGGCCCATACTTCAGCCAGATGACTTATTCTCAAATATGTGAAAAACATTTCCTAGACATACACTTTTATCTTTGCTCTTTTTTTTTTTTTTCTTGTAATTGGCTAGTCATGATTGAGATTCACCACTTTATAGGAACATTTCTGGGTGTGGTTTTCTGATAGCATGGCCTTAGTCTGGCAGATAGAAGTAACTGCAGCTCTAACACAGCCAGGTGGTGGCTGCCTGCAGCTGGCTGCACCCCGTCCCCTCCAGGTGGTAGGTTTTCCTGAGATGCTCCCCTAGCATCTCTCCAGCTGTGGCCCTGAGCACCTGCAGTGCTGGCTGGGCTTTCCAAAGACATTACTTTCCAAGAGGACTATCCTTTCTCTGTAAAAGTGGGACTTGGCTCCTCTTTGCACTGACATTTTATTGGCTTTGCCGTTTGCCTTAAATAGATGGAGTGGTGCATTCCCGCTAAGGAGCTAGTGTAATCATCAGCTGGTGTACATACTCACGGACCCACTGACCCCAGCGCAGCTTAGTCCAGATGTGGGCCAGCACTTCTGGCTGTTAGCTATATATGATTGCCTTTACAACGAAGACTGGAAACATGTTTCTTTCACTTTGTCATAACTAAATGGTAGATGGGGTTTTGCTTGAACTTAAATGAAAACCTACTTTTACTGGGGCTTGAACAAGAAAAATTTCAGCTGCACAAGAGAGCATTTTTTGCAAAGCCGTTAACATTTGAGAGAAAGGTAGCATCAGGCTCTTTCAACTAGCACATATGGAGCATTTCACAGACATGACCCCATACAATTTGTCAGCATTTAGTTTTCTGAAGCTTGCGGTTAAAAGGACCATTGCACAATGTTACACTTACACATTTCGTAGAACATACATTCAACACAATAGGCCCTTTGCCTTCCCTTGTGGCAAGGATTTGAAAATGGGCTTGTAGTAACTGGAGTTTTTTGAATGAATCAAATAAAGGAGTGCATGCTGTAGTAAATTGGTAAATGTATATCCTTGTGAATCCACAGGAGTAAATTTGTCCTCATTCTTCTGCGATGTTTCAAAAGTGCAGCAAATTGTGTCCTCAGCTGAGACACAAGTTTGAAAAATACTGTTTGGGATCACAAATGGGTTGCTGCATCCTTAGCTAAACTGTAAACCCATTCTGGGTTATCAGCTATGCCTTCTTAGTTCACCCGCTTCCCCAGAAGAATGTTTCTTTATTTTTCCACTTTATTCCCGTTACGAAAACTGTGAACATTGTCTATTAGTCTCAGTGAAAGAAACCTGGGTGTCTCTGGAGAAAGCAGCCAGTTAACAGCTTTTCCATTTGTGCTCAGATCAGAGTTTAACTTGAGCCCTATGAGAGTTGTTGTAGGCAAAAATTGAGGAAGTTTTCTCACAAACTGTTATTGATGAACAACGGTTCCTGAGAATTTCTCAGTTAATAACTTTTATCTCCCAGCTGGGCAGAATATGGCTGATAATCTCAGGTGTCTAATAAAGCTGCAGGAAGAACTGCATTCTGGTAAAGTGTAGATCTGAATTCCTGTTTCAACTCACTTTTATCACTCATGTCATTAGAGATGTCCTTCATGTGTACTTTTAAAGTTTTCACTAGGGAGCATAAATTTCAAACCCTGAAGAACTATGTGAGTAGTCAGAAATAGTAACTGTGATTTCTTATGTCTTTTGTCTGTGAGTCTTCCTAATTAGGGGTATTTGCAGTGACTGGTAACTAGGAAAATAGCTAAGCAAACTTCTTCGTAATGTGCGTGTACGTGTGTTTGTCTTTCTTTCCCTGAGCATAACAGGGCCCATTTCTGTAGGCTCATTATGCTGCCAGCACATTTTACTTTTCTCTTTTTGTGACTAGCGAAGCATAACCATTGCAATTGTGACTTCTCAGAATAATTGGAAACTCTCCAGTTGGCTCCTCCACCTGTAATTGCGTTGTCCCTAGTGGGTTGATGTAGGTGTAAATGTAGACTCATTGTCTATATTGAAGGATTTCTCAAAACATAGGCAAAGTAATGTTATGTAAAGGATAGCCTGAAACAGATTCAGAGTTGAAAAGCAGTGAAAGCAGTCTTCCTCTTCCTCCCAGCCTGACTTTTACGCAGACTCTACTCTGGCCGCTCCAGAGAAGATTATGTACCAACTTGTACGCAGCATTGCTCAGTGCTTTCTGTTGCTTTGCTTTGGTGCGTTGCACCATTAGCATCACTGATGCCGAGGATGGCTGTCTGCCTTGATTCTGATGCAGCTCAACAGACAAAATTCTCTTTTTATCACCCACTTTTCTCTGAGACGTGTTGGCTTCTGCTTGGATAGGAATATAATGGACTACTGATAGAAATCAACTTTGTGAAGCAATAAACAGTAAATATATTCTGTCACTGTGCCCAAAGGGAATCATATCATACCTTAGTTATCCATGTATTCAAGGCTAAGCCTTAAGGAGAAAGAGGGTACATGAATATACAGTATAAAAATATAGATTGCTTCTCTTAGCTCTCCATCTGTGGACCTTCAAGAGCTTTATAAATACAAGCTCACTGAGCAGCTGTATACCCGAAGGAGGCAGGTAATACAGTAATAAAATCTGCCAAGCAAGTTAAGGGTCCAAATTTTGATACATACCTCAGGGTTGTAAGAATTAAACAGAGCAGTTTCACAGAGAGACATTCTTCTGGGACGCTTTTTCTTATAGAAGCAACACAAGATCAAACCCCCCTTTTGATCATTTTCCAAACTTCAGGGATGCTTAGTCTTTGAGTAGAATCAGAAGAGATTGCTATATAAATAGCATGAACTCAGACCTTCTCTGGAGGAAGGTGCTTGGCTCGTAGTGTGGCTGGAAACAACAGGGATTCTCCTGAGCACATTTAAACTCTGTGCAGGTCTCCCTCAACATCCTAAACCCGTCTCTTGCTTTCGGCGGTCTCCTTTCAGCATTATTTTAATCTGAGAGATCTCTTGAACAAAAGAGATTTTAAAGCAGTCTGCAATCTGTGGTTCCATTTATTTCCCAGCTATTCTGATATCAAAGGCAGCGTGAAGCAAAAATGATATGAAATGCAGTGAAGCAGCTGTCAGGCCAACCATTGTGGGATCACACAGGCCATGGGGAGAACACTGCTTTGCTGTGTGACCGAATGCTTGATGTGGGAGTCCCTTAGATGACACAGCCAGTGTCTCCTCTGGCACTTTCTATCTAGCAAGGAAGAAGGTGGGCTCTGACTCACTCTCCTTGTACGGAAAAAGCCAGGAAACATGAAGGTTGATGCAAACATCAGTAACGCTTTGTCCTGCTTGGGAGAAAATAACTGATTTCCTGGCGCTCTAGTTCAAAGCAGGGTAAGAGCTGCTGGAGAGGCAGGGGGTGTCTGCCTAAACCCTGCCTGGTACACAAAGGAGGACAGGCGACCCTGCCTGGGGTGTGGGGGGTGAAGCCTCCCCATACTGTGTGGTTCAAGGTGGGCGGAAGACAAACAATCTAAATGCACAAAATTTCAAATTATTCTCCACAAGCCTTTCTTGCTACTGATGCAATGAAGAATAATGCCTCATAGCAAAGGGATGTAAATAATTTCTCCGTAGTTTCTTTTGGCTGTGTGGTAACAACATAACTAAGAGCTGCCCAATACTTTTAAAGAGAACTTCAATGTTTTATTATTCTTTCATACTCTTAAGAAAAGCGCTCTCTTTCTCTGTCCTTTTCTTTGAACAAATTAATTTGCCAGCCTGTATAGCTCAGAGTGCACATACTTTGCAAAGATGCTGCCATCTGCCATTTAGTTTCCTTTCTAAGCTGTGATCTTAGACATATATTTCGGGGAAAAGGAAGCCAAGTAGTTGAGTTTATTTTCCCTTTGTATGAACAACAATGGGAATAATTCCAGAGCCAGGCAGAAAGGCTGTCTGAAATGCCAACTGCAAATCACCTTTTCAGTGAGGCATTAATTCATTCTGTGAAAAATATGCACAAACTGGAGAAAAGAACTCCATTTCAATTCCTCCCCCTGTCCACTGGCTGGGTCAATTAAACTCCAGATAGGAAGTTTTTGAGACGATTTATGTTGAATTATTTTTTTTACTTTTCCTAACCCTTATTTCTGATCGTCTCCTCTCCCTCTCAGCCCCTTGCCACACATGCCTCCTGCAGAAGATGGGGGAGTGATGGAGGGTGCTGCCAGGCGCACGGCGGGGCCAAGGCTGCCAGGAGGCAGCCCCTCACCTCCGGGCCGGGACACAGCCCTCCCTGCAATCAGGAACCCCTTGGTGGCTGAGGGTGGGGGAGCAGCGGGCAGGGGGAGCGAGAAGAGGAGGAAGGGGGTTGCTTTGCCCCTCCTTGGCTGTTTGTGGCTTGTCTTTGGAGACGGGTGCTTCAGGACCTGAGAAATACTACCCAAGATCAAGATGGAAAACGTTTCTTTGCATCTTCACCTGGGAAATCAGAACCACAGTGTGTATGTGTAAGCCGGCACTGCCACAAAAATATCCATGCATTTGTTAATAATTTATGATTATTTTTAGTCAGATTAGTTCCCCAATCAGATTTGCCTCACAGTCATGCAAAAACCTGGATCAGCATCATCAGGCTGAAGCGAGAGGATGGGGCGTAATGGGGCAGACCTGTTTTCATGGCCACACTTCTGCTTTAAAAGACCATCAGAGAGCTGAGGGCTTCCCTTGTTCCGCTGGGGACTGTAGCAGTAGCCCCAAGGTTTCCTTATACAAGAGTAAGACCAAGCAAACAGTTCCTTTCTTCCTCTTGCAGCATTTGCACATAAGTAATAAACCAAAAAACATTGCCTATTAAATATTTAGGTTTAAATTTCAGGGATGACTGGAATGTTTTGGAAATCAATTCAAGCACTTCTTGAGAATTAAAAAAATAACTCTCCCTTTTTTAATTTGTTTTCGCAATACCTAATGATTCTTTGTATCCTTTGACTCTCCTGAGATCACTTTGAACTGAAACTGGAAACTTAATGGGATTTTAACAGGAAAATTGTTCGTGCATATAGCACCTTTAAAGGGCATGAGTAGTATAGTGTTTGAGAATGTGCTGCTATTTGAAAGACTGATGTGATTTTGTGATTTTGACGCAAAATGAAAACATAGTGAGGGGCTGTCACAAGCCTCTGAATCAGCCAGATTCTTTTTAGAAGCCGAAGACAGCTCTTATCTTTGCTCTGCTATTCTCCCACACGTGCATTTGCCAAATCAGAGTGTGTGTGTCAGGGCTCTTTTGCTGCTGTTTTTTTTTTCTCCAGATGGTGTAACGAGGGATAGACTGCTTGTTGCTTGCCAAGGGTTGTATAATATTGTGGCAGAATGCAATCCCAAGCTGCAGTTTTGAAGGTAGCATATCAATCACTTACTCATCAGGTTCCTACACTTCTTGCGTGTAGGGTCAAACCTCTGTCATCAGGCCAAACCTATTAACAAGTTTCATCCAAATGTTTTTAGAGTGATGACATTTGGTATGTTTTCACTCCAAATGTTGGTTAAAGTGTCCACCGTTAGGATGGTAAGAGCCAATATGCAGCTGATCCTTTTTTTTTTCTTCTATACCTCAAACCTAAGTTGCTAAATCCCTCAAGTCAGTTAAAAATAATAATGCTTTGGGTTTGCCTGTGACTTTTCTCTATAGTACGTCTACAGTAAAAGCAAGAAGTATTTGGTGTCACAAATTATTTACTTTCATGGTTGTGATTAAGTAATTTATTAGCTTTTGGAACACGTTTTAAGTTTGGGATTTCACAGGAAACTTTAAAAAATAACTTCTTGCAAATGAATTAAGTTATAATAATTATTAAAGGAGACAAAAATGAGACAGGATAGTTTTTCAACTAATGGGTGTGTAGTTTTTCACTCGATTGATACCTGAATCTTCCTCCTGTTGACACTCATCTTCAAAATAAACCTTCATTAGGTAACAAAATGGCAGAATGATCCACGTTCTGGCTCTTGGGATTTTGAGAGTGATTAAACACATCTAGGAAAAAAGTTACCCCCTGAGAGTGACATGTACACACAATTTAGTTACTGTAATCTAGAAAGCTTCCAATATAGAGAGGTTTAGAGACAAAAACAGGGGAAGTCAATCATCTCTGTCATCTTTCAGCTTTAACTTCTTTATTTGTCATAAACAGTTTTTGTTATAGGAACTGGGTTCATTCAATCTCACAGCAGTCCAAGATAGCCAAAGTGGTGGTGACTTAAAATTAGTGCACTGACATTTATGATAATAAAAGCAATTTTAAAATGGTAATGCACTGCCTTTTTAAGAAACTACTACAAATAGTTTCTGCCATATAGCAGGAGAGAGCAGGATATTCAGTTTTTAAACACTTCAGAATGACAGCTTGTATGAAAAACACGTATAAGAAGATTGCTTTGCAATGAACTATAAAACATAGCTAAAACCCTCTAAAAACCAAGAACTGTTTTTAAGAGCGATCTGACAAGCTAAATAAGAGTAGGGTTGCTAATTTAGGCTATCTGGAAGGAGTGTAGATGAGATTTTCAGCACCTTAGTGATATGACAACAGACAAAATCTACAAACATTTTTTAGGTGCCCTATACGCTGTATTTGGACCACCAAAAGGATTTTCTGCCTCAAGCAATACCAGATTATTATCCTGGCTGACAGGAAACAACCTGTAAATTATAGCTGTATCTGGCACATATAGAAGAGAAGCCATCAGACAGTATCATACATGAAAAATGGTTTCTCAGTTGCCTTGGTCAAGTAACTAAAAGTTTAGGCGTATCATCTTTTAATTTGAGGAATGATGAAACCAGCAGTGACAAGAATAAAACTGCAAGTTTCTAAAAGTAGATATATTGAATTGAGAGTTAGGTCATTTGTCAGCCACCCCTGTAGACAAAATAAAATGGAAGACAAGAAAGTTTGCTTTGTATCACAAAGCCAGAGACTGCAGCACAAGATTATGTATTCTAGGGCATCTGCCTGTCTCTGTGTACACCTCTAGAGGCATCAAAGAGGGTCTTAAATTTCAGCATGCTCCAGCATCTCAAGTTCCGGAGGGAGAGAGAGACTGCAGAGAGAGTTGTCTTTATAGAGTTGACATCTGTAGCCTCGAATACCATCCATAAATTAGGCCCCTAACAAATAACAGTGCCCCTAGGCATCTGCTGTTTAAAAACTGCCCTTCAGAGGGAATGAGCAATCTTCTGTAGGATAGATTATGCATTTATAGTTCTTATAAGAATCCATAGGTATCAAAACAATTAAATAATCTCTGTTGGTGGATCTCCTTTAAGTCTCTGAAAGCCTGCCAAGAGAAGTGAAGTTACTTTTTCAGTATTTTTTAAAGGTTGTTAGCTGTAATTTCCCTCATACATGCAGAAAAGGAGTATTGCAGGGCACTTCAATTCTACCTTTCTTCTCCATTTGGCAGTTGATCCTGAGTGCCCACATAGCCTATTAAACTCATTTTGTTATGGCTTTATTATTGACATTTGAGATTAAATGCCAGGGAATGAAAGAATTTTTTTTTAAGGACTGACTTTTTGTTTCAATACAACTTTGTCAGGACCACAAGACTGTAACAGCCTGCTGTACTGTGTTATTTCAATCATTTCTTTCTACCTAGGAAAAATACTTCTGATTAGCATAGCTACTATCCATTTGTTAGAAGGTTTATACAAAATTTGGCAGTGTTAATACAATTGAACTTAATGGAAGCTGTGAATGCTTGGCGCTATCTTCTTCCTGTTTGTAGGGCTCACTTATCTCCTCTCATCTGATAAGCTACAAAGCAGGATAACTCCTTTACGAAAGCAGTGGTGAATCTTGGTGCTACGACACTACAGTAAAGGATTTTTTCAGTGCTAAAACGATGTTTTATGCATGGTATTCTTTCCCACCCAATCCTCATTAAGTCTGAAAAAGATGGAGACCAGAGACCTGGGATATTTTAGAGGCTGGCCTCAGAGCGCCTGCCTGGACTGCCCTCCACGTGGCCAGCAGTGCTGGTGAGCACAAAACCCTTGTGTGGGGAGGTCTGCTTCAGAGTCAGTGCCTAGTGGTTTTGCCGCTCGTATTGGCTCTGGGGCAACATCCCAGCAGATACAAGGGAGACCTTATAGCAGCCTTCCAGTACTTAAAGCGGGCCTCCAGGAAAGATGGGGAGGGACTCTATCAGGGAGTGTAGCACTAGGATGAAGGGTAATGGTTTTAAACTGAAAGAAGGCAGATTTAGGTTAGATATTGGGAAGAAATTCTTTACTGTGAGGGTGGTGAGACACTGGAACAGGTTGCCCAGAGAAGTTGTGGAGGCCCCATCCCTGGAAGTGTTCAAGGCCAGGTTGGATGGTACTTTGAGTAACGCGGTCTAGTGGGAGGTGTCCTTGCCCATGGCAGGGGGGTTGGACCTAGATGATCTTTAAGGTCCCTTCCAACCCAAACCACTCTATGATTCTGTGATCTGCATTAAGGTCTGGGAACCTAGTTCTGTAACTCTCTACCAAAAATCCAGGAAAGTCCATGGAAAGCTCATACTGGATTTGGTAGCTATTGGCAAACTAGAGATGTACCACACAGATCACTGTTTTTCAAAATTTTCAGCTGGCAGAAAGGTAAAATCCTGTGAACTCTTTTACTCTCTATAGACAGAATATTCTCATACAGTGCATCCTAAAATTGCTTTTAAATACCTGGTACTTTCTGTGAAACTATGATAGTAAAGGACAGAGCTAAAGTCATTTACAAGTATTATGGATTTAGTGAAGACTTCAGAGTGATTTGCATGTCTAGTGTTAGTCTAACACTAATTTAGAGCTCAACTCATCTAGATGAAAGAATTTTCATCAAAACTATTCTGGAAAAGGCAAGAATCACTTAATTTTATATCTTAGAACTGCTGCTGTGTGATCAGATGCTTTTGCAAATGTAAACAAACAAATCATGTACAGAAAACAGCTTCTTTCTATCATCATCCCCAGCATTATCACTTTTCTAATCGGACTTGAAAAATTCTTATTCCAGAATAAACTATACCTGTTACCTGCTGCATAATATACCACTGCAGCTTGCATCTTCTTCACAGAATGTGTCAGTCTGTCTCGTTAGACTGAAGATATCAGAGAACACCATACTTGGCACTACTTGTTTCGGGTGTGTCACTGCAATTCTTTCCTCCCTGCTCTTTCTTACTGTAACTTGTCCATTACTTCCAAACTGGTCATGTAAAACTATTCTGGATTGGTATCTTTAAAGCTCCCCATGAATGGCCATGTGCTTTATCTCAATGGTGAATGAAGTATTTAAATAATGATGGAAGAAGTTGTAGCACAATAATTGTGCTAAGGTTTCAGAAGTCAATAATGATTTTAGTAGCTACAGGTTTAGGGTAGCATGAATGTGATTGTATATAGCATTATATTTTGGTATGCTTCATGAAATAAAATTTTCCAGTTTTGTGTCTCGCTTTTTAAAAGTGGCAGGGCACACATATGTGTAAGTTAAACTTTTTTCAGTGTTTTTTCATGGTGTGAAACAATCCCAAGCTTTCAAAGGCAATGAGTGGTAGAAGAGATGCTCGTGAGGTGTTTATATTAATTGTGATTGTATGCAGCCTAATAATACACTTTCTACTCTCCTGCTTGATGGAAACTTTTTCTTGATGTCCACTGGATATTAAGCAATTTAATAACTTGATGAGCAAGAACAAGGTGATTGCAGAAGTACTCTCAGCCAGCTAAAACTGAGCATCCAGCTCATTTTGCTGGGCTGCATTCTGCCTAAATGAGGCATTTAATTACAGGCATTTGGGAGAAATACTTTGGTTTACAGTGGATGCCTTATAATGTCATCTGGAGTTTTCTTCTTCTGCCCTGAACAGGTAGATCTTGTATTGAATGTTATAGCAAAGACTTTGCCTGAGAGTTTGCCTGAACAATGTAGTTGTTTGTATCCCAGCGCATAAGAAAAGACCTTCGGGGAGCAAACCTAGCCCAGGGCACCCAAAATAGTATTAAATACTTCTGAAATGACACCACAGTATGTTTCTAGTATGTTTTCAGGCCTGTTGTGATTTTTTTAAAAAGTATTTTGAAGAGAGCCTAGACTGGTATGTTAGAGTCCTAAGAAATAGAGCTCTTTACTATGACCCCTGTGTTGCTTCATGGAAAGCTAGTTAACTACTGAACATCTGCAGCTTCCTACCATAGCAGCATCTGATCAGGGGACGTATAGCAGCATCTGATCAGCAGCAGCTGCACGGCCATGGACTCCCAACATGAGAAATGCCGTATGTCTTCTGAGGAAAAGCCAATTTACCGAAGTCATTTGAAAGTCCTGCTGATGCCTGGTTTTCTGTCTCCTGGGCCTATAATTGGCCTGGGCAATGCATGCCTGTTTATACGTAGCAACATGCAATGCTTTATTTCTCTGCTAAAGGTTATGCTGTTTAACTGATTAATTGTTCAGTGCTGACAGACTAGATTTAGCAGTGGCAGCTCTTGGATTTTAAGAAGACGCAGCACAGTGACTTTGTAAATGTAACATCTGGCTTTTCCTGTTTTAACATATGATAACATTTAAAGAGCTAGTCAGGCTTCTGGGATTTTAAATACCAGATGGGAATTTTATATTCCCTGTATACTGTATTGTATCTAGCAAATACTGAAAGAAGTGGTGGCTAACTGAAAGAGGACCTGCACTTTTCAACTCACAAATGATTGTGCACTCATTTCTGTTGCTACTTTTAAAATTCTCATCATCACCTCTGTCCTGTCATATCACCTCTGTCCTGTCACCACCCTAAGCCTCGTCCATGTCCAGCATGTCTGCTTATCCCTTCTATAACACTTTTTTTAGGAGCAGATACTGTGTTCTTCTTTTGTTGGCACTATGGTAGGAGTTAAACTTAACAACAAATGGCAGTAAGGAACTGGGCTGTGCCTAGATCAAGATTTTCATGCTCTCAAGCATTATAATATAAACACCATTATTTTAAAAATAAATAAGGTCTTTAGAGTCTTTACTCTGCACTAGAAAAACAACACTATAAAACCCAAGCAGACTACAAGCCAAACAAAATTTTTAAAATCCTGATAATGGACTTCTGATGCTCTCGCATACAAGTCCACTCTGTTTTGTGTTCTGTTATCTGTTGTGCTTTACAAGCAGCACAGAAATGAACCTAAAGTAGTCAAGATAAAGTAACTCTCAAATTCTCCTAAATGACAACTAAGCTGCATCAGCCACTGCACATACAGCTGCTATGTGTCAACTGCTACATCTAGTCTGCAGTGGGAAGAGAAATAACCTGTTTCTGACGAAAAGACTCTTTAAGATGGATGGTGTCAGTAGTGGAGATGCTGAGACACGTGTAAAAGTAAACCTATACAGTCCAGTAACAGCTTATTAGATAGTTGCAATAGTTGTTGGTCAGTGCAACTTTCATATTTTCAGACTTTAGCTAAAGATCTGCATCTCCTTTAATGAGGAGATTGCTTAAAGTGGTGGGAAAATTAATGATCACAATTTTGATATGAACAGAACCCAAAAAGTCATATTAATTTAGGTTTGAACATGTTTAGATGTGAAAGTGTTGTTTCATTTTTTTAAAATTAAGCATTTTAAAAGCTTTGAAATAATTATATCTTATTTTTGATTTCTTACCATGATTAGAAATGTAAACACGGAACAGCTGGAGAAAGAGTGCCTGTTTACTTGAGATTTACAGCTTACTACTGCAGTCGTAGAAATTAAGACGCTCATCTGAGCTCCAAACATTTAAGTATTTGCTTTTGTCTTCTAATGTATAAGGACATTCCTTTGAAAATACCGGATTGCATAAACTGCATAATTAGCACTGAATTCCCTGTATAAAGAACAGTAATCTAGAATTGTCAGACTATAATCCTCATGATAAATCTGCTGCATAGCCAGTAAGTTATTATAGTATCATACAGTTAAGTGATTAAAATAAAAACGTAACTCATGTTGTCCGACATTTTCAAATTGTGGTTTTGATAGACAATATGAAAACAGGAATAGTGAAAGAAGAGTTTTATATTCCTCCCATGTCGCTGACCTTGATTCTTATTTCTAGCTTTTCCACTCAAATATTGAAAGATCTAGTGTAATAAAGGATGACAGGAAGCACATCTGATAAAACTATCACTTAAGTCTTGTTGAATAAAACATTTAGTGGACAGCTTCTTAGCGCCAGCAGGTTGGCATTAAAAGTGTGATGGTTTTAAAGGAAGCCTAAACACACCTCTGACAAATGACAGATCCAAATTTTAAAATTAAGATTTGAGATAAAGATGCTGCTGAAGTTATCAAAAGAAACGTACCCAGCAGTTGTCTAATGCACACGCTCATGACAATACTATTTGTCTGTCAGAAAACCACCTGCATTGGTGATCAAACACTGATGATGTTGGCACATGTTATGTAAAGTATAAGTCCTGATCATATTGTTGGTCACACAGCCAAGGTTCTTGCCCTTCTCTTTTATACAAAACATTCCCCTTTCAAATTTCTCTAGCATAGTTGGAGGGATCAGTTTATCTGAGCTTTGAATTAAGAGT
Source organism: Burhinus bistriatus (assembly GCA_013397275.1). NCBI lineage: Eukaryota > Metazoa > Chordata > Aves > Charadriiformes > Burhinidae > Burhinus > Burhinus bistriatus. The sequence continues at coordinate 20,976 of VYXH01007709.1, read as the reverse complement.
TATTTCTGTTCGTTTGAAAAATAAATCAGAAAAAATCAACCTATAAAAGCTATTTTATTTTGCTTATTTCTTTTCGGTAACAACCATGCTAAATACTAAAAATACTGAAGGCTTATATTTTAGTCAAGCTATTCTGGATAAAATTCTCAAAACTACAGATACATGTTAAAGCCTAATATAAGAGTGTAAATTCCAGGCAATTATTTGGATGTATCTGTACATGCTTTCCACGTGGGGCTTTTGCATACCAGGTTTGAAAAACCATGGGCACAGTACAAACTGAAGTTGACTTCTGCTGTGAATTAGTCAGTGTGTTCGCACAACTTGTCTAGCATTCTCCAGCCTCCCCAAAGCCAGACCACCAGAGAACATTGTCTCCTTCAACCTCTGATGCCATCAGAAGAGCCTCTTCTTTATGGGTGATTCTGAATGCAGAATCCTTTTCCTGTGATTTACATAATATGTTCAATTACTTTGAATTGCTGTTAGTATTATTCCAAATTGAATTGAAGAATACAGATTTTTTTTTTATGCTGTATCCAGACACTTAAAATACAGGACTACTAATATGAGCTCCTTGCCATTATTTATTGCTCAGGCAGCATTCAAGGAGGATCGGGGTCACTGGAATGAGAATGAAGGTCTCCTCATCACTTCACTCATTTTACATTTCTCTTGGAAAAGTTACCTTTCTAGGAATCATTTTTCCTCTACTTTTCAAAAAGGGATATCAATAAAACTTGGAAATTTGAATGTAGATTTCAAAGAGCTATATTTAAAAATGTGAAACCAAGTTCAGTCATTAGGCAATACTGGCCAAAAGTGTCTTTTGTTTGGTTTCTTGATAACAAAGCTTCAAGATAAAATAAACAGAACATTGCTTAAGTTGACAGATACAGTTTTCGATTTAGAATTCTTTTAAAACTTCAAAAGAAAATGCCTCATTTTTCTTTTAAAAGATCTAGTGTCAGGTAATTATCTAGAAGTTGGGCTATTTCTTATGCAAAGACATCTCTGGTCTCATTATGCTTATACAGACACAACTCCCATTGGAATCATCCTGAACTTTGCTTCTGTGACTAGTATGGGTTTGAATGAGATGCTGAGATTTCGAGGAGAGTCATTGTTACTCTTTTTATGTGTTGCTGTATCTTCCATTTCACTCCTCCTTTATTGTGGCAAAACTACTGCCCAGTTTGCTTTTGTTCCAAAAATCTATTCATTCTTTTTTAAGAGAACAAAAGTAGAGGGGGAAAAATATCTCTGTATCAAAGGAAATGAATATTTGTTTCTTAGGGAATACTTCCTTTTAAAAGTTTCTTGAAAAACTGCAATAAAATAAAACCTGAGGTATATTCTGAGTGGGCTGTGGTGTATAAATATCTATATTTTGACCCAATCTGTTTTAAGCAAGTCTATTAACAAGAACATAATTCATTTGACTTTTACATTGGTATAAATCAGCAGGCAAATTAACTAGATGCTGAGTATATTTAAATTATAATTTCTCCTGGCAGTAGATCATACAGCGAAATAATTTTTTGAGAGATCCCTCTGCCTGCCTTCTAACAACCTACGGTTTCTTGCCACTGTTGTGATCAGAAAGTTCTTACAGACTAAAATATACTAAATAAAGTAGACATTAGCCAAGAAATAGATGCAAAAGCTGCTACAATAAATGCTCCCTATCATGGAGTGGCCCATACGCGTAGGATTTCCAGGGTGCAACAAACTTTATCCAGTGCATCAGCTGTCTCTGTGAAAACTCTTTAGAGAAAATGAAGCAACTGCTATACACTGACTGAATTCATCAAATATGAGAGAACAGACAAAAGTGTATAGTTCATAGAATCATCTAGGTTGGAAGAGACCTTTAAGATCATCGAGTCCAACCATGAACCTAACACTGCCAAAACCACCACTAAACCATGTCCCTCAGCACCACACCTACACATCTTTTAAATGCCTCCAGGGATGGCGACACCACCACTTCCCTGGGCAGCCTGTTCCAATGCTTGCTAACCCTTTCTACGAAGAAATTTTTCCTAATATCCAATCTAAACCTCCCCTGGCACAACTTGAGGCCATTTCCTCTTGTCTTATCGCTTGTTACTTGGGAGAGGAGATCAACCCCCACCTCACTACAATGTCCTTTCAGGTAGCTGTAGAGAGTGGTAAGGTCACCCCCCTCAGCCTCCTGTTCTCTAGACTAAACAACCCCAGTTCCCTCAGCCAATCCTTAGAAGACTTGTGCTCTAGACCCCTCATCAGCTTCATTGCCATTCTTTGGACATGCTCCAGAATCTCAGTGTCTTTCTTGTAGTGAGGGGCCCAAAACTGAACACAGTATTCAAGGTGGGGCCTCACCACTGCCAAGTACAGCAGGACGATCACTTCCCTAGTCCTGCTCACTGCGCTGGTACTAATACAGGCCAGGATGCTGTTGGCCTTCTTGGCCACCTGGACAATAGTTGTGAGATTACAGCTTCATCTTTAACATCATCCTTGCATGGAAAATGAGTTAGGAAAAGAAATTTCTTAGGACTTTTGGAAATAAATTATGTATTCAGCAGATACTGGGTTTTACGGCACATTGCAGTTTTCGTGTAAGACATCCTAGGTGTTCCAAGGACAATAATTAATTGGTTATCTGTCAAGCTTATCCCACGGGACCCAATCATCTCCCTTTTTGCTAACATTCCCTTCTTCTCCAAAGGTGCTTTTTCTTTCAAATTTTATAAATGACTACCATAATTAATTTAAACATGGAGATTTGCTTGCAAGCTGCCCTTAGCCTGAAGTCTGTGGTTTCTTTTTCAGGCCTTGCTGATGTTGCATGCCTAAAACCATGTCTGTTCTTTTGTCTGCTCTATAATATTATCTCACAGAAAGTGCTAGCTCTCCCTACAAACCAAGTCTTACTTAGAAAATTTGTTAATTAGTTCCCATTATCCTTCTTCCCTTGCATATTTCCCTCTCTACTTACAGTTTTATGTAATTTGCTTTGCTGGCTTTGTTTTTTTTCATTAGACTGTGAGCTTTTAAGTTCAGGGATATAACTTGATTTAATAGGATCTCATTTGATAAGATGCCAGCAGGTACTACAGGACATAAATAGTAGAAATAATTGTCCCTAAATGCTTATTAATGCAAATATATCTCCAGTACTTATTTAGAGCATTTTATTTCAAATTTTCTATTTTGATGTAAAAGTTCTCTTTGTATTAGACTCTTGCTCATTCAGCCTGTGAAGTTAAGCACTGAAAGTTTTGCTGCTGCCAGGGGGTCAAGAAGAGATGTGTCACCAGCTAAAAGTCAAGCTGATCGTTTTTAGTTGCTACCAGCTACTAATTTGATGAACCTCCATATAGGACAGGTGTAATAGGACATTTTTTTAATGTTCCCTGGCTTCCAGATGTCCTTGCTATGTCTGAACAGAATACTGGCATTTCTGTCATCAAGTTTCAGTTTAGAACCTCAAACTTTGAGGCGGTCTGAAACAAACAATTTTGTGAACTTTATGATGATGATTAAAGAGAAAAAAAGTTCTACCCTCTCCAGACCAGATGACACATCTTCCATACAAGAAATAAGATTAACCACTTTGAAAGCCAAGGCATTTCAATAGAAGTGAAATTGAGCTTTTCAGCGCAGACTATCCGATCACATCTCATAGCAAGCAAATCACTCTGCTGAGTGATTTTATAACATGGAATGTTTTTGGAGTGCTATTGCAAACTTCGTATCATCCTTAAGCAGAAACCACCATACACTTGCTATAGAAATGACCCTATAAGGGACAGCTGTACAAATCAGAAATCTGCACATAGATTGCCAAATAAAGTAGTACAAATTCTGTGCAGTAGCTGTGCTTTTTAAACCTTTTAATTTTGTGAAATACACTTATCTAATGATGCTCATGTTGTTATTCCAATAATAGATTACATCCAGTCACTTCAGGATTTTAAAGCTAGTCTGGAAAAACGTAAGAAAATGTAATTTATCGTGCACTTGCAGTCAGCTGTAGTGACTGAGTTGACAGGCATTTCCTCCTTCTATAACCTTTTGGATCACTTTTACCATTTGGTCATGAATTTGGGAAGAGAGATATCAGGCTGCTCTACACTCTTCCCACAACTGTGCTAGCGATGTTTGCTATCTCTGTCAAAGGGGGATAGAAAAACATTCATTTTCTCAGTAATCAAAATTGGAGACCTACTTTATCAAACTGCAACCCATTTTTGCACCTCAAACCAGAAACAATTAGAACTATGCTGGAGAAAAATTCAGTGAGCAACCCTCACCAAGTGTTCTTCGCAAACCACTAAGCCAATTGGTACCCGTTTTTTTTAAACATTCTGATAAAGAAATAATGACGTTTCAGCATACAACATTATTTAAAGTCCAGGCTTGAGATGTAACTTTTCGTATTTTTAAAGTTTTCATATTTTTAAAATCTTTGTCTTCCTCTTCAGGGCCAGGTAATTTTGCAAGATGGAGAGAAAGAAGGTATGGCTATGTAGTTAATTGTTTTTACTTTCTAACTTGCTATAAAGAAAATGTCACTGCTTTTCAGAATATAAAACTATGCTTGTTTTTTGGCAAAGGCTTCAAAGTTGGAGACTTGTGGAAGCTGTGGAGTATGTTTATTTAGTGTTTCTCAGACCAGCCTGGACTTTCTCTGTTTCTTCTTTGTGGCCAGGCACAACCATGTGGCTCCAACACACGTGGGCTGGAAAAGCTTCACATCTGCCAGCAAAATGCTTTTGCCCTAACCAGTTGAGGTTGTGTCTTCAAGCTGACTTACCCTTACTGTGACCTGCTTTATTCCTCTAATTCTGGCTGAGGAAAATGGGTCTAAATTCTGCATGTATTATCTAAAGCGCTTTGAATGTTTTTTTTCACATTATCATTGGAGCCTTACTTATCAGCTGCTTTTAATCCTCTGCAAACATGGTTTAACAGAAAGCATGGGGAAGAGAACAAAGTAATCTAAATCTCCATGTGGATTTGCATCAGCGATGTAGTATAGCCAAAGGACAGATCCCCCCCAAAGCTGTGGATCCCCAGTTAGAGGACTTGCCTTGTGCATGCTGGAGCAGCAGGAGCTGTCAAGTCTGCAGCTGTTCTCTGCACCACTGCCACTGGCTCATGGAGCAGAAATTGCCTTTACTTTGAGCCCCTCCTAAAGTTTGGTTCCCCAAGGGGTCTTCACCCTGCAGTGACTGAGAAGCGTGGTGGGTGGAACGACTTGTTCCTTGCTTCTCCCTAGTCTCAAGCTTTGCTCTCCTGTGCCCTTGTTGGAGAGCACCAGCTAAATCGATGTCTGGGTGGGGAAGGGAGAGGGATGTTCCCTGTGAGTGGCTTTTTTCAGGTTTCCCATCACTGAAGTCTGACAGAGACTTCATTATTTATAATTACTGTAATTTTGTGTTGCCAAGTTGAAATGCAAAATGCCTTTGCAGATATTTTTATACGTTTACAGTATTGTCTGGCAGTTGGGGACTTTATAAAGATGGAATGTGTGAACTCTGGGTGATTTTAGGAAACTGTTGTATCATGAATGCTTTGATATGGATGCGATCCATGATATGCTGTTAAGGTAATGTCATGCCTCTCTCAGAGCAGGACCAAGGGCTGGGTGAGGAAGAGGTGAAATGGCTGTGCTTCTGGGCATGCTCTTCAAAATACGGGTGCAGGGATGTGAAAATTCAACCTCTAAAGATTCCCTGCAGAGCTTGAACGAGTTATAGCCTTTCACTAGAGTTGCAGCAAAGCCTAAATTTCACTCATTATTTAGTATTCTAAGATTTGCTTTGAAACACAGCTTTATTGGTTAATTATATAGCATGATGTTCTTTATCTATAGAAAGTGTTTCCAAAGAGGGTTGTAAGATTTCCTTTTGTGTTACCGGATTTAAATTAAACAGCAGAACCGTAACACGCTGTAGCCATCTTTTAAACTAAAGCACAGCACTATGGTAGTGTATTATTATTTTTTTATTAGCTTGATAGTTTGGTGAGTACCCAATGGAAATGTTAACAAATGAAATACACTAAAGCAGAACTTAGTTACACTCAATATGTTATTCCTGCTCCTTTGAAAAAAATTATGCTCTAATGTAATAGGATCAGCCTTGACATCTCACTTCAGAATGTTGTCATTGTATCATAAATAGCAAATATAGTGTTCTACATGCATACTAGAATTGCAGTTAGACTTGACTTGGTGCCTTGTTTCACTGAAGTCAATGAAGTTATGCGGTTAAGCGACAGCAAAATGTATTCCTTCCATTTAGACTAAAATGGCAAATTACAACTCTAAGTGCTTCTGGGAACATAGTGAAAGTCACAGTAAGATTAAATTATAATTTATGCATTGATCTGAAATAGGAAACTTTGGGCACTCAGGAATATGACAGAAAAATGCAGCTACTAGTGTTTCTTCATTGCAACTTCATCACCTCGTTACAGCTCATTACAGAACTTGAGATCTGGTACTGCTTCCCGCACAAGAGAAAAGCAGTTTTTGTCTAACAACCAAAGTAAAAGAGTGTCGCACTCATTTTACCAGAGAGAATTAAAAAATAGTTGAAGGGAGTAAAATTATTTTTGTAAGACTGTTTCATTTTGAACACAGATACAGGCTGAAGTTAACAACATTTCATAATAAAATACCAGAACAGTGACATTATCATCATCATCATTACATTAACTCAGAATGAAGAGTACTGTGATTTACACAAGTCAGTATGTGTTTATCTGCATTAGATGAGCACACAAGACTTGGCGTTTTCCTATCTCAGTGTTTTCTGTTCATACTATGGTACTCTCTGATGTCATACATTGAAAAAAATGGAAGATTACATCCTCAGATTCTAATGCCCCATCCAAGTGTGAAAAATCACCTACATGTCCGTTTTAAAGGCCAGCTTCTAGGGTATCTAATATATTTTTTTTTTTCCAGAAGCATAGAGCACCAGCAGCAGTTGTGATTTATCAGGCACTCCAAAGAAGGGACTAGTTTCTTAAACCCACTAGACCTGTCTATCCTGGATCAGAGCTGGATCTGAGACTATTGCTGAAGTTTTAATTAGTGGGGTAGATGCTGCATCCTGCAGTGGAGCAGTGGAGGGAATATCCTTATGATAGAGTGAAGAAGGCTTAGAAAGCCTCTAAGAAGTGGTGCTTGGCAGCAGTATGGAGCTGGCAGCCTCCAAGGCACAGATAAAGTTCTGGGGCATGCGTGAGGTATAGCAAGTGAGGGAAGTGGTGAGACGAGGATTTTGTGCAGAACTCAGAAACTCAGAGAATTTAGTCTAAGGTATAACTTATGGTAAAACAAACTGAGATGAAGATGGATTGGTGGTGTGCCAAAAGCTACTGGCATAAATGTTGACTCAATAGAAAGACATGATTCTTCTTCATGAGTTTAGTTTTATGTAGGAAAAAAAAATCTAGTTTTAAATATCAATGTAATATTTCTGCAGAAGTGAATATTAGGCATAGAAAACACTTGGACAGATCATCTGCACTGACTCACTCCTCCATAAGCAGCTACTACTAATACCACACAGTGGGACCTTTCAGTGAGCAGGTGGGTGTGTGGCATTGCCCCAGGTTTTGCATATACAAAAAGTGGAACATGGTGCCCTTTGGCTCTGATTGCTTTCTCCTGCACTCTCAGAAGCTGCATGGGCCTTTCTGCATGCATGCTAGAGAAATATGGCTTTATACTGGCAACTTACTTTCTTCCAGAGAGTCATAGAGCAAATAAATGCCTCCAGCTATGGCTCTGCTTTTCACCTCACAGAGAGCAAATGTGGGCTGGTTAAATGGATCAAAGAAAAAACGTAGCTTGGGCACAAGAAAAATAAGTTCTAAAATTGATTGGGTCAAGAGGAGCTCAGGGACACCTGCTCGGATGAAAACGGCATGGCATTCACAGCAGAGACAGGAAATCTGATCTAACATGGCTAAAACAACTCAGGAGCCTCAGAGATGCAAGCTGAAATTAAAGTTAGAGGCACATATGAATAGCTTAAGCTGTGGAAGGCTAACCTTTGTATGCTCGGGGACCATGTTCATTCCCAGGCAGGTAGATAGCCCAGACCACTATAGTTACATTTCCCATGAATAGCAGCTTTACTAGGAAACCCTACTCGATGCAGCCAAATCCTGTTTCTCTGGCTGTCTTTTTTAGCTGGCCCCTCCACCAGCAGCCAAATCTGGCAGGGTCATTGGTCAGATCAGGCTCCTGGACTGATCTGTTGGCCATCATTAGTTGAAATGAATGTGAATTTGCGAGGACATGTGAAGCAGTAACAATAAAACCAGCCACATACTCCTATACGTTAGAAAGGCAGGAAATCATGTGTCAAAGTTGCAGTTTTCAAGGAAAGCTCTTACGTTCTTTCAGCTGCATTCTGCAAAGGTAACTGAACAAATATATTCTTTATGCACTAAGAGCAACCTAGAGCACTGTTGATGATAAAAGTAAAAATCTAAAATCAGTTACTATGCCCATAATACCAACTATGCCCTTTAATGTCTCTCCTCCCCATACTAATGTTTGTATCTTTTCCTACAAGTGCTCAGATACGAGTCCCCAATAGGATTCTCCTGGCAGGCAGAAATCGATGCAGCTGCCTCTTGCAGTTGCTAGTAAACAAGTTGTATTGGTCACAGGATGCCGGCAGGTGATCAGGGTGGTTATGTGTATGGTGAGTTATAGTCCCCATTTATGACCTCGTGGGAGGACCATAGCCACCTGGAACAAATTAGAGTGAATGGCTTTAATGTGTTCAAGAGATGGGGCAGAAAATTGGGGCCCACCCAGTGGTGGTGTAGCTGTGGGGAAATCACAGCAATGTCAACAGCCTCAGATGTCGTCTAACAGGTAGCCGCTTTGCACAGCGATAAATTAGTAACACAAGGGAGGAAAGAACCAGCTATACCGAGCCCAGCTTGTAATTTGCACAAGTATAAAAGACAGTAAAGGATTAGCCTGTGCACATTAATTACCCCCACGTATGTGTGGGAGGACAACATGAGTCACTAAACCTATGGTTAATTACTTGTATAGCATAATTGAGTGTGAATGTGTATGTATGTACCTATATAGAGAAAACTCTCTCTATATAAGTATATAAATACACATAGTTAGCTATGGCTGAATGCTACACTTTATTTTAAGCTTTGATTTTTTTTTTTTTTTTCTAACTAGGATTTTAATGAGCCTACAGAAAATGCTCACTTTTCAGAAAGTCTGTGATTATTACAACAGTTTTCTCTGAATTAATCTGCAGAAACCAATCTTGACCTCATTTTCCAGACCTTGGACAAAATGAAACTGAAGCAGTCGACAGCTATGTATTAAATGACAACTTTGCACAGTAATTTATTAGTTAATTTTGCCTTCTTGCCAATGACTGTCTTTGTACCTTAGGGTTATTTGTGTTTTTCTGTTATCTGCATTTTACATTTAATTGTTATAAACATGCTAATAGTGTTCTATACATAAAGTCATATAAAATTTAGACTTAATTTTATTTTTGTGAAGCAGTTAATTATTTTTCTATCCAGGTTTTTAGTGGGCCTGCAGGAAAGAATGGTTCTGGTTTTGATTTATTTTGAAGTAAGATTCCTGAGGGCTGGATTCAATAATACAATCCATTTGTCTTAAGCACTGCAAAGGCTCATGGCAAAGCCCTGAAAATCAATTTTTTGAAAGACAGCGAGAAGTTGTGTAGCTGTACGCAGGTTTTAGCAGTCCAGAACAGTGAGGATTTTTTGTTTCTTCAACCAGTCTTTAAATGATTATAGATTTGTTCCTTTTAATAGGATGATAATCAAGTATTTAAGGCTCTAAATATAGATCCTGTAGGTAGAAAAAAATTGGAAGATGTTTATAAGACCAAATAAGAATATATTGCTGAATTTAAAGTAATATCCTATCAAAGCAGATTAATTAGAACTTAAGATCTCTCCAACAGAGCTGGAAATAAAACCAGAACTAGAATGTGACATTAACTAGAAATCAGGTAATGCTGTGCTTCTGTGCTGACTAAATGCAAAATATGAGTGGTGTTGCTGTCAAAAAGTGAATTTGGAACTGAACTGAGAGATAATTCGAAAGGCTGAGAGCACAGTACACACGCAAAGATGGGGGATGGGAGGGAGGAGAAGATACTTTATTCTCGATGGCATTGCCTTGAATTCAGGCAGCTGCCCAGGGGCGAGCTGCTCTCTGGAAAGCTCAGCTAATGGCCCCGGGACAGAGTGGCCTCTGCTCCCTCCACCGGGTCTTTGGCAGGTGAGGCCCTGCCAGCCAATCGGGGGGGAGCTTTGCATCTACCTGTCAGCTGGAGAGCCAGTCAGAGCGCACCAGCCGCCTCCCTGGAGCTCTGCGTCAGGCCATTGGCCAGTGAGGAGGAAGACTGTGCTCTGACGGGTGCTGGTGGTGGTGGCGGTGGCCATCTTGGGAGCCCAGCGAAGCGGTGATGCCTTGTGGTGTTGGGGCCAGGGCAGCCTTTGGCGCACAAGCGGCCTCGCTTGGTCACTGGCACAGCGAGTCCCATCTAGTCAGGTTTTATCAAATGATAAAGGTTTATGAAATTACTTGCGTGTGAAATCGTTTCCAAATTTGTGACGCAAGTTTAGGAATGAAAATAAGGCCTGGTGTCCTCTGAGTTATTCAGCCCTTTCCATAGCTAGAGTAATTGGTGTCCTGTGAGGCAGGTTGATTCTAGATTTGAGTAAAGCCTGACTGTAATAATCATGAAAAGTAAACAGGGAAAGTGTTATGGATAATATTATGCAAAACACAATGAAGGAATTGAAGTATGTTTCTGATTTGCAGTACAACAGGGAATATATCAAAGGATCCTGTTTCATTTTGTTTCTGTGGAACAAAGCCTGGGTGTTCAGTATGTGTATTGTTTATATTCTAAGTAAGTCCTTAAAATGTTAACATTGAAGTGGATTTGTTTGAACAGAATAGAGATATGTTCAGTTCATTGGAAGACTTCACAATATTCAGTGATAACAAAGCTGAAAAATAATTTAAGTAGACTTTTATTAAACATGAGAGAACTAATCCGTGTTTCAAAATATATTTGCATGTGTTTGAGGGAAATTTTGTGATTGAAAGAAGGTGAAAAAGAGGCTTAAAAGTAAAGAATTATATGGCAATGGGACTTTAAAAAGACACTAGGAATTTAATCCTGTAAATCCTCTGGGAGTTACAGGGCAGGACTTCAGCTGATAAAAAGTTTTTGTTGCCCTTTTGAAGTCATTCTGCTGTATTTACGGTGGAGGTCTGAAGATACGTATTTTCAAATTGCATTTCTATATCAAAAAATCATCTCTGAATGGAAGACTGTGATCAGGGGTTCACATAAATGCAGGTTATATGATACTGCTGTCTCCCCCTACCCACCCAGCTGTCTGGTGTTAACACCCAGTGCTGACGACGGGGGCTGTACAGAGCCAGAACTCAAGAGCAGACGAGGTGATAGACCACAGTGCTGTTTTAAGGCAGGGAAAACTTAGATGATTCAGAAGAAATGGTGCAACACTTTCAAACCATGAATTTACATTCAAGAAAGCATCTTTCTCTATTTTCACACCCCTGCTCAGCTCGTCAGCTCTGGCACAGCTCATCTGGTGCTGCACGTGTGAGATGGAGGGAGAGCTGTGAGCTGTGCCACCCTGCACATGGCTGCATGCAGGCAGATCTGCCTGGCAAATGTAGAAAGCCTTTTGTTGCCCCACAGGTACAACAATGATATGTTGGACTTCCTACGTATGTGTGTGTGGTAGGCACTTGCCTAAGGACTCGAAAAGCCTATGACAACCTTGCAGCTTGTTGAAAAGTTTGTATTGCTGTGGCCTGGTTTTTGAAATGGATCTCTGTGGTGCTCTCTTTATTTCTTCTGTGAACCTGCTGACTGATGAATATGAAACAACTTCAATGAACATTTAAGATCAAAAGTAAACCAAATAATGTACAGGGTCTCTTGCTACAGGGACTTCATAACTAAGGTGAGACACCTCTGTTGCTTCCATGTCACTTTTTTAAGGTGAGATGGATGCCATGTCAAAGTTGACGTTTAGCAATATATTGTTTGCTAAATTATTAGTGGGTTTGCTTCCAGTTTGCTCCCTGTTTTCTTAATTTTGGGGTGCTGACTGCTAGCAAATTCTCCTTTTTTAGTAGTGATGACTGTACTTTTAATGTTATAAAGAAATGTGATTTGTAGCATTACATGGAATTACATAGAAATACTAAAAGACAACGTTTTAGTTCGCCTAAAAAGTAGCTAAAAGCTAAATTCATCAATATATATCATCCTAGTTGTGCCTATAGCTTGTGGAATGGACAATTTATATGATTAATGTAGTCTTTTTCTGTCTGTGCAATATCAATAATGAGATCATGATCTCTTAAGTGTTCATTTTTATTTGCCAAAATGTCCTCTGAGCTTTTATCTCAAAGAAGGACCACAAATTTTAAAAAATTATGCTGTGCTACTTAGTTGTGCCTGTTGAGATAAGCAAAACAGTTGAGCTTCATTTTATTTATTGGATAAATTTGCAGGTGTTTCTAGAACAGGTTTATGTGTGTGAATATACTGTTCTACTTCTGTGAATTGTCATACATTCTGTTTTGAAATTTGTTTTCTGTTTGTGTCAACAAAACCCAAGTACCTGGATATTCTAAAAAAAAAAAAAATGCTAAGGAGTCTGGAGGAAATCAAGTAGGTATTATAGAAACTAAAATAAAGAACTGGTCCTTTCTTTCTGAAATTCAGGAAGAAACAAAATTAAGTGCAATAAACATAATACTGGAGACTGAGCATTTATTTAGTCATCTTCTAATTAGTATTAAAAGTGAAGCACTTCTGGAGACATAATACAGAAAATGTGAATTGAAAAAAGGATGAATTACCGTAACCCTGACAAATTCAACACAGTATTGAATGCATTTTATAAATTGATTATAAATTCTCTGTTTAAGTACAAGGGTGATTCTACTGCTCTTTCTGCCTTGTCTGGTGACTTTTCCTCTTTTTAGGAGGCATTTTTGTATTCTTTTCTTGTGTAATTTAGCAGTTGGGCCTCTTGACACAACCCTGATAAACTTAAAACAGCCACCTTGGACTTCCAAAGGGCAGACTTTAGCCTGTTGAGGAGCATGGTTGAGAGTGTCCCTTGGGAGACAGTCCTGAAGGGCAAAGGCACCCAGGAAGGCTGGTCATACTTTAAGCAGGAACTCTTAAAAGCACAGGAGAAGGCCATCCCCATGTCCCGATAAACAAGCTGGCGGAGAAGAAGACCAACTTGGCTAAATACAGAGCTTTGGCTGGACCTCAGGAACAAAAGGAAAGTTTACGTTCTTTGGAAAAGGGGGTTGTCAACTTACGAGGAATACCAAGATGTAGTGAAGCTATGCAGGGGGAAAATTAGAAGGGCCAAAGCCCAAGCAGAACTCAGCTTGCCCACTGCAGTTAAAGATAATAAGAAGAGGTTCTTTCAGTATACCAATAGAAGAAGGAAGACTAGGGAAAATGTGGGCCCGCTAATGAATGAGATCAGTGCCCTAGTGGTGGAAGACATAGAGAAGGCGGAGTTACTGAATGCCTTCTTTTTTTCGGTCTTCACTGCTGAAGCTGTCCCTCATGAATCCCAGACCCTAGAGGCAAGGGGGAAGGTCTGGAGAGAGGAAGATTTTCCCTCAGTTGAGGAGG
>VYXH01007708.1:9447-25981 GCA_013397275.1 Burhinus bistriatus | reverse complement strand
TTTTTATGCCTTCAAGACTCACTCACAGTCGCTCAACTCACTCCCCACAATCTCCCTGTCCTTATCTGCAGTGATGAGTGATCTCCCTTATCCTTATCTCCCTGTCCTTATCATGGGCCTTTCGTCATATTTTCTCTCTTTCCCTGTCCAGTTGAGGAGGGGGTGTGATAAAGCGGCTTGGTGGGTACCTGGTGGCTAGCCAAGGTCAATCCACTATAATGTCTGAATAATTTAGGTAAGTAATCCACTTCAGGCAGGAATGGATTAAATGGCTTCCTAGAATGCTTGCAAGTCTAAATATTAGCAGTATAAAGGTTGGCTTAAAAGATGTTTCTCTAAGAACTGGAACCAATTCCACGTGAGCAGACTTCTAACTGACCAAATGCTACCTGCTACCCAGGCATAGAGGTTTCTTTCCTCTGTTGTGTCTTAGGCTCATTTTTTGGGGATCTGTTTCATATCTTCCTATACTATAAACCTTTTCAATTAGGGACTCGCCTTCAGAGAACAATACAGTGGGGTTTTCCTTTTTTTTAGCACTGCCTCTTATAAAATATAGTTATTTAATAATAAGTCATTGCAAGATTAATATTTGGGGTTCCTGTGTGAGAGTTCACTAAGATGTTTGGAGTAGGAGTCTCTTAAAAATCAAGTTGACCGTACTACTTGAAAAATGTTAAATATTGTGAACTTCTGGAGGGCTTCCTAACTGCCTAAGATCTTTTCAGAAACATTTAGTCTACTGATTAGTCATGTTGAATAAATTTATTTGGTTTTCTTATATTTGCCTTTTTACATTTTGTGAACTAATTGCTTTTTCTGTGAGAGTATTTTTTACAGAATAATGACTCTCCGTCAGAAGTTGGTCAAAGCATAACATGGTTGTTATTGGTTAAGAAGGCAGGAAGAAATACAATTGCTTTTCTAGGTTCAGTTGTTTTAATGAAGGTGTGATTTCACAGTCAGCTGAAATATGTGGCTATTCACCATGCCATGGGCTGGAAGCACATTTCGTGTAGCTGTCATGAGTTGGATGAGAGAGCAGAGCCACCTAAGAAATAATTTTTGACTGTATGGAAAGGATTTCTAGTTTTGACACGTGAAAGGCAGCAGTACTATGTNAGAGGGGCTCCAGCCCTCTGATCATCTTTGTGGCCCTCCTCTGGCCCGTCTTCCTCAATGAGGAAAGGATACTGCTCCTTTCAGTGCCTGCCCAAATGTGGACTGAATTAACATAATGTGTTGTTGCATCCTCAGCATGTCAGCAACGGATGGTTTTAATGGCATGTGTACTACTATATATTTATTGTGTCATGGGTACATGCCTGACTGAAATGACAGTATAGTCTTTAAGTGGAAGCCAATTTTTGTTATTGCCAACTATATACTTAGTGATCTAGATATGAAACACTTTAATTGTACGGAAAAAGAATGATTTGATTTCCCATTTTCCTTTGGATAAAAAGAAAGTTGAGATAACTTAGTGATATGTTTCTAGGTTTTATAAAGTGAAACATATCATGCAAGTGGATTAATATAATAAATGTGAGCAAAATAGCTCTTCCTTAAATTATTAAAAAAATAATAGTTCAGTATTCAATTACATGACTATATAGTTAACTTCTTAATTATATAATTAATTTCTATTTAGTTCAAGGAAGAAATCTCTAAGCGTTTCAAGTCCCATACTGATCAGCTTGTGTTGATATTTGCTGGCAAAATTTTAAAAGATCAAGATACTTTGACTCAGCATGGAATTCACGATGGACTCACTGTTCACCTGGTCATCAAAACGCAAAACAGGTAACCTGACTGATGAGCAATCTTCTCTTTACCTCTAAGTAGTAAAAATATTCTTAATTCCTAGTGTGATAACTTTCTGTTGGGCAAACCTAGGCTTGACTAAAATGCATTCAAAAGCAGTACAAATACTCCTGCTATTGAACAAGAGAAGCAACCCAAATTCTGTAAGGTTGTGTTCTTAGATATCATACATACGCCTTTTGAAAGTTAATGTTATCTTCTAAACTGAGCCATTAGTATTAAATCACTTGAATAAGCTCCTTTGTTATAGTTGGTGCAGAACAACAGTCTGAAGACAATCTGAACAATCTGTTTCACTGCATGGTAGTGCCCATGCTTATGCCTGGGTAGACAGGTGTGGTGAGCATACGAATTGGGCAAGCAGCCTTGAGTGCTTGTGCTAGATGACATTAACTTTGTGTAACTACATTGTTACTGTGCTCATACAGTCTTAAAGAATATTGAAATTCTGATATTAGTCTTGTAATGAAATAAGACTTTAACTTAATTTGACATTCAGTCCTACTAAAGGTATGGTATGGAATAAATCCTGTGTTATAGATCTTGCTAGCCTTCTCTTCTTTAAGCCCCAGACATGGAATTAGTACTATTTTTGAGGGGGTAGGAGTACATCCGGATCCCTAAAGCAAGGTAAGGACTGAGGAAGCAATTCATTGACAGGCATTCCAGGGAAAAGATGAAAAGGTGGTAATGGTTGCAGTGATGCCCATCCATTTTTCTTAATGTTAGAAACTACTGTTCTGAAGAAGTGATGAGATTATAGATGTCTGAGAATCACGGTATGATTGAGGTTGGAAGGGACCTCTGGAGGTCATCTGGTCTAACAGACCTGCTCAAGCAGGCTGCTTGCCTGGGACCATGTCCAGACAGCTTTTGAACATCTCCAAGGAGGGAGACTCCACAAGCTCCCTGGGCAACCTGTTCCAGTGCTCAGTCACCCTCACAGTAAAAAAGTCTTTCCTTATGATCAGACAAGAGCCTCCTGTGTTTGTGCCAGTTGCCTCTGGTCCTGTCACTGGGCACCACTGACAAGAGCCTGGCTCCATCATCTTTGCACCTTCCCTTCAGGTATTTATATACACTGATGAGATCTCCCCCTGACCCTTCTCTTCTCCAGGCTAAACAGTCCCAGCTCTCTCAGCCTTTCCTCATATGAGAGATGTTCCAGTCCTTTCATCATCTTTGTGGCCCTTTGTTGGACTCCCTCCAGTATGTCCATGTCTTGCTTGTACTGGGGAGTCCAAAACTGGACACAGGACTCCAGGTGTGGCCTCACCAGTGCTGAGTAGAGGGGAAGGATCACCTCCCTCGACCTGCTGGCAACATTCCACTTAATACAGCCCAGGATACCATTAGCCTTCTTTTGCTGCAAGGGCACATTGCTGGCTCATGTTCAACTTGGTGTCCACCAGGACCCCCAGGACCTTTTCTGCCAAGTTGCTTTCCAGATGGTCAGCCCCCAACATATATTGGTGCCTGGGGTTGTTCTTTCCCGGGTGCAGGACTTTGCACCAGTTCCCCTTGTTGAAATGCATGAGGTTCCCGTCAGCCCGTTTCTGCAGCCTGTCAAGTTCCCTCTGGATGCAGCACGGCTCTCTGGCATATCAGCTATTCCTTCTAGTTCTGAGTCATTAGCAAGCTTGCTGAGGGTACACTCTACCCCATCATCTAGATCATTATTGAAGATGTTAAACAGGATTGGACCCAGTATTGACCCCTGGGGTACACTGCTAGCTCCTGGCCTCCAACCAGACTGTTCCACTGATCACCACACTGGATCTGGCCACTCAGCCAGTTTTCCTTTCCCCTCATCCAGCCCCTACTTCATCAGCTTCTCTATGAGGATGCTATGGGAGACACTGTCAAAAGCCGTCCTGAAGTCCAGGTATACAATATCCACTGCTCTTCCCTCATCTACAGGGCCAGTCATTTCATCACAGAAGGTTATCAAGGTGGTCAAGTATGACTTCCCCTTGGTGAATCCATGCTGACTACTCCTGATGGCTTTCTTGTCCTTCCTGTGCCTGGAAATGGTTTCCAGCATTAGCTGCTCCATCACCTTCCAAGGGATCAAGGTGAAGCTGGCTGGCCTGTAGTTCTCCAGGTCCACCTTCTTGCCCTTCTTGAAGATAGGAGTGACATTTGCTTTCCTCCAGTCTCCAGACTCTTCTCCCAGTCACCATGATGGATCAAAGATTATCAAGAGTGGCCTTGCAATGACATCAGCCAGCTCCTTCAGTAGTCGTGGGTGCATCCCATCAGGGACTATGGACTTATGCATGTCCAGTTTGCTTTAAGTATTTCCTGACCTGATCCTCTTCCACAAAGGGTATGTCTTCCTTGCTCCAGCCTTTTTCCCTGGTCTCAGGGCCCTGGTATTCCTGAAAGCCAGTCTTGCTAGTAAAGACTGAGGCAAAGGCGGCATTCAGTACCTCAGCCTTTTCCGTGTCCTGTGTAACCAGGTCCCCTGTCTCATTAAGGAGCAGTCCCACATTTTCCCTAGTCTTCTTTTTGTCACCTATGTACTTATAGAAGCCCTTCTTGTTGTCTTTGACATCCCTTGCTAAATTCAATTCCATTTGGGCTTTGTCTTTCCTAACTCTGTATAAGAAAGAGAGACTCAGACAATGTCTTACTGTTCCTCCCAGGTTACCCGTCCTTGCTTCTACCTTCTGTATGCTTCCTGTTTGAGTTTGTCAAGGAAGACACCTAGAGATAATAGTTTGTTTATTTTAGAAATAACAAAAATGTAAATTAGGATTCTCAAGTATGATACTGTTCCTGTATTAAATGTCATTACATCATTACATTATATTAAATGCCAGACCTTGTGTACTGGGTCTGGCTCAGATGGAGTTTTACTTTCTTGTAAAGTAAAACAGCCTGTATGGTGCGGTGTTTTGGATTTTTGACCTAACAGTGTATATAACACGCTGATGTTTTAACTGTTTCTGAACAGTGCTTGCACAGCATCAAGGCCTTCCTTCTCTCTTTCTCGCTCTGTGCCTTCTCCTTCCCCCCCTCAGTGAGTAGGCTAGGGTTGGGAGGGGGACACAGCTGGGACAGTTGAACTAAGCTGACCAAAGATATTGCATACCATATAATGTCATGCTAAGCAATAAAACCAGGGGGGAACTTTTCCAAAGTAGCTGTTGCTTGGAGACTGGATGGACATTGGTCTGCTGGTGGGAGTGATTCCCTTCGCATCGCTTTTCTGTTGTTTGGTTGGTTTTTTTCTTCGCTTATTAAACTGTCTTTATCTCAACCCATGAGGTTTTTTTCACTTTTGCCCTTCCGATTCTCTCCCCCATCCTGCCTGGGGCAGGGGAAAAATGACGTTGTAACTGAGTGGGGGTTTAACTGGCTGAGGTCAACCTACCACACCTTGTTCAACTTGTAATTTTTTAAACTTGCTTTTTTATAGATCACAAGACCATCCAGGTCAACAAACACACACCACTGGTGGTATTGCTACCACATCGATATCAAGCAGTAATACCTCAACACCAACTTCAACAAATAGCAACTCTTTTGGTCTGGGTAAGAATATTTGTTAGGTAACATGGTGGGTATTTTGGTTTCAGGTAAGTATCCCTGGAGCTTTATTCTAATGTAAATGGGATTTTTTTAAAAAAATTATAAAATTACTGATTACAAAAATCTGTGATATTGGTTGTAATAAGTTTCTGATCAGTAAGTTATCGGAGGTAAGTTGTTTCCTTAATTTTTATGTACAGAACTTCAGGCTTGTGCTGTTTCATCTTCAGTAGTAAGGTGCCACTGATCTCGTATTCTGGCACTATAGGTAATTAAATTCCTTCCAGTCTCCTCCTCCTCCTTAACAGTGCATTTGAACTGGCCTGAAGAGAGTATTGAAGTTGGACCCATAACATCATGACTTGGAACAGAAGTAACAAAGTTACTCCTATCCTACAAACCAGTATTTCTTAGGTTCTGAGTCTGATTTGCATTATCAGTCTTCTCTTTCAGGAATAGAGACAGAAGTCTAATGATTTAAAAATATTCTCTCTTTCCATAGTTACTGGGTTTTGTTATTCATGCTCTTTCATTGTTTGCTTTCTTTTTAAAAAACAAAACAAAAAACCCAGAAAAATTATGTTAAGCAATTGCTTTCTTTAGTTCTAAACAGTTTTCCAGACTGACTAGTACCTTCTAAAAATGTGAAACTTTTGTGTTTGCTGAACTCTGCAAAGGAGGAGAATTTAAAACATTATTAGTTCTTGTTGTATCAGCAAAAAGAAGAGCTCTACTTTTTGTTTAGAATAGGGAGTATGCATTGTATTAAGAGATTCCTTGTGGCGGTGGTCTGTCTATAAATGATTATTACATATGTATTGGAAAGTGGTGGGAAGTAACCTGAGGCCCCAAAACTCAAACATCCCTTGTACCTCAACTATAGTAAAGTAGAAGAAATGCTGTTAGAGTTGTAACAAGTTATATTTCAGATGTGGTTTGGATTTCTAGGTGTCTTGTTATGTAAAGAAGCAAACTCTTAGTGGATGACTCCTTAACAGCCTTCCAAAGACAGAATTTCCATTGTGTTTCATTATTTTGAAGTGTGGGTTATGTTTATGTATTTTGTACTTAGAAAAAACCTGGATGTATTTAGAAATATACTAGAAGCTGAAAGTTTAATTTTTTTTTTTCTTTCCTCTTAAAGGTGGCCTTGGAGGTTTGGCAGGTCTCAGTA
Organism: Burhinus bistriatus; assembly: GCA_013397275.1. Classification (NCBI taxonomy): domain Eukaryota; kingdom Metazoa; phylum Chordata; class Aves; order Charadriiformes; family Burhinidae; genus Burhinus; species Burhinus bistriatus. The sequence continues at coordinate 19,446 of VYXH01007708.1, read as the reverse complement.
GCCTGGGCTTAAATACATCAAACTTTTCGGAGTTGCAAAGTCAGATGCAACGGCAACTTATGTCCAACCCAGAAATGATGGTTCAGATAATGGAAAATCCATTTGTTCAGAGCATGCTTTCAAATCCTGACCTGATGAGGCAGTTAATTATGGCTAACCCTCAAATGCAGCAACTGATACAGAGAAATCCAGAAATCAGTCACATGCTGAATAATCCAGATATAATGAGACAGGTATGTAGAAAGATCTCTAAGTTCATGACCTTTGATTATACTGTAACTGCGAACAAAAAAGCAAGAATTGGACATGCTTAGATGAGTGCCGAAATATTGTTGAGGAATTTAGGCTTGTTAGACAATCTGTAAAAGGTCACTATAGGAAACCAATGTTTTTATTTCCAGCTGCTGGTGTCTGAAATAAGCTGATAATTTAAAAAAAAAATGCAGCATAGTTTTGAAAGATGCTGAAGACTGTATAATCATATCTTCTGAGTTTAGAGTTGGATGCCGCTTGAAATCTTCTGTTGTCTAGTGAACAGTGAGTTTACTATAAAGTTCTCTATTCTCCAAAATACTGCTAATTTCCACTTTATATAACTGTGGGTACTTCTGATTGCTTCTAAAGTTATGTGTTATGTAAGGTATGCCTTATGTGGCAGGAAGGCATCAAGAAACAAATGGAGGCTTTGGAAAATTAAGGTATTTATTTTTCAAGTTCATGTTATAAGCTGCATGTTGTACTGATGTTAGAAATGGTAGAAATATATCATGTTGAGAAGAGACAAGAAAGAACAGGATGGTACATTCAAGGGTTTTTTCTTCTGTTTAGTCAATGCTTTCTGTCTTAGCCAGCATACTGACAGTTGTGGCAGAATGTTGGCTAAATATCAAATTCTATTGACTCCCCTCCCACTAAGATGACATCTTGATTTGGCTTTAATCCTAATTTCAAATGGAGTTAGACATTAGTAACTGAGATACTGTTAAATGCTGATGTTTTCACTTTAGAATTGATTGTTTTATTAATACAAATTAAATGTTTTACTTCATTAGACACTAGAACTTGCTAGAAACCCTGCAATGATGCAGGAAATGATGCGAAACCAAGACCGAGCCTTGAGCAACCTTGAAAGTATACCAGGTGGATACAATGCCTTGCGACGTATGTACACAGATATTCAGGAGCCAATGTTGAATGCAGCACAGGAACAGGTGAGAAATGATTGTAGGGGTCACTGAAAGTAATTTTTTTGGGTTGTATTGTTTTTTGGTGGTTTTTTTTTTGTTTTTTCAAAAATGAAAGAAGATAAATAATGTAACTTTTCAAATGTGTACTTTACAAAACAATTTCTTGAAGTTTGAAGTCAATGTGTGGCTTGTTCCTACGCTCTTTTAAACTTGAAGGAATAAATACTGTTTTGTGAGTTCAATAAACTATTTTAATGTTAATAAAATTTTCCTATATATATTTTCTAAATTTATTTATTTTTAATTCTTGGACTTATAAAATTCCTGAGGTCCAGGAAAAACTAAGAGTGTGTTTAGTAACTTGGAACCTAAGGTGGGAAGAAAAAAGGCTTTGAAATTTTTCTACGTTGGAAACCACTACGCAAGATATAATCTTACTGTGGTCAAAGTACTGCTATAGTAGCAAACACTGTGTTTAAAACGAGGTGTGATTAACTTATCTTTTTTGTTGTTGGAGATAATATCTCTTTCAACATTGGTATCTTTTCAGAATATTTACCATGGCTTATTTTAGGGCAGTGATTATAATTGATTAAGAGCCATCAAACATTTATCTTCATGTGCAATTTTGGAAAGGTAACTTGCCATTTCTAACAGACTTAAAAATAGTTGACTAATAGATGATATGTGTTTGTTTCTCCTTTTGTAGTTTGGAGGTAACCCATTTGCTTCCTTAGTAAGCAATGCATCATCAGGAGGGGACAGTCAGCCATCTCGTACAGAAAATAGAGATCCTTTACCAAATCCCTGGGCTCCTCAGTCCAGCGCTCAGAGTTCCACAAGTACCAGCACCAGTGGTGAGAGCAGTGGCAGTAGTAATGTCGGAAATAGCACCTCTGCTAGTACGGGACGGAACTCAACTATACCAAATTTGGGACCTGGAATAGGAGGTGTGTCTGTTATTGCAATTGTATATATTTGCAAATATTCCAGAGTTTGCTGAAATGATTCTGTTATTAGAAAGAGATGTTTTGATTCAAAGTTTGTATTGCTGTTGATTTCTGTATAACATTTGCCTAGTATCAAAGTCCTCTGTAGAAAAACAACCATGAAAAGTAAACCAAGAATACTAACAATACTTGTGTACTGCCTTAAAATAACAAAAGTAGGGAATCTGTAGATGAATGATAATTTTTTTTTTTTTCCTGTTTTGGAGACAAACAGGAAAACAGCTAATAATGTAGGTACTTAGCAGGATTACTTGTTTCTAGGGCAGATGCATCTGTGTAAGCAGAACCACGTTGAGATGTATTTAAGGGGCTAAAGCTCATTTAAAAAAACAAACAAACAAACAAAACAAAAAACCCCCACAATACCCCCCCCCCCCAAAAAAAAAACCACCCACACAGTTGTATCCCAGTTCTAAGCAGTCTAATTTGATTATAGTCAAGATTTTTACTAAAGCGACCTTTTTTTTTTTTTTTAAAGTTGGTATGTTCAACACACCAGGAATGCAGAGCTTGTTACAGCAGATAACNACCAGTGGTGAGAGCAGTGGCAGTAGTAATGTCGGAAATAGCACCTCTGCTAGTACGGGACGGAACTCAACTANAATATGTTGTCTGCACCCTATATGCGAAGCATGATGCAGTCATTGAGCCAGAATCCCGATCTTGCAGTACAGGTAAATGCTTTCGGTGTAGCAATGTGTTGTGTGCACTGAAGTGAAAAAAGGAGTTGAATTTATGATACAGTTATATTTTCAATACAGATTAATTGTGCCAACTTCTCCAAAATAACTTGTCTGTTGTGAATGGTCCAGTTTTTAAAGTATGTTAATGCCTGACATTGAAATTATTACTTAGTTACCTTTAGCAATCTGTTGCAGTAAGTTTCTTCAATTTGTAGTTGGACATCATGTCAGGCATTCTCTTGTAACAACTTTTAAGTTTGTGTATGTTTCATACAGCCCTATAACTTTGTGGCCTAGCATAAGAACCAGTTAAACAAAACAAATGCTTTGATTATAAATTAAGGTAGGTCTGCTAGTAAATAAATACCCACCCTATCTTGGGAGGATAGAAGTGGAGGGGAAGGAGTTGGTGCCATATCTAGCTGTAATTCTGGTTTTCATTTCTCATCTGTGATCCTTGCTCACAATAAAAGTGTTGATACTGTTGTTTTATGAACGGTACTGTAGAAGTGCTTTCCAATTTTACTTACAGTAATAATATCCAAAGTCAGATCTTGAACTGAGATGATATTATCTTTTACATATTAAACACTTCATTGGAAAATATCCCAGGCTTTTTGCAGACAATATTTAGAGGGAAACCATCGCATCTGTAGTGGAGGCTGACCAGAGAAGGATTTTCTTGTTACATAAATGAGGTTGCTTTGGTGAGGATCTGGCAAGAATCCACTTCAAAAGTTTAATGCACCGTCCCCCCCAAAAAAAAACCCCAAAACCAAACATATAAAAACATACCCAAAAATACCAAACAAAAAACCCCCAACTCCACATCACTAATGATTTCAGTCAATTCTCAGGCTGGGTGGTTCATTGTTTCAGAACAAGTTTTGGCCAAAGGAGATTATCATAAACTATTGTATTGTTATCTGATTCATATGTGGTAGTTGTCTTAAAATCCACTCTAGTATTTACTTTTTGATCTACTGCTTGATCTATGATGTTAAATATTTTTGTCCCATAGATGATGTTGAATAATCCTTTATTTGCTGGAAATCCTCAACTTCAGGAGCAAATGAGACAACAGCTTCCTACTTTCCTTCAACAAGTAAGATGAGATACTAAGTTTTGGTAATAAATGTCTGAAATTCAGTGAGCAATTTTTGCAATAAACTGGTGCCTTTCCTTGCAGCCCCAATATTTGCTTTATCTTAACTGTCACAGTGCATACTGGGACTGTGTCCTACAAATAGGACTAAGCAAAATTTTTAGGAATTAAAAATTTAAACCAGTGCATGAGTTCAATCATTAGGCAGTCCTTGCAAATCAAAGTAAATGTGTGTTGCCAGAATCTCATTGCGTGTAGGCAGTGTTATGAGTAAAATAAATAACAACATGAATTTCATGCCATTAATGATTGCCCGATGCTCCAATCTATCTAGATGCCTCTGCAAGGCCTCTTGGCCCTCAAGAGAGTCACCAGCACTGCCCAGTTTGGTATCATCAGCAAACTTGCTAATGGTGCATTCAACTCCTGCATCCAGATCATTGATAAATATACTGAACAGAACTGGCCCTAGAATTGAGCCCCGAGGAACACTGCTGGTGACCGGTCGCCAGCCAGATGTAGTCCCATTTGCTACAACCCTTTGAGCCCTGCCATTCAACCAGTTCTTCACCCAGTGCACCGTGAACCTGCTCATCCCACAGTTGGTCATCTTGTCCATAAGGATGCTGTGAAGGGACAGTATCAAAAGCCTTCCTAAAATCCCAAAAAACTACATCCACCGCCTTCCCTCCTTTTACTAGGCAGGTGACCTTATCATAGAAGGATATCAAATTAGTTAAACAGGACTTTTCCTTCATGAATCCGTGTTGATTGTACCCGATGATTTCATTGTCCTTTAAATGTCTTTCACTAGTACCTAGTATGATCTTCTCCATAGTTTTTCCAGGTACTGAAGTTAGACTAAGAGGTCTGTAGTTTCCTGGGTCTCCCTCATGGCCTTTTTGTAAATTGGAATAACGTTGATCAGCTTCCAGTCAGCGGGGACCTCCCCAGACTCCCAAGACCTTTGGTAGATGATTGAGAGGGGTCCTGCTATAACATCCGCTAGGTCCTTCAGTACTCTGGGATGAATCCCACCAGGCCCCATGGACTTGTGAACATTCAGCTGATACAGCTGGTCCCTTACAATTTCAAGTGTCCACAAATGGAAAGTCACTGTTCCTGCTGTTGTGGCCCTCCAACTCGGGGGACCGGGCAGTCCAAGATCTATCAGTATTATTAAAGACTGAGGCAAAAAAAGCATAGAATGCCTCTGCTTTTTCTTCATCCCTATTTGTCAGGTGACCATCTTCAACAAGTATTGGTCCAATGTTTTCTTTAGACCTTCTCTTGCTATTAACATACTTAAAAAAAGCCTTTCTTGTTGTCTGACACAACACTGGCCAGTTTCAATTCTAGTTGAGCTTTGGCCTTTTGTGTCTTCTCCCTGCATATGCAAACCATGTCTCTGTAATCTTCCTGCGAAGCCTGACCTTGCTTCGATTTCTTTTTCCTCTTGAGTTCCAAGAGGAGTTCCCTGTTCAGCCAAGCTGGTCTTCTGCCTGGCTTGCTTGACTTAGGACACAATGGGATTGCCTGCTCCTGTGCTTTTATAAGGTTGTTCTTAAAATCTGACCAGCACTTGTGGACTCCTAAGCCCTCAAAAGCAGATTCCCAGGGTACTGTGCTAACTAGCTCCCTGAGTAGCTTAAAGTTTGCTCTCTTGAAATCCAGGGTAGCAACTCTGCTGACCCTTTTTCTCATTACACTGAAAATTTTAATCTCGTGATCACTGTTGCCAAGACAGCCACCTACCATCACATCTCCCACAAACAACAAGTCTAGGAGGGTGTCCTTCCTTGTTGGCTCACTGAGTACTTGTGTCAAGAAATTATTTTCCACAAACTTCAAGAATTTCCCAGACTTGCTCATCACAGCAGTATGATATTCCCAGCTGATGTCTGGGAAGTTGAAATCTCCCATAAGGACAAGGGCTACCAATATAGAGATTTATCCTAATTGCCTATAGAATAACTCATCAGTGCTATCATCCTAGCTGGATGATCAATAGTAGACACCCACCTAATCTTCACCCAGATGCTCTTAATGCTTTTGTATCTCTTTCCGTCAGTATCACCTTGGGGTTTATCTGCACAGCTAGTTCTCTGCTGTCTTCTCTGTGTTAGGTCAGATGATCAACAACATTAACAGATGAAGTAAACTGGAGAAATACCTGGATGTTCTCAGAATGCTGACAGTATCACAGCCCATACTTCCTCACTCATCTGTTGTCATTATATTATGGGATTGGGTGATGGAAACTATGAAATGTTCCTCTGTATAATGGAAAGCACTTGCAATGAATGGCCAGTTGCTCAGCACAACTAGGAAAACACATCTGTGAGCTACTCTTTCTACTGCTTTTACATAAGTTTTACCCAGAATTGCTGCTACTGTACAGCTGAAATGAAAAACTTTAATTGAGATCTAAGTCACCCAAGTGCTCAAAGGATCATTGGGTCAGTTTTCTGTAAAAAAACCCTCTAAATATCAGACAGTAAGTCATGGCTTGAAGGTTGTTTTCTTAAACAAAGTAATCGCAGCAGCTTACTTCAATGAATCTAAAATGCTTTCCTCCTTTGGATTAACTTCACCAGCTATACATTTAGTTATTTTCCTCTGATTTTTAGCTATCACGAAGATACAAATCCAAGAGACAAATGGAGAGTTTAAAAACTTGCTGTGCTCAAGTCTCATTACATACCCATATTTCAGGACAGAATCAACATTTGATCTTTGTGCCCTATTCTCCTCTTTTGTTTTGCACTGGAGGAAGCTTAACCTTAATTTGTGCAGGTCTTTGAATCAAAAAATGTTTTTGCAGCAGAAGGAATTTGGTCTAGTTACCAAGCGAAGGCTGCTGAGATTAATCAGCCTGTCTGCTATTTGAAGCAGGTCTGGCTACCAAGACTTCTAACTAAAACAAATAACTTGTCACTTACATGTGGCATCTATAAGCAGAGGTGAGCATAAGCCATTAGTTTTGGTTTTGTATCTAAAATAGTCCGATTTTTAGACTTAATTTCAGAAATCAAAAGCATGTCTTTTATCTGTGGATACAAGAGCCAGTTTTTAGTTGAATTTGCAGTAGAATGAGGGTCCTTGAATATTAGATGTTTTGCTGAGTATTTTTATGTCTATAGGTGTTGATGGCACTACAGATATGAACATATGGACAAATGATCATGATCGAATAGCTGTAGTCTGAATTTAGCTAGAAAAAGATGTTTTATAACTTTCTGTATTAGATACCTACTAGTCAGGTTTCACTGTATTTAGCCCTGTTGCTTACCAGTAGTATGATATAGGAGACTAATTTAGAATTACATTGAACTAATACACTCCTATGGCTTTGGAAGATGATAAAGTCTACTAGAAGTAATGAGAAATATTTTTCCTTATGTTCTCCTTATTTAAAAGGAGTCTAGAGAGCTCGTTGATCACCTCCTGTGAAAGTTTTCTCAAAAAAACCCAAAAAACCTGAAGGATTTAATGTAAACATGCAAATACAAAGTTGTGAAACAGCAAGTTCTGAAAGGATATCAGATTCTATAAAACATCTAGTGATATACAGACATTCAAAAGTCAATCTTTATTATTCAATTATGAGTTTCTCTCCTGGTTTTAGATGCAGAATCCTGACACGTTATCAGCTATGTCAAACCCTAGAGCAATGCAGGCTTTGCTACAGATTCAACAGGGCTTGCAGACACTAGCAATGGAAGCACCGGGACTTATACCAGGGTAAGAATTGGTCATACAAATTTATACAAGAACTTTTCTCGTGTGTTTGGGTTTTTTCCAGCTTTTTGTCTTTGTTTTTAACATGTAGAGGTTTATCCAGTTTTTACAGACTGTTCCTCTTGCATTTTTTAGTTTCACTAAACTTGTTTTAGAATCTGTCACACTTTTGTCTGCAACGTGCTTTTAAGCAATGATGGCTATGGTCTTTATTTTGGTGCTTTACTTAAGTTGTCATCCATTTTTTATTTGACAGAATTTTTACTTAGTGATTACATATAATGGGAAGAGATGTTACAACTAAGCCATTTTCTATGTTAGTGTTGTATTTCTCTGTCATTTGTGCAGATTTAATCCTGGTTTAGGTGGATTGGGAAACACTGGAGCTCCTACAGGGTCCACTGTACCTAGTTCTGTTCCCAGTGAAAATATAAGTCCAACGTCAGGGGCTGCTGAACCTGGTCACCAGCAGTTTGTCCAACAAATGTTGCAGGCACTTGCTGGTGCAAATGCTCAGGTAAAGTAGATCACTGTATTCTAGCATGTGGGGTGGTGGTTGTTGGTTTTGGGTGGCTGGTGGTTGGTTTGTTTGTTTGCTTTTTTAAATATCCAGGCACCCCTCCACCCAGTGTAAACCAACAGAATGCTTCTGGTCAAAGGAGAGCAGAGGAAGCTTAAAAGTGATGTTCTAGCTGTGCAAATAAATGCTGGAAAAAAATCGCACTTGAGTAAAAGTGTCCTCTGAATGGTTGATTGTTGTACCCCTATCTTCATACCCTTGAGTTTCTGAAATGCCTGGAAAGAAGCAGATTAAGGTGTTAAAGGGAAGACTGGTTCCCTGGCAAGTGAAATGTGGGCTCAGACAAGAAAAGAACTTAAGCGTACTGAACATCATTATCTGTTCTTTGTATCTATGTTGCTGGTTGTTACTCTGTAGCTGTGACAGCCTCTGTTCCATGCTTCACAAAAACCACACTCAGGTTATTTGGGGCCTGAATTTGTAGCATGCTTCCTTGACATCCTGCAGGTCCAGACTGCACAGTGTACGTTGTGTTAACATACCAAGTGGGATTCAGGCTTTCTGGAAAATTCCAGAAGTCAAGCAAAGGTGGCAGTTTTGCAGGTAAATGTAGAGTGGTGAGCAAGACTGGCTTTAAAGGGGGCACACCCATAACAGTGGAGAGGTATCTCAAGAGAGCTGTGTGAAACAGCACCATTACACTGTGGTACATATCCAGCGTAATGGCAAACTTTTGGTAAAAGGGGCAGTCCTGCTCTTACCTCCTCTGTTGCCACAGAATAAGGCAGTTCAGCTTGATGATCTGACAGAAAAAATGTTATTTTATGTAATCATGAGAAAGTGGTGGTAGGCATAGCTATAGGAAACCATGTTCCCATATATATTTTTATCCTGCCAGATCTTACGCTACCAATTCAGTATTATGTTTGGTTTTGTTTGGGGGAAGCAGATGGGGAGGGAGGGGGGGAATGTTTAAATTTCAGCCAGTATGCAATGCAAACATTTTATTGGTTTAGAAGTATATGCAATTTCTAAATACTGGAAGGAAATTCTCAATGGATGAAACTTTAAATAGAACAAAAGGAAAATTAGCAGTAGCTGCAAAAATCTTGTGTTGATATATAAACTGTCTCACTCAATTAAAAAAGTGGCTTCTCAGTATTACTCTGACCCTATATACCTAAAGCATATTATTTTCATATAATTGTTCTGTTTCAAAAATGCCTCTGAGTTGAAGACCATAGAACTGAAATTATTGATAATTTTGCCATTAGTTTATGAGCAGTTTATTTGAGCAAGATCAACTCATAAAGCACAGCTGTCACTTTGCCTTAGGCTAAAGTTTTTCTAACTAGAATTTTGGTAAATTTAGTCAACAACTACTTGGAGCATTAAAGAGGTGAGGTAACTTTTATGTCAAGGAAAAAAAAAAGCCTACCACATTCACTGTTGCCAACAGTGAAATTCTCAAAATCCTGCTGTCCCACATGACTAGACTGTTTCATTTAAAAAAAAAAAAAAAAAAAGTCTGCACATGCATCTTTAAGAAACTGTTCTTGGGACAAGAACAATCAAACAAGCAGCTGCTCTTGTATTTCAAAAATGTCACATAAGTGAAGATACTTTTAAAATTTGAGGCTAATCTGACTTGTTTGATCAATAATTCAATTGTGAATGAAATTTTTCATAATCTAGTTTGGGGAACTTGAAGATGCATTCAGAAATTATTAAAGACAAGAAATAGTTCAGAACC
>VYXH01007707.1:0-14959 GCA_013397275.1 Burhinus bistriatus | reverse complement strand
CTAGTGATAGGACAATAGGAAACTGGTTCAAGTCGTGCCAGAGGAGGTTTAGGCTGGACATTAGGAAAAAAATTTTCACTGAAAGAGTTATCGAGCATTGGACCAGGCTGCCCAGGGAGGTGGTTGAGTCACCATCCCTAGATGTGTTTAAAAGTCGTGTAGATGTGGTGTTTAGAGACATGGTTTAGTGGCAGACCTGGTAGAGTAGGGTCAATGGTTGGACTAGACGATCTTAAAGGTCTTTTCCAGCCTAAACGGTTCTATGATTCTATGATTCTATGATAAGGTTCTAATTTGATATTTTTTCCTGGTTGTTACTGTCACACATCTATGTGACTATTTGTAAGAAACTGCCTAACTTAACACCATAAAAATATGGGAAGACTGCTCTTATTCAGGGAGAACAATTAGCTGTACATATACTATGAAGAATTTGGTTACTCCCTACCATCACTAGTATAACATCAATATAGATGGTACTACATTGATACACCTGCGGTGCAAAAAATTTCTGGCAACTGATGCTACTGGGAAGTTCACACAGTACCTGCCTATTCCCTCAAATATTCCACCCCAGTTTTTTTTTAAAAAAACTCCAACAACTATTTCCCAATCTGTTTGCTGTTTTTGTAAGGTTATGTGCCACTACTACTTTTATTGTCGTTCCCCCAACTGGTTACAAGGGAGGGTATGAGTATCCTAAACTGGAGCACATTTCTCATGGCTAAGTAACTTCCCTTTGCAAGCCCAAAATGGTTTCCTTTCCTGCAGCTCTGTTGATCCTTTTCTAGACAGACATCTAATTCTTAGTTACTGGAGCTTCACAAAACTCAATGTCTTTGTGAATCATAACTTTTTTTCAGAAAAGATGGACCAATATAAATTAATCTCCAAACGCTTTACTTCAACAGCAGTATGAGTGGAAGAAATTTGAAGGAAAAAGTTTCAGTAGAAACGCATTCACATGCTTATATGCCAAATAAATGATACATAAACAGGAAAGAAAAGTGTTTAAGTCTCTGGAGATGTTAGAAATCTAATGAAAATAGAACATAAATTAGAGAAGCTGCAAAGCTAAAGAATATACAGTATTCACACACTTCCATAAGAGAGTAGTAAATACTGTTCTGTGTCAAATAATTGAGCAAATACTGTGATCTATAAGGGTGCAAAACATAAAAGGAAAACACCCTAAAATCACCTGTGTTCTTTTCATTTCTTAACATATAAAAACTCTCTTTTGCTTTTCCGTGTTTTAGTTTTTTTGTTTGGTTTGTTTTTTGTTTTTTGTTTTTTTCCTGGTGGTGTTTTCCCACCTCCCTCCCACCCCCGTCTGGAGAGTTTTTAAATAAGATTAGTAAATTGAATTAGCATGTTAATTCCATAAAATTCAAGTCCAAGAGATATCACATTTTCTCAGGTTTGTCTCTTCGACTGTAATGTAGAATAACTGACTCTACCAAGCCTCCCTCTACTTTTAATCATATTACCATCAACGTTATTATACCCCTAAAACCTCAAATCACCAAGCTCTTTTCATTCTCTTTTTGTGCTTTAGAAGTTCTGGGAAGTATCAGGAATTAAAATCAAAGACTTCATAGTGAAAAATTATCAGACAAACTTAATTTTTTGTTTTTAACTCTCTGAGAAAAACTTATAAAATTCTCTTGCAGATTTTATTTCCCTTTCAAATACTATTCAAAAAGCAACCCAACCTAAATCTGGTAGAAGATCTGCACCAAACAATCCTTTAAATGTCAAGCAACAGTTTTAATGTTGTATGACTAAAACAGATTTTAATTTTCTTAATGTCAGAGTTCTTCTTAGGAAGAGATTTAGATACAGCTATTTGATATCTGCCTTAGATATTCAGAAAATACCCTCAAGTAAGCAATATAGAGTGCCAATAGACAGGGTAATCAAGGGAGGAATCCAGCAGAAATCATCCAGGTCAGTTTCTGGTGCTTGACAAAGGTGTCTCTACCTAATATAACAGATGGAAGATAAAGAACGACAAGTGAAGAGCTAGGAAAGATTAGCCGGGCCTGACTGAAATGGTACATTTTCAAACTGTGTGTGCTCTCTGTGGCAGCAGGTGAAAAATGCCTGGACACAATTTTTTCCTATAAAAGTTTAGATTAATGCATAGAAACAAATACCAACCATATGAACCAGTAAGACAAAGACTCTTAAAATACAATGGATATACTTTGTATAATAAACATCCAATGCAACACTTGAGTGGATTAAATACCTCTTGACATCTCTTCAATGGATACAAATAAAGATAAAATACATGTCAAATATATGAGATACCTTATTTGGTTTGGAGTCTAAGCAAATAATGTTTCCATAGACAGTTAAATCATGCAATAATAGCTTGAGCTTAAGAATATATCTTGTAGAAATAGTCTTAAAAAAATAGAAAGTAAAAAGATAAAAAGATCTTATAGAATTTATTGCATTTGATTTTTTATAGCAAAGGACATAACCTTTCCCACTATAACCAATAAGCCAGAATTTTGTTGAAGTGACCAGAAGCCTATCTTAATAGACACACTGCAGCATTGTAGCTCCTATTGTGTGACCAGAACTACTTCACATGAGCCATTGGCATGTTTCCTGGACATAATAAATACTGTAAAATAAAACCCTTTCTGCTTGACCTGAAATTACAGTGTTTTGCGAACAAAAGAAAACATCAGGTTGGGTTTGAGCATCAAGGGTGAAATACTATGTCCATTAAAGTTGACTTTAAGTTTGACATTGTATGCCAGTCAGACTGTACTGTGTGAATTTATAGGATATAAAGAAACACTTTCTGTGATTGATATTCATAACATTTCCTGTTATACTGCCTTCCAATGCTGATGTGCTTTACACTGCCTTACAAGACATAGCAACTAGAATGGATTATTTTTCTTTTTCTTTGCACTTTTTAGGTCTCATCTAATCTTTTATTGACACTTGCCCCACAGTCACAAGACTTAACAGGTTGAATTTTCGTTCTTGTAAAGCTATAAGCTTGCACAGCAGCTAGTTTTTGGCACTCACATTTATTCATTTTTAAAAGTAACAGTTTGTGAGAGAATTATGCATAAATTTTGTTGTGCATATTGCTAGAAAGCTCTGTGCAGTCTGATACTTCTTTCTGCTCTCCACTTTATATGTTTAGTACTAAGTTTTGTCATCAAATCATGGAATCACGGAATCACAGAATTTTTTAGAGTTGGAAGGGACCTCTAAAGATCATCTAGTCCAACTCCCCTGCTGACGCAGGAATGCCTGGAGCACATTACTCAGGACTGCATCCAGGCGGGTCCTGAAAGTCTCCAGAGAAGGGGACTCTGCAACATCCCTGGGCAGCCTGTTCCAGTGCTCTGTCACCCTCACCTTAAAGAAGTTTTCCTTATGTTTGAGCAGAACTTCCTATGTTCCAACTTGTGCCTGTTGCCCCTCATACTGTCACTGGGAACCACTGAAAAGAGTCTGCCTCCATCCTCCTCCAACCCACCCTTTAGATGCTTAGAAGCAAGAATAAGGTCTCCCCTCAGCCTTCTCTGCTCCAGGCTAAAGAGTCCCAGCTCTCTCAGCTTTTCCTCATAAGGGAGGTGCTCCAATCCCCCAGTCATCTTTGTTGCCCTACGCTGGACTCTCTCCAGTAGTTCCCTGTCCCGCTTGAGCTGGGGAGCCCAGTACNGCTGTCTCCTCATCTAGCCCACACTTCCTCAGCTTCCTAATGAGGATGTCATGGGAGACAGTGTCAAATGCCTTGTTGAAGTCAAGGTAGATGACATCCAGCCTTCATCCAGCCAACCAGTTATAACATCATAGAAGGCTGTCAGGTTGGTCAAGCATGATTTACCCTTGGTAAATCCATGTTGACAACTTCCAATAACTTCCTGTTCTTCAATGTGTTTGGAGATGACATCCAGAACAAGTCACTTCATTACCTTACATCTTGTCCCAGGATCTTTCTTCCCCTTCAGGTTAGACGTTCTCCTCCAGCCGCCAGCATGTCTGGTGACCTGTAGATCAACCCATGATCAAAGAAACCAAAGTTTTGCTGGTTACACCAATCTCGCAGCCAGGAGTTAATTTGCTGGCTCCTCCTGCTTATCCCCTCATCAATCCCTGCAGCTGGTGGGAGAGGGGAGAACACTATTTGTGCTCCTGATCCCTTAACCTGCCGTCCCAGGACCCTAAAGTCACTCTTCATTGCCGTTAGACTTCTGGTAGCTACCTCATCACCACCTACTTGAAATATCAGTAGTCAGTAGTAATCTGAGGGCTGAACCAGACTAGGGAGTTTTCTCCTTATGTCCTTAATCCTGGCCCCAGGGAGGCAGCTGACCTCCCGGTGGGATGGGTCTGGTCTACAAATGGGGGCCTCTGTTCCCGTCAGAAGGGAGTCACCTACTACAATTACTCTTCTTTTTTTCTTAGTTGAGGAAGTCCTAAGGCGACTGTGATACAGCATAAAAAGTCCACAAACAATGAAACTTATTTCTATTATTCTATTACTTGCCCAGATAGCAATTGGTTAACTGATGAGTATTGGGGTCAGTTTTATTCCTCTGTTAATTGTTCTTAAGCGTAATAAGGAGATAAGGTGTCAGTTACTGAAGTGGATATTACTGGAGGGCACCAATAATTAAACAATTCAAAACCAGGAACCTGGACCTAAGAAGGTACTTAAGATACTTAAGTTCAAACTTCAGCCTGCATTGCTGAATGACTAGATTCCAATTTCTGTCAGAATCAATGGGTTTCTGCCTTCACCTCAGTTAAGAAGAGCCATTTGTGACAAACAGTTTTTTTCCACTCCATCTAGGCAAAATTTTTATCTGGGATTGTTTTTTTATCTCTCAGGGACTGTTGCTCCAGGCAGGTGTCCATCCAGCTACATGCAGGAGAAGAAACCACTCAGGAAAGAGTGCCCTGGTAGCAGAAATTGTTCTAGTAGCATCCACTGGCTCCTGACTCCCATCCTTCCTAGGACAATGGTACAGTGCATATTCAATTAGCTTGATGGTTACTGAAAGTATTTGGGCAACAAGTGCTGCACAGCACAGGAGGTCCGGTCATGGGGTAAAGGCTGTGGGCAGCTGCACTCTTCTGCCCACTGAATAAATTTTAGGGCAAGCCCCAGTGCAGAGCTGGATGTAACCTCCTTAACCGTATGGATATCTACTTTTGTTTCTTTGTTTATATTAAACACAGAATTCTATATTTACATTAAATATTGGATACTCTCTACATTTGTAGGGAGTTTTACTTAGACAGTTGACATACATTGTAAAGTTATAAGAAGAGTACATATACATTCTTATTACGATGACTACTTTTTAACTACTTAATCTTCCCACTCTTCCCACTCTGGAAGTATTCCTATCCACAGCAGATTAAAGAGATGGTATGAAAAGTTCTCTGAAGTGTAAACACAGTTTCTCTTATATGTAAAATCAGAAAAATACATTTCAAATGTAATGAAAACATGATTATGGAATCACCTTAAAATCCACATAATCCATGACTTTATCACCAGATGCAAGTCAGGAAACCGAACTGCATCAGGCAGTATGAAGGATGCTAGTAAGAGAGAAAGAAATATTGAAAACTCTAGGGCCGAAGGAAGCTGCTATACTGTGTGTTATGAGATTACTGCAGCACATACACAGTGTGAGGTTTTGCCACCAGAAAAGAGCAAAGCATAAATAACCAGTCAGCTTAACATAAATGAGATAAAGAACAATCACAAACATTTTATTTTGACTTCATGTGGTAGCCTAAATTCACATTTTACTGGGAATTCAGGTATTCCTTGTGGCTTCTTTTGGACAGCAGTCCTCCATTGCCTTTTTGTGTTATGTACACATTATTAGGTTTGCCCACACTTATGTGTGAGCTGAAAATTAATTTGTTTAACATCACAAAGCTAAATCTCCATTGTTTTCTTTGAGTGTGAATAAGCCCTTCTGGAAATCTTAAATTTCCTCCATTCTGCGATATGACCAGTTGATGGACGGACAATGAAACAAGTACAAACTTCAGGCTCCGAGGCAGATAGTAACTAGTGGAATATAATAAAGAGCAGCTTGTTAAACCATCTTTCAGCTGTAAGTGGGAATATTTACCTTCAGCCAGTGCTGAAAGTGACTTTCCTCTCACGCTGAGACGCACTAGGTTTACTGATCAGCAGTTATGCCGGTGAAAAAGTTAGAAAGTTAGGATCTTTACAGCCTTTCATCTATTAGCTACTGCCTCCGAGCCAAGATGTGGTTATTGGCCTTGTGAAAATCCCTTGAGAGTTCCAGTCCGGTATTATATAGATTAATTTCACCAAACCGCAGTAAAGTTTAACTTCACACTGGAATGGAGCAGGAGCACTCACCCACTCACTGACAGAGTCTCAATTGATGGACTGATATAATCAAAGACTTACGATCTCAAGCAATATCTCAAAAAGAGTAAACTCTTTTTTTTAGACACACTGACTGAAGTGTGCTTTATGCTGGAAGAAAGATTTTGGAAAAGGATTACACCGGGTTTTGTGAGCATGCGTGTAGCTGACCTCACACACCACGACTCAGGCAATGGACTCCTCATTCCTGCGTGCCCATGTTCTTTGGACGCTCAGAGCACACTGCTTTTCTGTAGTTGACATTTTTTCAGTAGTAGATCTCTGCTTAGTACAACCTTACTAAGTGTACTCTTTAGCTTGAATGCATATCATAAAGTTCAGAGAATTAGTTGAGTGAGGAGAAAATGTGTACAAATATACAACCAGATAATTGAGACACGGAGTTCTCCATTCTGGCACAAAGAAGTGTTGAAGACACAGACAACAACAGCAGATACCTTCCCTAACTGTAATTCTTCATATAAGACTTAGTAAAATGTCTGCTGTGATAGCTTATTTTTTGCCTCTGCAAAACAATTTCCAGCAGTCAATTCAGAGTGCAGAAGAGGGAATTCTATAGGGAACAGCGTGTGACCAGAGCTGCACCTGTCAGGGGAGAGTTTTGCAGCTGACCTACTTGTAAGCAAGACTGAGCCCCGTAAAAGGGAATGTTTTAGCTGTCCCCCCGTTTTCTTTGATTGGGTCAGTTCCAGCTCTGTGCTGCCTGCCTTGCATTTTGTCCACAAGGCTGGCAATGACGGTGAACCGTGAGGAGAAAGGCAAACAAACAAAACATTTCCCTCCCGCTCTGCCCCCCAGTCTCCTCCACTTGAACCCTGCCAGTCACTGAAAATTATTTCTTATTTTTCAGAGAGGCTACCCTGCTTTATTCAAATTAAGTTATCTTGTCCACAGACATTTTAATGGCAGTCGCTGGAGCCCTGTTAGGTCTGGTATTTCAGTACCTGCCTATCTCTAGTTAATAATGCTTGCTGGCAAGTTTTAATTTCATTAGAGATATCATTGTAGGACATGCTAAATGAACACCACCAAAAAGGAGCACAAGAGTGCAAGAAGTCATTAAATTATTACTCCCAAAGTCTCATGATGATTATTGTTAATAGGGCAATCAAATCCTGCTGTATTGTTCCCTAACTACATGCCTGCTTAGTGGGTGGCATACATTTTCATTAAATAAAGACTTATGGTTAGAAGAAGAATGTAATCAACTTTAATGACCTGAAGAGTAATTGAAAATACAATCTCAGTGACCACCCCACCCAGCTATTAAAAAAGACAATCATTAAAAAAATTATAAACTAATTCCATTTTGTCTCTCTGTATATTTGTAGACTACCATTCACATTCTCCCCACACTGTTATCTCTCTTTTTCTAGTGAAATTAATTTAATGTAATTAGAATAAAATACATTGTATGTGAAAATAAAATTTTGGCATTGACTACTTCTGATAACAAGCACCACAAGGAAGAGCATTATATATTCAACATACATTCATTATACATTACTATTTGTGGTAACTGAATCACTTTGTGTGAAACTGACTTAGCCACAGTGTGCAATAATTACATTCCCCCCCACCCCACCAGTGTTTATCAATTCCATTAATGAGGCCAAAAATGCTGTAGTTTATGTTTAAACAAAAAAGTCTGAGCCAACCAACCACAATTGTTTTTCTTAAGCTCACAATCAACAACAGTCCTTTCTGGGATTACATATGTTTTTGTTTCTTTCTTTTCTTTTTTTCCTCCTTACCTTACAAGAACTTAGTATAAATAAGTTGGTTTTGTGCAATCATAAAAAAAAATAAAAATACACAAGACAAAACAGAACAAAAGCCAAACACAATATGGAGGTCATTTTAATTTCACCATGAGACAAATGACTAGAACTCCATATACTTCTTCAGTTTAAACTATCAGCAGTTTGAAAGATCAACAATTCTAAAATACTTCAAGTCTGGGGACAGACACAGCAAGGATTTAAAGTAGCTGAGCTTTTCTCCACATAATGGCATCTGAGAAATAATGTCAATCCACTAATCAACTACTAGTTCTGCATTTTTTTTTTTTTCCAATACAGGAAAACATTGTTTTTCAAAAAAGAGCTTCATCACAGTTGCCTTCCTCCCCTGACTCTTATCTGTAAGCAGGCAGATGTTCCTGAATTAATATATGTGAGTCATTGACCATTTATTCTTTAGTACCGAATGAAATACATTTTGTAGCGTTAAGCAAAATTATTAAGTGGAACGTATAATACAGTTTAATGATTTTTGTGAAACCAGATGAGAAAAATAATTACTTCCATAACTATGCTTTTTTCACATTGAGTTTGTTTGTTTTAATGTTGATGGCTTTATCATCTATTCTTCCAACCCTTTTTTCTTTTACTTAAACTTAGTAGCACTTCAAGAAAGTATTGAAGATAAGAATGAAACAATACATAGAATAATAATACAGAGAGACCTTGTTGGATTTAAGAAATAAACATACTGATCTAGCCAATAATCTTAATGCTGACCCAGAACTACTTGGACTCAAAACACCTCACAAAAAAAGATCTAGTCTTATTCCAATTAAATAAATGTCATTTTTTTCCCAGTGTTTAAGGATTAAGAATTAAAGTGAAACAGCAGCTGAGGATAAATAGCTGTGGAAGAAGGGAGACTAGGAAAGCACTATTTTATTCTGAGCTTAGTAAGCATTTGCTCCTCTTTTGGATGAATGTGCTGCTTCAGGGTGAAGAGCAGAAAAGGGCTTGGTGCTGTGCGAGCACTGCTCAGCAATAGCTAAGACATCTGCGTTATCAACACTGATTTCATCACAAACTCAAAACATAGCGCCATACAGGCTACTATGAAGCAATTTAACTCTATCCCCATCAAAACCAGTACAAACAGCAAAAGTTGTGATTATGAAACTGAAAAAGAGACGTCAGCCAAACAACTGCCACTGCATAGCTCCTGCTGTGTAAGTTCAGACGCTGACCTATATTGTGGTAACATATATGCATAGCTGTAGCCTTAAAATGTCTCTCTGTCCATTACATCCACCAACTGCACACTGCCAGCACCAGGGCTGGATTGGAAGCCAGTGTTGGCTGCTCGTTTCGCACGAGGAGGAATACCATACTGCCTGCATAGGGCCAAACCCTGTTGTCCACCACACTACTGCAGACCTGTCAAAACCATGCCGGCTGAGATCCACTGCCCTCCACCATACACACAGTGAAATGCAACAAAAACGTCCTCTTGACTCCTGGAACGGAACAGATCAAGCCTTGAGTAAAATTAGCAGATTTGCTCTAGAAATCGTTGAAGCCCAATAAACATTGAATCCAAGAAAAACACTTTAATAGCAAGCTTTGAAGAGTGAGTGCACTTTATAGGCCTGTTTTATTTGATTACACACTTGCTTTTATGGTTCAGATCAAGCATATACAGCAGGTTTAATATTTGCCATGCAGTCTCTGGGGAGTTTATCACATATGCACATAACAAGAGTTTTTCAGTCTTCAATAACCACCAGCAGAACTAGCAATTGCTAGAGGTGGTCCAAATATATCATTGAAAACTTGGGAATTTTCTCAAAAAAAGTAAATGTTTTCTGAACGTTTACTGTTTTTTCAAGAGTAGTCAATGGAAATATGACGTGAATGTATATATATATATATATATACACACACATATGACTGGCTTATTTTTCTCTAAAATAATCCTTAATTCTCACGTCTTTCATCTTCCTCTTCTTCTGAGTGGTCAGCTCTTCCACAAGGTGAATCCTTGCACCTCACTCTTATTAAAAATGTTCTATTTGAAAAGCTCCCATTCAAAACATAAAATTTAAAAACATTTCTTTCATTATTAAATGTAGCATATTTGGAAAATGGAAAGTGGCACATCATTTCCTCTTGTGCTTGTCAGGGAATGATGAAGTTGAAGAGGTACTAGCAGGAACCTAAGGAAAGTTTAAATTAACACTAGCTTGCTGTTGTTAGTAATATAATATGACTTGGTGTACCAAAGTCTTTTATACACATACGTAACATGTAATATGTATATACATATATATATTTATATATTTTATATATACATATTTATGACATGGCCAAGGGTACTCAGATTCTGTGTTGAACTATTTTCCCTGCACTGATATTACATATTGAATAAAAATAATAAGATGGAAAGTCTTTCTTCCCAAATATATAACTGAATTTCAAACATAGTAATCGTAATTAAGTACTTACGTTAAAAGAAGAAATACATACGCGACCCTTAACTGCCACATTTTTTATTTCATTATATGCTTTGTGCATGTTCTTCACAAATACTCATTTCTTTCCCTTCTCACTTACTTTAATAGCTCATCTTATAATTTCTCTTTTGATTCTCTTGCATGTGTCAATTTCTGAGACCAGTCAAGAGTGCTGAGAGTATGTAAATTAGGTCTAAGAGAATATAAAAAGAGATTTCTCATTTCTCTGTGAGATTTAAAAGAGATAAGGAGGAGAGTGAAAAGATCCTTCTGGGTATCTGCAGTACTAAGATAACTTTTATTATGGTTAAAACAGATTAGCCTCTTAATTCAAGGTGTGTTTTATTGTTCACACAGCTGTTCCAACAGATTGTCTTCCTGAGCAAAACAGGAAAGAAGGTTAGATCTAGATATTTTAAATGAAATTCCACTTTAATTATTTCTTAATTAAGAGAACATTGTTCAATTAAACAAAATTATACTGTGAGAAAATGGGATCAACTGGCTAAAGAGATCAAAACGCAGTACTGAAAGGGATTTTAGAAGGATATGCCAATAGATGTAGTGCATTGAAAGAGGTTTAAAGAGGACAAGACAGAAGACAAGTTATATCAGGTGGAAAAGTAGTCATTTTGGTTTACTGCTGTTCTGATATTAATTATAAATGGCAGGTCAGCTGTCAGCCAAGTAATGTACTTTCCCTGCGATTTGGAGCACAGTACCCTTTATTCAGGGTATCTTTTTCATCAGAATTTTGCTTTGGAAGATGACAACACAAAAAAAAAGGAATGAATAGATGAGAAGATGTCTAAAACCTTCACCTATAATTCCAGCTGAGCCAAATCAGTTTTTATGAAAATATAGAAATTTTACTTCCTTTTCAAGCTTTATTTTCTCCCTAAAACTGTGTGCAAATTTATCAAAACAGCACAAGATATTTTTGTTGTTGCTTTTTGTTAAGCCAGAAATACTTGAATTTTGCAAAGGACTCTATGATTTCAGACTGATTTTCATACAGAGACAAATTACACTGAGTTCATTAGAACTTTATAGTGCGAAGCAAACCTATTTAAGTCAAAGTTTTAAATTATTACTTGTCCTCTCAGAGATTCAAATTCTTCATCAGTTTGGGAAATGGTGAAGTCATTTCACCCAGCATTTGGGGAAATGGTCAAAGTGTCATTGATTTCAATAAGACTTAGTATTGGCTCAGTCCGTCTTATGCAGATCTATTGAGCGAAACCGTTGCTTCTGAGCACTTGATATGTAGACTATATCTGTTTACATTTTTTTTACCTCAGATTAGCTCTATTCTTGTCCTGTTGACTGAATGATTGTAAGAGGTTAGAGAGGATTATGAATGTTTCTGCAGTACATCTTCCAGTTTATTTTCACCCAACAGTCCATCTGCTCTAAGACCATAGCATGGGTAACGACTTTGATGGGTTCAGTGCTCAAGCACATTTCTGATCCGAACTAAAATGCCAGTGAAGACACATTTTGTGTATTTCAGTTGTTATTTAAGAAAGTATGTTAATGATGCCTGTCGATCCTACTCACGAAATGTAATGGCTTACCTTCCAGGCTGGATATGTTAGCAAATATAGACAACAGATATTTGCCCAAATCAATGACAAAAAAAAAATCTCTAAAAGATTCAAGGGAATAGACAGCTAGTCCCAGAAGAGAACACACTCACACTACTGAGTCAGTTGAAATAATCAAAGCTATGTCATGGAGTTGAATAAGAGGCTTGAGCTTTTGAGGGGAGCAGGAGTGGATAGGTGTTAATTGTGAAAAGGGAAAACCATTAGGCAGTTGCCCTTGAAAATGTACTTCAGTATATTTTAATATACAGGGGCTGGTTCATTGCTAGTCACCCCCTGTGGACAGAACCATGGGATTCAATTCATAACACTTCTCACAAATAGAGCCCCACGGTGTTCCTGCAGCTACAGTCACCATACTGTGAAATCCAATGTAGGGATTGCAACCATTCTGATGAAAAATGCAAAGAGTCTGGTCCAGAAAGCCAATTATTTTGCCAGTGTATGTTTACAACTAATTTATGGACACACGTTGTTTAATGTGCAGTAAAGACTCAGAGAGGGAATTAGTGCACTATAGTGAATAAACAGAATAATTGTGAAATTATTTCTACAGCTCTATCAGCAAAGCCTCAGTGGAAAAATAGACATACAGAGCCCCTTGCACTACAAAGGAGTATTTAAAAACCTGACTCTAATCCTGTGTTCTGTGTGGTGTCCAGCACAATGACATTCTGCTCATGGTAGAAAACAAAAGAGATAAAACCTGTTTTTTGTGGCTTTAATTCTTTCTCTCCCATCCCTTCCTTCAAAGTGTATTCTAAGTGTCAAATAAACTTTGTAAAAAATATTTTAGACAGGGCTTTTCAAACCTGTCATGCTTGGGAAAAAAAATTCAGACAACCTGTTTTCTTCAATAGCTACAAGATCACCTCAAAGCAGTGGAGTGGTCTAATGGGTAGATTTCAGCAGTGACCCATTGGCCCTTGAGAACACTCTGATGGGTGTGCAACTCTGCTTATCAAACCAGGTAAATATTAAAGAATGGAAAATAAAGCGCTCAAGGGGCCTGCAAATGCTGCTGGTGTTACCTTGACAACGTAAGTTAAACACATTCTTCTGCTGGATACTCCAAGGGAAGATTTCTAGTTCTTTTTTGTGATGCTCAAACTGATATCTCTTAAAAACATATTTCTGTCTGAAGTGTAGGAAAAATTTATTGTATATCCTGTCCTATATTCTCCCTTTTTTTTTCATATTCAGTGGCAACAAAACAAAACAAAATCCCCCACATGTTTCAGTTCTAATGCTCCACTGTTTACAAGTTTTTAAATTGCTTACCCACACTTATCGTCCCTAAGTACAGGGGCTCAGGGGCTTAAAAAGGAAATGCTACATGTGAAAATTACATCTAAGAACACTTTTTCAAACTCTGACTATTATCTGCTGCTGTTGTTTCGTGTGGGCACCAGTGATACCTCCAGGAGCAGTCTGAGGAGTATCAAGAAGGATTATAGAGCTCTGGGAGCTTCCCTCTGGGAAGGGGATTGAAAGGGCCAGTCAAACCTGGCAAATGAACAAATAGTTACAGGATTGGTGCCACAGCCAGGGGCCTGGCTACTTAGACCACGGGACTTGCTTTGAGAAACCAGGTCTACTGGGGACTGATGGACTCCGTCTGTCAGAGAAGGGGAAGAGCATCTTTGGTCAGAAGCTCGCCAAGCTCGTGAAGAGGGCTTTAAACTGGAGTTGCCGGGGGAGGGGAACCTCAATCCATCCCACTCCTACCAGTTTGATGCCAGTGCCAGCAACAGATTCCCAGAGTCAGGAGAAGGACCACAGGTCAGCAGGAGAATACCTGAAGCTCAGCACAAAGGAATAACAGCCACTCCAGTCAGTAAGTCAGCTTTGTTGGGGGCCCAACTTAAATGCCTCTATGCAAACAGACGTAGCATGGGGAATANCTTTATGGGGGACTTCAACACCCTGATCTCTGTTGGAGAAACAACACAGCAGGGCATAAGCAATCCAGGATGTTCCTGGAATGCATTGATGATAACTTCCTTCTCCAAGTGATAGAAGAGCCAATGAGGAGGGGTGCTATGCTGGACCTTGTTCTCACCAACAAGGAGGAGCTGGTGAGGAATATGAAGCTCAAGGACAGCCTTGGCTACAGTGACGATGAGATGGTGAAGTTCAAGATCCTTAGTGCAGGGAAGAGGGTGCACAACAAGGTCACTATCCTGGACTTCAGGAGAGCAGACTTTGGCCTCTTCGGGAGTCTGCTTGGCAGAGTAAAGTGGGATAAAGCCCTGGAGGGAAGAGGGGCCCAAGAAAGCTGGTCAATATTCAAGGATCACCTCCTCCAAGCTCAGGAGCCATGCATCCCAACAAAGAGGAAGTCAGACAAAAACACCAGGAGGCCTGCATGGATGAACAAGGAGCTCCTGGACAAACTCAAACAGAAAAAGGAAGCCTACAGAAGTTGGAAGCAAAGACAGGTAGCCTGAGAGGAATACAGAGAAATTGTCTGAGCAGCCAGGGGTCAGGTTAGGAAAGCTAAAGCCCAGATAGAGTTAAATCTGGCCAGAGACATCATGGCAACAAGAAAAGCTTCTATAAGTACATCAGTGATAAAAGGAAGACTAGGGAAAACATGGACCCTCTCTGGAGGGAAACAGGAGACATGGTTAACCAGGATATAGAGAAAGCTCAATGACTTTTTTGCCTCAG
>VYXH01007706.1:2741-19413 GCA_013397275.1 Burhinus bistriatus | reverse complement strand
TACGGTCCCGTGCGTGTGGGTCTCTGACGGACAGTGGTGTCTTTCTGTTGCAGGAGTCTCTGTATTCCCTCGCTCTAAAATGCCTTATTAGCTTCTCCACGATTATCCTGCTTGGGCTCATTATTGTATACCACGCAAGGGAAATTCAGGTAATGTTTCACTTTATGAATTGCTGAGTGTTTACATATCTGTGGTTGCAGAGTCAGTTTTTCTAAGGCTTTATTGTGGTAAGTACTTTACACTTCCTGCTGATTCAGAAAACAAAAATAGTGCTTCCTGAAGTTCAGGGAATGTATTTCATCCCAAGAGAGAAACAAAATAGGCTACATGGACACATTTGTGCTAGGAAGCATTGCATGTTAGGGGCTGATACCTGTGATTATGCTAGTAGGATCACTTAGTTCTGAGGTTATAGCACACTTTCTCTGTGACATACCTGCTATCTTCTGTAGCAGATGTAGGGCAACAGTCTTTTATGTCCCAGTGACTAAATGTCACGCTGTGCATTTTCTCTGGATAGCAGGGCTAATTATTAGGAAAGAGGCATCAGTAACTTCTAGTTATATAATCCTCACTGTGCTGTTTCAGATACTAGCATACACAAGAAGAATATTTAAAAAGAGGGGGAAACCTTATGTTGGATTTGTTTTATTTAATGCCATAGAAATTACAGCCACTAGGAAATGTGACAGATGAAAGCTGTCAAGACAGGTAGGGCTAAAGGTAGGGGAAATTTAACGATCAAAGCTATAGAGTAAGTCTAAAAATACTGTCACATGTCCTGTCCCAGGTACTTAGTTCTAATTTCAGTTGTCATATTTTTTTGATAGAGAAATTACAATTTGACATTTCAGTTAAATTGAAACATATAAGAGAGAGTTTTCAAAGTTTTGAAGTGAAAAATACCTTATTTGTAGATACATTGGTGGTTTTGCTATGTCTAATTAGAGATACCTTGGGCTACAGGCAGAAATTACAGTTTTCAAGGGCAAGAATGTCTTTTTCAGCAGTACCAATTAACAAAAAAGAGAAATTAAGAATTGTATAGTGTTTGTAATGTTTGTACATCTGTTAGCGTGTGCAATTGAGTCACCAGTTCTGTTTTTTGTGGTCGAATTTTGGAGTAATAGTGGTGGACTCCTGTTTCTCCCCCGTTTTTTTTTTTGGTTTTTTGTTTTGTTTTGTTTTTTAAACTGATTTGTGCCAATGTGTTCTCACTGCAACAGAGATGTGCAAAACAAAGAAGGCTGAAACAGCTCTCTAGTATTTCCTTAGGCCTTTCTTATGGGTTTTGCTGTTGGAATTCCTTCCAATCTGGGAACAAGATGATAACTATCAGGCTACCAGCAGAGCTAACGCTGGACGGCCTAAGCTGGCTGTGCCTCTGCTCTGAAGTTGGTCCCAGGACAGGCACTTCCTGCTGGGCATAGGGTGGTTCAAGCTGTCCCCGGTATCACAGACACCGTGAATACAGCTGCTACTGGAAAGTGTGTAAGGCAGTCTTTTTTGCACCCTCTTCCCAAGTTTTAAACTGTGTGATGAATCCAGACTGAACTGCATGCGAAACCTGTAAATCCCATTAACATGTCAGAACTGCTATAGTATTGTTTGCATCTCTGTGTGCATCACGAAGTGCTGAGAATCTGTCTTTGGTCAGCATAAAGATCATACTCCCTGCTCCTTTAAAACGTTTTCTCTTTAGCTACTGGCAAGAAATCAGATCTGTCCTTTGTCTACTCACGAAGGAAAAAAACAGTTCTTGTTCTTCCCATTAGAAAGATGCAAGGGATATGGGTTCATGTGAAGATTGACAGAAGTTGAGCAGACGTGATTTTGGGCCTGATGGGAAAGTCAGAGCCATGAGCCCTTACAAAGTAGGGAGGAGTTGCTTTTGTTTTAAGAGCCAATTGCACAAAGTATCATTTTTCACCAGTGGAGCATTACACTGCCAACGCAAGCCAAAGTGTTCTCTTCCAGGCTGGCAGGAGCTTCCTCTTGCGACCCGCTAAGGCNTAGGTGCTCCCGGGCGCGGGGATATTCCCTTTTTCCTCCGTGGCCAACGGGACCCTCTATAGGTGCTCCCGGCCGCGGGTCTGTTCCCTTTCGCCTCCTGCGCCGCTTCCAGGACCGGTACCCGGACTCCGTCGACTCGTGGCTCGCAGGTTCAGCCCTCTTTAGGGTCCCTGTTCGGGCGCCATTTGTTGCGACGGAGGGAAAACAAGCACACTCAATATGAGTGATCAGCAAGCTTCGTTTATTAAGTGATACATTCGTCTTTTATGCTTTGTTATAATTAGCTCATGCATATTGCAAAACGGGAGCTCCTAATTGGCTTATTTCCTTAAGTGTCAACTCCACCCTTAGCTCCTTCTTTGTGGTCAGCTATTCTCCTTTTCCCATGCCTGGGTGACCGCAGGCATCTTTGTTGTTGTCTAACACCTGCTGTCAAGGACAGTGCTTCCTTGCTGTTCTGGCAATTACAAAAGCTGAGTACGGTGTTTCTCAAGCTCCTGCTCGGCCAGCTGGATTATGTTTACGTGACCTCTCTCCGCTAACCAATTTCCCACAGTATAGTACCCTCCTTCTATGCTGTAGTTCTAATATGAAAGGGCACCATAGTCTCCTACTTAGACTACTGCTAGAGAAGTATTGCATTATTGAAGACTCTTTGCCAAATGGGATCCTGTCCTGCAGTCCTTACATATGAAAAACACTATTTCTGGCTCAGAACCCAGTTTCTTTGCATTAATATCAAAGATGGGCAACTGTTTAACATTACTGTACTCAATAAACAAGTGTCTGGTGACAGAATATCACTATAAACTATTGGAATACTCATGAAGAGGTTTATTTGTGTAAAAATAAATAAACATAGCTGCTGCAATGTGGGAGCCTTGTTCTCCAGTGTACCTTACTATAAGTAGTGCTTGAGACACTAAGAACAAAGCTGAAAAAAACAAGCTCTGTAAGTATTTGAATTATTCTATATATTTTCAAGAAACTTTAAATAGAAAACAATACACCAAGATTAGAAATAGAAAACAATACACCAAGATAACTAAATTGTCATAGATTTCTGTATGCATAAGCTTACAGTAGGTAGTTACTCCAACATTTGCATATTTTTTTTCAGCTAATTAGATACACATTTTCATTCTTTCAGAGATTATTTCTGTTTTGTTCTTTTGTTTTTAATTGATCATTTTAAAGAACTCCTTCATGTATGAGACTACATGGAAGGAGTTGTGCAATCATGTGACTTAATCAAGGTTAATGTAGTTTTCAATACTGCCTGATAATATAGAATACAAGCATGCCTGTTTGTAAAAAAGTAACATTCTGTTTTTGTCTGAGAGACACTGTAGGCTGCAGTACTCATGTCAGAGCCTGGAATAAGCTACAGCTCCAAGGGGCTCTGTCATTCATCTTGAAAATGAAAGGGAAGTTTATTTTCAAGAACCCTATTGGAAGGAAAGGCCATTGTACCACCCTTAGCTGCTTGATATCTGATAGATTTTTAATGTAGGCACAGTATGTTTATATACGCACACTTGACTTTTTAAAAAATAAGATGAAAAACGCACAGAGAAATATTTACATCCATCTATGGTGCTAAATTTATGTTACACCCTAATTCTGAAAACAAGAAGTATCTTTAAAATACTGTAGTTTAGAAATGTACAGAACCTACTCCAAGTGAAAGAAAATACTGCATAAGCCTGATAACGTAATAATTTTTAAATAATCTTTAAAACTGACTGTTTTCTGAAGGGATACTTGCCTTTAATTCAGGCAAATATCCTGCTATGTGCAGTGGAATATTTCTTGAAGCAGGTCTATAGAATCATGCTCATAGATGGTTGATTGTGTCCTGGAGCACCAGCTGTTTGCTAATCTTGTTCATATTTGATCATTCCTTTCTTATTCTTCTCTGAAAGGTACTTAGACTTTATCAGTAAGTATAGTGTAAATTTGCAGGAATTCATCAAGATGATAAATTTTGTTGTACAGAACAGAATGGCAATGTATTTTGCTTGCAGTGTGGTATGTTTCATAGTCTGATAGAAGCAAACCTACCTGAAAGAAAAGT
This sequence comes from Burhinus bistriatus, assembly GCA_013397275.1. Lineage (NCBI taxonomy): Eukaryota > Metazoa > Chordata > Aves > Charadriiformes > Burhinidae > Burhinus > Burhinus bistriatus. The sequence goes on along the minus strand of VYXH01007706.1, from coordinate 15,323 downwards.
AGATTTTCCTGCAAAACATGAATTAAAATATGTTGGGAAATAAGATGAAAGGCTAGCAATTAGTAGTGCTTGCAGATTTAATATTTAGAAACACCTGGTGACATAAAATGTCTGCTAACCAAAACCAGCTGCTGCTTTTTTTTCAGTAGTCTATGCCCTTGATTTCTTGGTAGGAAGTCTGAACAGCCATGCTGCAAGCCACTCTATGGTAGTGCAGTATAGCAGGTGACTGTAGTCTGTCCATTTAAATGACCTTGCCTATGTGTTCTGTTTTGAAAACAGTCAGCTCGTCAGTTAAACCAAACTGTGAGTTTGCTTGTCCCAGACATGCTGAACATCCTATTTTAAGGGAGTTGGAAGGGAGATTTAAGAAGACTTATAGGGATTCTTCACGAGAATATTATATGGATGTGAGATAAATGGGCTTTTTTGTTGTTTTTTTTTTTTTTTCCTTCTTCTTTTTTCTTTTTTAGTTTATAAGCAGTAGAGAAACAGGAGCACCTTCAGTATATAAGGGGGGTGTGGGCTGTGGGGTGTGTGTCCTCGGCCTCCTTTTCAGCACCTCAGACAGCCCCGCACGTTGCACATAATCCGGGATGCCCTTGGCTGGGCTGGGCCTGACTCAGAGCAACCTGTGCTGCGGGGAGGGCAGCTGCCAGCCTCCCCAGCTTCCCTCCCGCAGCACAGCCAGGTGAGTTCTCCTGCTGCCTGATGGCACATGCATAATTTTGGACATATCTTTAGCCTTGCATTCTAAACGTATTAACAAAACAGATTCATTTTTATATTCTATGAAACAGCTCTGCATTTGACAGACCAAAATCTCCAGAATGGCATAGCTGCAGTATTTAGACAAAAAGAACTGTTTGGCTGCTGTGCAGTTTTGTGAAATATTAAAAATGTTAAAATGCTTTCTTCAAATAGTNTAGAGGGGCTCTAATCCTCTGATTATCTTTGTGGCCTCCTCTGGACCCGCTCAAACAGGTCCATGTCCTTCTTATGTTGGGGGCTCCAGAGCTGGACACAGTATTCCAGATGGGGTCTCACAAGAGTGGAGTAGAGTAGTATTATTATTAGTTAGTGTATTAGTTATGCCGTTATTCAGGAGCTATTATATTTATTAAATGTGACTAAACATTAAGACTATAATAAGAATCAAATTAAACCAGGTAGTTTTAAATGATAATTCTTAGCCTACATTATCATTTCAAGAAAAGAGGATAAAAATACAAACAATGCTTCCTTCACCTCCCTCCCTCTCCCAGGAAAAAAGCCAGATGAACAACAGTAATGATGTTGGAGCCAAGTATGGTGACAACCACAAATCTGTGTATTCTCCTTTTGGTTCATTGTTGTCATGCTTGTAATGTTGTTAAAAACATCACACTTGGGAGATTATGAAATATTCATTACTTGCTCTCTAAGCTTGTGTGGTTGTTGATTCAGTTTGGAAGACCGGTAGGAAAAATGTAACTCATTGTTATCCCAGCCTAGAACAGGTATTTCTCTGACTCCTGTTCCAGTTGAGAAATACACTTTAGAAGAGGTGGAGGAGGGAAGAGCTAAGAAGATAGTATCATCTAATTGTCATAATAATTTACAATGTATAAATTGCCCAATTCATGCATAAACAGTTGTTACTTCATGATATTTTACATAATTAAAATAGCAGCGTACAACATGATTAAAATTGTTTTTTCTAGACAACTTATTGTTCCATTCCACATTTCCCTAATGCAATTTGCTGTTAGATTAATAATCAGGTGGAAGTTAAGAAACTTTTTGATAACAGTTCACATGGTAAAGCTGCATTTTTTTTTTTCTACATTTACTGAGAAAGTAGATCTCTCTCTCTCTCTCTTGTACTGCTGGAGATAGAAATGCTTTTTAAATGTAAAGTTCTTGAAGTTTTACTGGCACTTCCTTATATTACTCAAAACAAAGGATTAAAACCAAAATTCTCTAAGGTTACTAATAAGATGTCTTTAATCCCCTTTCTTGGGTATTTTGTCACAGCCTGGTATTTCTTGAAAGATGGCTGTCACAGGGTAGGAGGACTATGTCACTGGGATACTTTTTGCTTTGGTGTTGGACTACTTAGGGTATCCCTTCTGTAAATAAACATTGCCCTTCTATTGCCTTTCTTGAGTAATGGTAACCTGTGTTCTTCTGGACTGAATCTGAACCTCTTCTCCCTCTTCCCTTGATACAGATGCTCTCAGTCATACAGAAAAAATGAAAATTGTTGGTATTTGGCAGAAATGAATAGAAATCTTTTTTTTTTTTTGTATGTGAATTGATATTTCTAAACACTTATAAATTGGACTGTCAGTTCATGCTCAAGTAGAATTCCTGTGGAAAGTCACGCAAACTTCAAAGTTAGGGTTAAGCTATTGTTGTCACAGCAGAGTTCATTTTTAGAATTCAGTCTATCACTTTCCAGATCTCCAGGGAGAAAGCACCCTCAGTCCCCAGATTGTTCTGAAGTGGTGGGAAAATCATGTGATGCTGATGGATTTGGAGTGAAACATTTTCAGTCTTCATTAACATTATGGAAAATTATCACACATGTGAGCCCAAATATCTTGCTGAAGACTCGAGAGTCTTTTCTCCTTTTCCCTGTCTCCTGTAAACTTGAAGAAATGGAACAGGCAGTACTAGGAAACATAAGTGGGTGTTAATAAATACATTCATTGACTTAATTATTGTGCAAATAAATTCCATAATGCATGGTTCTAATAAACACTGCTTATGGAGCTCTAATTATCTTATTGGAAAGTTCTTCAGAAAAAATCCTGCATTTCCTAAGAAATATGAAGTTAAACTCCCTTACAGTTTCCCATCACAAGCACTAATGGGTATTCTGCAGGCAAAATTGTTTACATCTATGTAATCCTTTTGCCTTCACTGTGGTGGTAGATGTTTATCTCATTGTCTTTCTTCTGTTGACTCCATGCTAAAAGAAACAAAAGTTGAGCTTGCCTTTGCTTAAGTACACTGACTTATCAGCTAAGACTGCTGCTGCAAAAACAAATGAAGATTAAGAGCACAGAAAGCAAGTCTGTTGAATAACAGGTGAAAATCAATAAATAAACTTCGACTGATAATTTTATTCTGTTCTAAAACCTGTTGAAAATTACTGAAATTTTTCTGTTTATTTTAATAGGCCTTGGATCAGGCGACAACAAATCTCATCATGTGCCAGTTTTGGTCCAGGATACAGTAGCTTCATGTATAGGCTTGAAAATTACCTTGTACCAGTGAAGCTTAATACACATTCCATAGCTCATTTTATCTAGCTTCAGATTCAGTATTTCTTCCTTTAACTTCTGTTTCCCCTATTCCCTTGCAAAAATATTGCAGTTTCTTCAGGGAATATATCCTTTTTTAACTGGTTCCAGTTTTCCCAGTAGTAATGAATCACAGAATAGTAAGGGTTGTGTCGTGGGATGGAAGTATCAGACACAGTTATGATTTAGCAGCAGTTCAGTTTTATTTGTGATTTGAGGCAGATCAAGAGACTGAGTTTTAGCAGCGCTTAATCATTAACTGATTTAAAGATTTGCAAAGTGATTTAACTAAATAAATGAACAGNGAAGCTGGCATATGACATAAATTTGAATAGCTTCTTCAAAGGGGAAGCATCTTTAACAAAACTCTGCTACTGCTGTAGTGCTAAGTTTTAAGGAAGGCATGTGGGATTTTTTCCTGTGTGCCTGGCTGCAGTAAGAATATACGGGGTCTTTTAGGGTTTTTTTGCAATGTTATTGTTAGATACTGAAGTTTGAGAACATTTGAGGTCTCCTGTTTTTAGATCTCTTTAGAGACACTCCACTTTCTTGTCTTTGTTTTGTGGTTCAGTTGGTCCCCAGTTATGCCCTATTACTGTAAGAGATCACAGAATCACAGAATGGTAGGGGTTGGAAGGGACCTCTGGACATCATCTAGTCCAACCCCCCCTGCTAAAGCAGGTTCACCTAAAGCAGGTTGCTCAGGATGGCATCCAGGCTAAGCTTGTTAGTTCTCTGTTTTAGGGCTGTTGTGTCTGATGAATGACCTTTGCACAGTTGCAAAGTAATAGTTTCAGCTTACAGAGATTTAAACCTGATAGAACATAGGAGTACATAGGAAATCGGTGAATTATGGGGGAACAAACATCACTTAACTCTGCAAACAATGCACTTAGTGGAAATGTAAATCACTTGTGGCTCCTGTCATTAGACAAACACATACCAACCTGCTTGTAAACAAGAGGTGGCTGGACAGGGCAACCCAGGGTCAGCCAATATAATTGTCAGTGGCACAAGAGGTCCTTGTGTCCAAGGATGCTCGGATAAGTCCCTGATCCTGTTGTCCCAAAGTGGGGTCGTTTACCCGGTGTGCAAGATGCCAATGTACACGCAGAGCAGAGGTATTTATTTAAATCATTTCTGCAGAGATGGGTGCTAGGTGGTGATCCACAAAGCTAGCACACCGGCCTACAAACTCCTCGGAATATTTATACAGTTCAAATGATAGAGCTGAAACCTGGCCTGTAGCGTTTAAAAATATTGAGTGATGCCTCAGAATATCTTTGGAGAGAGAAAGCAAAAAAGAATACTATCAGTATCTGATTTAGAACATAAGGAAAATATGGGGAGACAGAATTTAACCTTATGTTAGTTTATGTGATCATGTCCTTTCTTTGTTATCTCATAGAGTATTTGGGCTAGTGTTTTTATAATGATCTGAGGGACAGAGGTTAAAGACGACATGGACAAACCTGATAAGTGTGTTGAATAACACATATATGTTTACTGAAATGGTTGTGGCTATGTTCCTCTCTGGGTGTGCCCTATCATAGTAACTATAAAGTATATTATTCAGGTGTATTTTAATGTGCAGTTTTTGATGCTGCACATTGGAAAATATGATACACAAAGACCATAAATAGTCTGAGCCTCAGTTACACATCTCTTTCTGAGATGGTCATATTTAATGCTGTCTTTGAGGAAACCATTTCGAGCCTACTTAGCCACCAGCACACATTAACATGAAAATTTCTTTACATGCACTGTCATACACAGTGTGTATAGCAAGATATCAATAACCATAAAAAACCTCATTTTGCATAGAGATAACACGTTTAAATAAATATACTATGCAAAAAAATATTTTTATGATGAAACTAAGTACCAGACTTTTACAATCATTCTTTTAAATTGGCATTTTTATAATTGGGGGTATGTGCATATACATTCATACATGCACACATGTATGAATGATGGAATAGTCTAACTTCCCCATTTGAACAAACTAAGAATGTTTCATTCATGTAGATAGCTATATCCACAAGACCTTGTGGATCAATTTCTAATGACCTACTAGAAAATTTGGTCTTAACTCTGGATGTAGGAAACATTCTGGAAAATATAAGACAACAAGGCTTTCATGTAGTTTTGTGAAAAACATTATTCTTTGTTTTGCATGCAGAAGATGTTTGATGCCTCATGGCTTTATATAAGACTTAAACTTACTAACTTCTCTGCTCTGTTGCACTGTATTCAGGATGTAGAGTCCTCAGGAATTCCTACAGGCTCTCCAAGATCAAGGGTAGGCCTTTGGATAATTTATAGACCACTTGATTATATGCCTTCTGATGATGGAAGAAGGTGTTTTTCATGCCCTAGTTAGGGAAAGGCTTGAGATGTCTATCTCCAACCACCATATGATTTTTCAATCATTTGTACTTAATACCTTCTTCCTCTCTGAGGACTGTAATGCTGGTTTTAGTTGCATAAGTGATATTTTGGGGGCTAGAAGCTATAAAAAAAAGGTTTGGTCAAAAATTTGGTAGAACAGCAACTACAGAGGCTATATTTTACTAGTCTGTGTCATAGTTCCATCAGTTTTTTTATAAGGGTAAAACGACTCCAGTATTTAACCATTTTCTACCGGGATTGTGAAGAAACTGGCCAATTTCCTTGTACTTTGCATTCACCAGCATCCTCAGATAATAACGCAAATTGTTATGTAAATACACAAACACCCATTAATATCTATGATGTGCTATCTATTTTTATATTTATACTGTGTGGTGTTAGAAACATCAAGTTTATTTATAGTTTAAGATTCGTGTCTTATTTTTACATGCCACATGTTGGAAATGCATTGTATAATTTCAGATGAAAATAACTTTTTTAAAATTTGTCTGCACTCGATAGTGCAGGCTTAGTAAAAGGTAGATGGTAGATCTGTATTTGAAGCAGCTTTACAGAACATTGTTGAAGAACTTTGATGTTAACTTCAATGTTAGACTAATAATTAATAAGAAATTTTAAAGCTATGAGCAGGCATAACATCTTTGACCTTGACTGGAGTTTGGCCTTCTGCATAGGCCGTGGGACTCAATTTTATAGGAAGAGCTTGTTCTCTTTTTATTACTAGCATCATTCCCCATTCGAATGGGGAGTAGTATCTTAAAATGAATGCATGGTTATTATAACAGAATTGACTGAAAGCAGCTGAGAGGGGATGTGTGTGTGTATATATATATATATATATATAAAAATATAAGAAAATATACACACACGTCCCCCCTTTAAATTGTGCTGTTCGGCTGTTCTTTCTCTCCTTCATTCATTTTCCCTCCTTGCTTTCCGAATAGTAAATGTACACAACCAAGCAAGCAGGAACATGCAAATACCACTGTGTTTTCCAAATCAAAAATTAACAATTGCATTTAGTAGGTCGCATAATTGCAAGCATATAAAATGTACATGAAATTCTGTACTAATTTCTATCTATTTTCAGTACATCCCAATTGACTTGTTATCCACAGTCTATTTTTTCTAGAATGTTTGATATTCCTGTATTTCATGGACTGAATTTAGAGACATGGATTTGTATGGAAATTTACCTCATAAACATGATTTTGAAATGTTACTATTTTTTTAAATAGGAATATTTGTATTGGATCTGTGGCTTCTGGTGCTTTCTACCTTCTGTGTTTTCGTCTCCTAAATCTCATTATGTGACAGCTGAAGACATTATCACTTTCAAATATTATTTTTCTTAGAAGCAATTGGCTTAGCCGAAGTCAAGGGAAGTTGATGAGGATTTTCTGTGCCTGCAAACATAACCCATTCCACTTAGCACTACTGAGAAACTTCTTTCTTTATAGCATAATAGGATTTCTTCTGCTGACAACTGAATATGTTCTTAAGTATATGTTTCATGATATCCTAAAGTTTTTTTAAAAAGTGATTAAATATAATTTTCTTTTATGAAAATTGTAAGATCAAATTTTGACGTCTGTTTAACTCAACATTCTTCTGTTCTCATCTTTTGAATCAAATCAGTGCTTAATAAGGTATCATTTTTCTTGAATTGCCTTTCTGCATACAGTATTCATATTGAAATCTGTGAAGACAGTAGGTAAAAAGGGAGAACAAAACACCATTGCTTTTCCAGCACATTCTGCAACTTAAAAAGAAATTTTAAAACACTGCTGATTTAACCTGTATTAGATATGTATCTGAGAACTGAAATGGTCAGCTGTGTCATTCGTTTATTCTTTTCTTCAGAAAACCACGCAACATTTGAGGGGTTTGATATTATCTATCTCATATTCAGTTAAACTGGTTACTATTAATCTGTATTCTGGGTGCACTAAATACCTGGACCTCTTTATAGCTGTTTTACCATTTGTGTGATCTGACTGACAGCATTTACAGGCTAATCACAAGAATCAAATGCACTTGAGCCTCACTGTATTTTGAAAGATTGGCCCTTTATATCAAATAGTACATTTGCTAAGTGCAAACCAACTGTCTTCTGGTAATAAGTAAATATTCTTTTATTTGCCTTCCTACCAGTATGAATTTCATTTTTATATCTAGCATACAAAGTCTTCAGAAAGACCACAGGCAAAAGAAAGTGTATGTGCTCGTGTTGCATACATTGAATTCACTGAGTGTGTTTCTTTAGCTTAATTCAACACTATGTTTCTTTGGCTTTAATAGTATTGCAGTGGAGGTAAGAACTATACCTAAGATAAAGAGAAGGAACGTGAAGGAGCAAAAACCAGGTCCAAAATAAAAGAATTTGGGTTGGTTTTTTTTGTTTGTTTGTTTGTCTTGTTTGTTTCTTAACTGTGGTTAACTTCTTTCTTTCTTTTAGTGTCGCTCCAACTACAATAAAGTTAACTTATTGCTATCACTTTCTCAAACAATGAACTGGAGCAGTTTTCTGGAAGACAAACTGAATGTGTTGGGAGGAAGATGTAGAATGTGTTTTTTGGATCTCTAAAGGACATATACAGAGAGTTCAGGCTCGCATTTCTAAACTTTTGAAGGATGGAAAGGGGCAAAAAGCAATGCAGATGAGGAATTGCTTGTTTGGCCCTGTATATGGTGTGTAGCACACTGGAAATACTTTTCTTACGTTCAGAAGGACATTCTTTGTGTATTTCACCTTCTCACCCCTTAAATTACTTCTAAGTTTTTGAATAATGTAATTTTAAAAATCCTGCAAAAGGTTTTTATTTCCGATTACATATTTACTGAACAGCCTTGTCTAGATTCAGACTAGAAGTGGTGTGAAGGTCTTCTCCTGTTGCTGAGATTGTATGTTCTTTGTTATTATGGATTATTTTCCTTTTTTGAAAGGTTACCTTGCATATCCCTACTCTCTACTAGTGACAAATATTGTTCAATTAAGCATTTAGTTAGTAAATCTTCAGGAACAACATTTACTAAACAGTGTGAAGGCTTTGATTCTGCAAGGACCTACATACACGTGCATTTAACTTTCAGCTACTAATAGATCTCACCTGGCTGCCTAGGATACTCTGGTGTTTGCAGGCCTCTGCTTTTCATTTTTGGTTTTTTTGAAGGTGTGACTGCAGTTCATTTAGACATGGTCAACCTAGCTTTAAAACAGTTAGTTCAGGTATTGCTAGTAGTTGAGGTATAGTTGAGGTGGTTTTTTTTTTTCACTGAGTTATCTTTTAGAGTCTTTATGTAGTTTCTTGGATGGTTTTGCAGCCTGCGTTGGTCTATATTGGTACCTGAAGTTTGAAGAAAGCTTGAATAGTTCTACTGAAGCTATAATCTCTATGGTCTGAAGCGCTGATGTGCTCTAAAGAAGTCTTAATGTTGTACTGCAGGAAGTATTTTGTAATTTAGATTTCCATCCTGAAAAACCTTTCTTAAATTCTTCTTAATTTTGTGAACTTAGCAATTGATTTTGAAGGGATGAGGTTTAAATTGGCACAGAGTTTGTTTTTTTCTAATAAAAAAAATGACAATTAAACAAAAATATGAAAAAATCTTAGTAAATAATATGTGGAAATTCAGTTTCATATACAGTTTTAAAAATAGTGCACAAGGCCATTCTTTTTGGCTTAACCAAAATGACATTCACGTAGTAGTGACTTAGTAATGTCATTTGCTGAAATGGCATATTTATTTTTGGTTTAGTGGTCATTAGCAGCTCTGAAAACAATGGTATTTTAAAATGGAATTATAACAAGGTTTGTTAATGGCATACTAAAGGTCACTTTATATTTTATCATTTCAGTTATTCATGGTGGACAATGGAGCAGATGACTGGAGAATAGCCATGACTTATGAGCGTATTTTCTTTATCTGCTTGGAAATACTTGTATGTGCTGTGCATCCCGTACCTGGGAACTATACATTCACATGGACAGCCCGGCTTGCCTTTTCTTATGCTCCATCCACAACAACAGCTGATGTGGATATTATTTTATCTATACCAATGTTCTTAAGGCTGTATCTTATTGCCAGAGTTATGCTTTTGCATAGCAAACTTTTCACTGATGCATCATCTAGAAGCATTGGAGCGTTAAATAAGATAAACTTCAATACCCGTTTTGTTATGAAGACTTTAATGACAATATGTCCAGGAACTGTACTGTTGGTTTTTAGTATCTCATTATGGATAATTGCTGCATGGACTGTCCGAGCTTGTGAAAGGTAAGGTTGTTCTGTTTGGTTGGTTGGTTCTGTCTGTCTTGCTGTCTTATTTTGCTTCTCTGGTTTTGTATTTGAAGGACCTAAATATTTAATGGAAGGGAGCTTCCTGGTCTTTCATATGTTGAGTGCTGATTGGATTTCACTCTGTCACAGATTGTCAGGAACGCTTTGCCTTTTAATCTGAAGGATTTATGTAGAGAAGTTTGTGCCACAACATTTATTGTAGTATTGCAAGTCGATTTCAATGTTTTCATTTAACTTTGCTAAAACACAGTGGGATACCATAAAATGTCTTTTAACAACAGTTACAGTTGTTGATATTCTGTGTTGATAACAGCTTTCATTTATTGTGTTTGCAAGTTAAACTTATTGAGAGTAATGTAGATAAAACTCCAATGGAAAACTCCAATGGAAAACTCCAATGGAAAACGTATTTTTTCAATTAGACTTTTATTGTCCTGTTTCTTTAAAAAAGAAAAAGTGAAAAAAATGTTGTTGGGGAGTTGGCAAGATCAAGAAAGGGTGATATATTGGTTTTGACTGGGACAGAGTTAATTTTCTTCATAGTAGCTCGTATGGTGCTATGTTTTGGATTTGTGACGAAAATAGTGTTGATAGCACACCAATGTTTTAGCTATTGCTGAACAGTGCTTACNCCGCCATCAAGGAAGAGAGAGAACTTCTCGGCAAACTTTCTAATTTATATTGAATGTGACATTCATGGTATGAAATAATCCTGTTGGCCAGCTTGGGTCAAGTGCCCGGGTCTCACTCCTCCTCATCCCTGCACCTGGCTAACTCGAAAACACTGAGACCTTGACACCCAGACACCATAGCTGACTATAAAGTAAATGTTTTCACCAATTCAGCCACTAGAGTCTTCTAAAAGTGCAGTTTTCCCAAGCATTAGAAAAGAAATTGTCACTCAAACCAGGACACTGTTACACGTGATGAAGCCCTGCTTTCCTGGAAAAGTAAGATGGGAAGTAGTGAATGAATTCCTTATTTTGCTTTGCTTGTGCATACAGTTTTTGCTTTTCCTATTAAACTGTCTTTATCTTAACCCATGCCTTTTCTCACTTTTACCCTTCTGATTTTCTTCCCCCTCCCACTGGGGGGAAATGAGCGAGCGGCTGTGTGGGGCTTAGCTGCCCACTGGGGTTAAACCACGACAGAGGCAAAGAGGAACCGGGGGGAGGGAGGGAGAAAGAGAGAGAGATATATAAAAACAGAGGGGAAAAGAGATAAATAGGGGGTGAGAAAGAGATGGAGAGAGAGAGAAAGAAAGAAAGAGAGCAACAGAGAGACAAAGAAGGAGAAAGGAAAAGTGAGAAAGAGAGAAGGGGGAAGAAAGAGGAAAAAGAGAAACAGGGAGACAGAGAGAGGTAGAGAGAAAAAGAGGAACGGAAAAGAGAGCTCCTAAAAGAAAGATAAATAGTTAGAGGGACAAGAGAGAGAGTTAGAGAGAATGAAAGAGAGGGAGAGTAAGATAGGAAGAGAGAAAGAGAAAGGGATGGAGAAATAGTGAGAAAGAGAGGGGAAGGAAGAGGGAGAGCAGACAGACAAACCAAGAGAGAGCAAGAGTGTGAGAGAGAAAGCATGAGGAAGCACACAAGAGACAAAGTGAGTTGAAGAGAGGAAAAAGTGGGAGAGAGAGATACTGAGCAAGCGAGGGGCAAAAGCAAGAGACTGAGTGAGAGAGAGAAAGCAAGAGAGGAAAAGAGAGAACGCGATGGAGCAAAAGCAAGAAACCATGTGAGAGCAAGAGCAAAAGCTAGAGGAAGAGAGAGCAAGAAAGCAAGCGAGAAAGGGAGAGAGCAAGAGGGAGAAAGCAAAAGCGATAATGTGAGTGCGAGACTGAGAGTGGATGAAAAGGCGAGATAAAGAAAAAGCTAGAGAGAGAGAGAGAGAAAGGCTAGTGAAAGATAGAGAAAGTGAGAAACAGGCATGTTGTTTTTCCTCTTCCTTTCCCAGTTTGCCCACTTTGGAAACTGTTTAGGGGAGTTATTTGTAACAGCTAGCTGATATAAATCAGCAGTTAAAATGCAAGCTGACTGTTATGGTCAGGTTACTTTTGGAAGTTATTCATTGCATTACCTCTCAATTTGTTATGGAGAAAAATAGCTTATCTTATAAACGGAATGTAGATATTATCTTGACATTGCTGCTTTTACTGTTAATATTGCCAGAATTGTGGAATGCAGTTTGTTACAGTAGATGCTTAGTGTCAATGTTGTTCAATTATGTTATGGCAAGACTAATCATGTTCTGAAAATGTTAACAGTGACATATTATAGTTTCAAAATATTTCCCATACCTGGGACTGAAGGAACATTCTAGGGGTGGGTTGACCTTGGCTGGCCACCAGGTGCCTACCAAGCTGCTCTATTGCTCCCCCTCCTCAGCAGGACACGGGGGAGAAAACATGACGAAAAACCTTGTGAGTCAACATAAGGACAGGGAGATCACTCAGCAATTACTGTCATGGGCAAAACAGACTTGACTTGGGGAAGATTAATTTAATTTATTGCCAATTAAAAATACAGTAGGACAGTGAGAAACAAAGACAAAACTAAAACCACCTTTCTCCTCCTCCCCCCCC